>CM040400.1:23556667-24029167 GCA_022702515.1 Ilyophis sp. 1 JC-2022
GGACCACCTTTTCCACCTACCGAGAGAGGGGATAAACAGCAGAGAGCTCCCTCTACAATCCGGCTGCTAACGTTACAAAAACACCCATTTATCTACCGAGAGGGGATAAACAGCAGAGAGCTCCCTCTACAATCCGGCTGCTAACGTTACAAAAACACCAGCAGAACGGTGAACTAACGTTAGTTTGGATGGCGCCTATTTGAGTTGAGTTACTATCGTTAGTTAATACAGGCGCACGATCAAGTTTCCCCCACGCCTTCGTAGCTAGAGTAACTTTATTTGTAATCCGCTCGTTATCATTGAAATGTGGATTAGGTTAAACAGTGCGAGAACGTTCATTATCACGTATATTTTGTGTTCATTATTATTCTGTTTTGTCCTAACTAACATTAGTTGTTAATTTAGCTAACGATAGCGATGGAAGCTCCCCGCCCCTTCAGAATAGCACAACGTTACGTAAGCAAACGCACTTTTAACGCTTTTCTGCGCTAGTCCGCGGCTAAAGTGGCACAATGGCGGGATAAATGTTCGCGTAAACTTCCCTTCAAAGAAAATGTTTTTTTTTTTCACGCCAGGCTGAACATGTGCCAAGGACATACAATTACCATAGTTTATCGCCATTGTTTTTCAGTGATGACATTTTAAATGTGTATTTAGACTGGTACAAAGGGTAACCCAGCTGTTTAAGACGAAATGTTTCACGCAGTTTATCCGTAGATAAATGCTTGTCAAGACAAGCTCGGCGTCATATTGTTTCCCGCTCCCGAAGCATTGCGATCCTTAGCAGTTCATGGTGTTATTTCGCAGACTAGCCATGACATAGCAGTAGATTAGACATGGAGCAAACGTGAGATTTCGTCATGCATCAGCATTGGACTGCTAACACGTGTCAATTACGTGACGTCCAATTGTGGTTTCTCTGGTAACGACGTTACCGATACAGTAAGCGCTTGCTGAGCCAGCTAGAATTGAGTGACTGGTTTTTCTTTCAGATGTTTGTAGTCGGATGTAACGTTACCATTTCAAAGCCAGTTCAACATGCTTGTTTTCAACAGGTTGAGGTGTAGATAGCAGTCAGCAGAGTTCAGGCAGGTCTTTGATTCTCCAGAGACTGAGAGTTGAGAGGACGCATGTCTAGAGATGAAGTTTCGACTGTTGGTACAGGTAAACCCATAATAAGTGTGCAGGGAGGTTCGCAACCGTTTTGCTCTTCTTCTTTACAGTGCACATTCAGGAAGTTTATTTAAAATGTGTCAGACTGATTTTGGTAATATAGGACAGCGCTACTCAACTCTAGGTCCTGCGGGCCACAGTGTCCAAGTATTTGCTCCAACCATGCATTACACCACCTGATTTCACTAATTATTTTACCACCTTGGTAAAGTAAGCATGGTGGTGTAGTGCTTGTTTGGAGCAAATGCCTGCAGACAGTTGGGAGTTGAGAAGCCCTGATGTAGGACTTTCTGGTCTGGAATTTCTGTAAAACCTTAGGTGTAGCACTTGGTCTATGTTGAGCTAGGCCTGTATTACAAATGTTCAGCCCTCATGTTCATTTTCCTGTGTGTTAATTCAGCACACGGCACTCAATGGGCTACAGGAAGTACCACCTCATACATGTTGTTCACTTGGTGAAAGCTACTTGTTTGAATACCCTAGCTTTGCCTGAGAACATTATTCTCCTGCCTCAGTTTAATGTGAAATACCGCAAATGAAATGACAAAAAACAAGATCAGGTTGTGACTCATGCAAAGCATTCCAGCACCTCACAGCATTACACCAAATACAGCACATTTTAATGGTTATAATCAAGGCACGGTTTAAAAAAAAAAAAATTGGTAAAGGAATTACTGCAGGTTTATGCCCCCGTAGAGCTTGTCCTTTTAATCGTATGCTTTTATGTCATTTGAGCATGTCATTGTGTTCATACATGGTTTACTCATGCATGTGGGCTGTGCCTACCTATTCATGCTTACAGCAGACATTTGACAACCTTTGAGTATCCAAATAAAATCTGGGCCATGTGTGGAGATTGTAATAGACTTTCAAATATTAATTTCACATGTAGTACAACATTATCCTTGCTAGTGGAGAGATTAGTCAGGATTTGTTTTGATGTGGCCCGACTCCCAGCAGGGAATTATGGGAGAAATGGGAGGTTTTCAGATGTTAATCTCCACTGGGTTGCTGGCAGGTCATACCTATGGAGGGCGAGCCGACCGACACGTTGGTGGACGAGGGGGGCGACGCCTTCAAGGCGAAGGAGTGCAAAACATACCAGCGGCGGCGCGAGGGCGGGCCGGAGGAGGACGAAGAGGAGGCGGTGGTGGGGGTGGAGCTCCTGCAGCAGGCGGCCGGGATGGAGGTTGTAGCAGAGCAGCAGTCCCAGGGCGAGGTGGGCGTGGTCACCGTCAACAGCGGCGTGGGCATGATGGTCATGGACACGCTGGACCCCACCCTGCTGCAGATGAAGGCGGAGGTGATGGAGGCGGGCGTGATGGAAGGGGTCGTCGGCGTGGGTGTAGCTGGCACCGCCCACGAGGCCACGGTCACCACGGTGGACGACACGCAGATCATCACACTGCAGGTGGTGAACATGGAGGAGCAGCAGCTCGGCCTCGGAGAGCTGCAGCTGGTGCAAGTGCCCGTCTCCGCCACCACCTCCGTGGTGGACGAGCTGCAGGGCGCCTTTGTCGACGCCACGGCCATGCCCAAGGACGGAGAGCCCGTCATCTGCCACACCCTGCCCCTTCCTGAGGGATTCCAGGTGAGTGAGAGAGGTCACAAACTTGTGCTGTATACATATGCATAAATATATACATTGCTATATATTTATTTATTTATGTTCATTTATTCAGACTAGTGTTATGAGGGCTCCTTATTGTTCCAATTATTGAATGTATTAATATGCAGGTTTGCTAGTCAATTTCATCTCATTTCTGGAAATGGCCTGAAATATGAATTTGGAAAAATGGCCATAATGTTTGAAATGGAACTGAATTAAAATGGAACTGACCTGAGTACTATTAATGTCTGCAATGTCTATGTTTTCAGTCTAACATGAGTGATATTACTTTGTTTGTTCTTCTGATTGTGAGTGGCCCAAATAAATTAAATAGAAAACCCTGCAGTGTTGCATTATTTGCACAGTGGGTATTTGTGCTGTGTTTTGGGTCGTAGTTTATATTTGACCATAGAGCTCCATAGTCCCCCCCCCCTCCTATCCCTGTCTGGTCCTGGAAGACTGCCGGAAGCCATTACCTGCCCCCACTTCGGGATCTTTCACTCACCCCTATGATGATATTATGGCATTGTATGGACCAAACTTTCACACATATGTGATACAAAGTCTATTATATACTCACTACCGCATTTAAATCAAATTTGAATCGTATATTTTATCAGAGCAACAAAACTACACTACCCAGAATCCCCGGTCATACATTGCTGGCTCTCGCTTTTGCTAGCTAACGTAGTAACAGTGGACGCGTTAAGTAACTGAGCGGCTCAGAGCGAAGAACGCACTTAACGGGTTGCCCAGTTTCACTCACTCTGAGCCGCTCAGAGCGTAGTTGAGCACTTTTGGATGTGGATCAGAGAGGAGCAATACGGAAGTACGTCATTAGCTATGGACCCAAGTTTTCGGTCTACTGAGGTTGACGTCAACGAAAAGTGCTTTTGTTTGCCGCACGAACCTTATGCACCTAGTTTTATATAGCATTAGCTATAGGAAATGATAAGATGGCGATAAAGCTAAGTTGACGTTACAGCTTACAACTGACCAAATTCAACCTAAAATAAGTAGGCTGTGCTTGAATCGTGTACGTCGCCATTTTCCCAAACTCACAGTTGCTCAGTGCTTGCGTAGAGCAGAAGGTTAAGTGATTAAAAAATCTGCTCAGTGATCACACTGAGCATTCTCACCGTTGGCGCTCAGTTACTTAACGCGCCCAGTAGCTACCCGCCGCTCTGCTAGCGATAATGGCTATCACTCGGTCTGCTCTTGTAACTTATTATGGAAGTATGTACGGGCCAAAGAAGTAGCTACCAGTCGCTCTGCTAGTGAAAATGGCCATCACTTTGTCTTATTATGGAAGTGACAATAAGCGTATCACCAAGGACGAGAATCCCTATCAGTCTGGCCATGTCGAATGTGTCAGCTTTATGGCTTTCACTTCAGAGGTGGTGAGCGAGTAGCCCGGATGTTGTAGTCATTTTAGTTGTTTTTTTGAAAACGTGTTTATTTGTTGGACATAATTTATAAAATTGATCATTTTAAATAATTAAAAAATGTGACAACCCCTCTCTTGCATGTTTTGAACGTCTAGCTCCCTGAATATAGAAAAAAGAAAAAACATTTTCAGTCCATTGACTCGTTATATTTTTTTCCAAAAAGTGGCACCAGAAGTGTCACCAAAGTGGGCGGGACTGCAGAGCTCTATAATAGTTGCAGAATATATTGTGGAATTATGGGAGGGGGAAATTGATTGCAATATGTAGTAGATGAAATGCAATCCACTTCAAATTGAGCATTTTTGTTAATTGAAGTCAAAAGTGAATTCATGTTTGGTTTTAAACAAGTGCTTATGCTTCATTACTTGCTGATGGTGATGCATGTAAAAAAAAAAACAGGCTACTAATTGAGTAGTTCAAGGGTAATAAAAAAAAATAATAATAATGTTTTATTGCCGCTCAAGTGTTCGTGTTGGGTTCAGTAATCAACACAATGTGCTTTATGTTTAGAAATTTCAAGCTGCAGTCCTGGAGGGCTGCATTTGTGGTTTCATCTCAATCAGTAGCCAATTTATGCCTTGGAAGGAAGGTGTGTTAACTTGTCACTGAAACACACCAAAAACCTCCAGGACTTTCTGGGAATCTTTGGATGATGCAAACTGATGATGCTAATTTTTTAAAGTGTAGCCGGAATGTTGTGAGTGGTTTGCTCATTTTGAACCCGCGTGCCCCTCTCTCCCAGGTGGTAAAGGTGGGCGCCAACGGGGAGGTAGAAACGGTGGAGCAGGACGAGCTGCAGCAGCAGGAGCCCACCGAGCCCCTGAACGAGGACCCCACCTGGGCCAAAGACCCCGACTACCAACCGCCTATCAAGAGGATGAAGAAGCCCAAGAAGAGCAAGCTACGCTATGACACGGAGGAGGGGAAGGACATGGACGTGTCCGTGTACGACTTTGAGGAGGAGCAGCAGGAGGGGCTACTGTCTGAGGTCAACGCCGAAAAGGTGGTGGGCAACATGAAACCGCCCAAGCCCACCAAGATCAAGAAGAAAGGTAACGTTCCCACAATGATCTCACAACGTTCTTGCAAGGTTTCTCACAACCCTGTGCAGTCTGCAGCAACAATGAGGGAATAAGTGAGCTGTGAGCTTGAATAACAACCTGGGGGAAATAACAGGAAGTTTGGCACAGAACCAACATGAAATTTTGATGAGTAATACAATGTGAAAATGCTAATGGTGTTGGGGATTTTATCCAATATGGCAGGGCTCCCTGAATTCCAGTGTAACTGCTTGCATTAAATGGTCAGTTTAGTACCAACATCAAAAACCAGCTTACCCTGCAGCTCTGGAATTTCGTAACATGAGCCACGCCGCCATGGCGGCATAGCGCAACTTTCTAAAATGAGCCAGAGGTGTAACTCATTGTTCTACTTCATTGCGCTTTGTTGTAAAAACATCGTGGTAAACGATGTTTATGCTGCAATGGCAACCACAGTTGAGATTTGAACACAGAACCCTCGAGTGTACGCGACTCGTGGCTTTTAGCCGTGGTATAAATTGTCCGATGTGTTGCCGTGCGTTGCTGACGGGTGTAAATCGCCCGGTGTTGAACACAGGTGTAAAGAAGACATTCCAGTGCGAGCTGTGCAGCTACACCTGCCCGCGCCGCTCCAACCTGGACCGCCACATGAAGAGCCACACGGACGAGAGGCCGCACAAGTGCCACCTGTGTGGCCGCGCGTTCAGGACCGTCACCCTCCTGAGGAACCACCTAAACACGCACACAGGTTTGTGCGAACGGCCTCGGCACCAACACGCCCGCCCAGAACATACACGTGCACAAAATGGCCAGATTTAGCCCGTGTGCGCACATACTCGCACATGGGTATACGAATGGCCTCCATGCTAGTACCCTCAGCCTGAACACACACACACACACACACACACACACACACACACAGATGTTGTGGCCACACATTCAACCTCAACAGACTCGTGCGCACACAAATGGACCCCATGCTTGGTTGGTTAGAATTAAAAGTACTTTTGGACATGTCCTATATTCCCATTGAGCTCATGTTAGTGTTGATATCCCCATTGAGCTCATGTTAAAGTGTTGATATCCCCATTGAGCTCATGTTAGTGTTGATATCCCCATTGAGCTCATGTTAGTGTTGATCTCCCCATTGAGCTCATGTTAGTGTTGATATCCCCATTGAGCTCATGTTAAAGTGTTGATATCCCCATTGAGCTCATGTTAGTGTTGATATCCCCATTGAGCTCATGTTAAAGTGTTGATATCCTGCAGGAACCAGGCCACACAAGTGTGGTGACTGTGACATGGCCTTTGTGACCAGCGGGGAGCTGGTTCGACATCGCCGTTACAAGCACACCCACGAGAAGCCCTTCAAGTGCTCCATGTGCGACTACGCCAGCGTGGAGGTGAGTGTCTTATCACACAGGGGTCTGCACTACTCCCAACACCAGTTTACCGGAGTCATGGTTCTGGGATTGGCCTCTGAAGACCAGTACTGAAATAATGAAAGCTGCAACAGCCAATGTGTCCGATTTCCTGTTCATCTGGTGCCAAAAGACTTATAAAATGCATTGTTAAAATAAAAAAACTACAGGGGAGCAGCATCTTCAGCAAAACATTTTGAGTGTTTGGTGAGAAATGTGCTGATGACCTAAACGCTCAACAGCTTTCCCGTAGGCTTACAGCATGGGCCTGCGCTTAATCTTCAACCTTTTTCACTTGCGTTTCACTACGAAAGTTGCTCCTGCTGTTTTTTGATATGACGGACCCCCGTTGAGCACCTGCATGTACTCCACTGGCATTTCTAAAACAAGTGATTTATAAAAGCAGTTTTCCAGTGACTGCCTGCTTTGTCCTCTTGCTCAAACTTTATTGAAGCACTTTCTCATTCCTTCTGTCGGTCTCTCCAGGTTAGTAAGCTAAAGAGGCACATCCGGTCTCACACCGGCGAGCGGCCCTTCCAGTGCAGCCTGTGCAGCTATGCCAGCAGAGACACCTACAAGCTGAAGAGACACATGAGGACACACTCGGGTGAGACGGGAAACCGGGACACTCAACCAGCTCGCTTTCCACAGCAAAACTGAACAAGCCCTCCAACTCCCTTTCTAGCAGTAGGTTTCTTAGGTGAAAGGGGGAACAGTTCTAATCGTGAGCAATATTGAAACTTTGAAGCTTCTTATAAAAGAAGGCATGTGGCAGGTGGGGAAAAGCAAGAGCGTGTTCGAGTCTTAAATGCCCCCTCATATTCCTGTCAGAAACCCTGATCTAGGATCAGTGTTAAGAAAACGAGTTGCCCCGACCCTTCCCTGGTCATTTCCTGAGCGCTGATAGGAGGTCAGTGCTGTAGAGGGATAAATTAAGCAGGACGTCAGAATGCAGGTTCCTTTCTGTAGTTTTCTGAGCATCTTTGTCCCCCCCCCCCCACACACACAGGGGAGAAGCCGTACGAGTGCTACATCTGCCACGCCCGCTTCACCCAGAGCGGCACCATGAAGATGCACATCCTGCAGAAGCACACAGAGAACGTGGCGAAGTTCCACTGCCCGCACTGCGACACGGTCATCGCCCGCAAGAGCGACCTGGGTGAGCTCCCACGACCCGGTTCCAGGAACTAAGCCTGTTCTTAAGACGAGTATTAAACTGAGTTTAATGCTTATATTAAGTACTTGTACTAAGTGTGTGTTTAAGCTAAATGCGCAAAGCTTAATGCTCGTATGAAGTATTCTATACATAATAACGGTTGCCGTTCAGGTATATAGAAAAAACAATAGTTTCCTTTTTGAACATAGTTGGGTCACACACTGAGTAATCGCTGCATAGTCCTGTGCAGGTGGAGGGTTAGTGTGTATTGTATCTGTGTTTAAACCCGCCCCCCCCCCTTTGCTCTCTCCACAGGCGTTCACCTGAGGAAGCAGCACTCGTACATCGAGCAGGGCAGGAAGTGCCGCTACTGCGAGGCCGTGTTCCACGAGCGCTACGCCCTCATCCAGCACCAGAAGTCCCACAAGAACGAAAAGCGATTCAAATGCGAACAGTGCGACTACGCGTGCCGGCAGGTGAGGTCATCGCCCTCTCCCTGTGCACTGCCGAGGGAAGACTCTTGAGACTGCAGCGGTGTACATGTTAAAAACAATGATAGTGGTGATAATGATAAAAATAGATGACGACGATTTGGCCATAGGCTTTAAAATGGCAGAAAAGGCATCCCTCAAGTGTACTCTTACTTTAAGAAACGTTTGCGAACAGAAAGTGTCTGCCTACATGATTTAATAAAAAATGTAGTTTAATTTCTGGAAACTGAAGTGTGTGATATGAGTCAGGTTGATATTTAAATTCAGTGGGGGTGTGTCATGTCGTATTTATAAACCATAAATACTACATTACCTTAGAGGTGGAGGACAAATTGTCTAAGAGCATGCACAGCGTTGTCTACGGCAGTGGTTCCCAACCTTTTTTAAGTACTGTACCCCCAAAGCATTTCAAGCCAACCTAAAGTACCCCCTACTACGCAATCAATCGTGGTGATCCCCAGGATATATAATTAAGTCTATATATCATTAACTTAATTATAACTTTTTATAAAAAAGTAAGACTCAATCTCCCCAATTAATGTGACACTTCAATCATAACTAATCATATCAATTATAATAGCCATTGTTTATAGACTTAAAGAAAAAAAAAAGTAAGGCTCAAACTCACCAATTAATGTGACACTTGAGCCTGTTTCTCACTCATCAGTTTTGTGAGTCTGGGGGAGATTGTTGCAACAGCTGTGACCAGGTTATTCTCTAAGTTGAGTCTGTTCCTGTGTTTAGTTTTGATGTGGGTCATGGCGGAGAATGTCACCTCACACAGGTATGTGGATCCAAAGGGCAACAGTTCATTCAGGGCATGTTTCCCCAATTCAGGATACTCCTTCTCCACATCACACCAGAACTGTATCAGTGGTGTGCTTGAGTACCTCATCTTCAGGCTCCTATCTGAGGACACATCTATGAGGTTTTCTTGCAGTCTGGCAGGAATGTTACTGTTAATGTACGTCACAAATGGATTACGCACCCAGTCCAGTTTGGAAGACTTGTTGTCAATATCAGGGAAGTAGGAGTTGAACTCATTCTTGAGCTTGGACAAATGTGTGTGCACTATTTTCACAATTGGAGCTCTGTCACATTCACCAGTAGCAATGTATGCGTTCAGCTGCAGGAAACAACTTGTATCCCCATCTTCACATTTGCTCTGCCAGAGCTTGATCTTCTCCATGAATCCACATACTTTGTCATACAAGCTAAGAACATGTGTGTCTTTACCTTGAAGAGAGAGATTCAGCTGGTTGAGTTTGCTGAAAATGTCGGAGAGGTATCCCAGCCGAGCTACCCAGTCAGCGTCGTTGAACATAGCCACAAGGGGGTGCGTGTGCTCCGACAGAAATTCCCTCACTTCATTGCGTAGCTCGAACAGCCGCTGTAACGTCTTCCCTCGGGATAACCACCGGACGTCGGTGTGAAGCAGTAGCTGTTCATGTTCTGACCCACCGTCTTGACAAAGTGACTGAAACAGTCTATGATTCAAAGGCCTGGACTGTATGAAGTTGATCACTTTTACGGCATCATTCAAAACATCGTTTAACTCTGGACTCATTCTCTTGCTAGCTAATGCTTCTCGGTGAATCATGCAGTGCATCCATGTAACATCAGGGTTTACCTTTTTGATGTGGGCCATTAATCCATTCACTCTGCCGGTCATCGCCGCAGCGCCGTCTGTGCACACGAGAGCAGGTTTTCCAATCCAGCTTGTGTTGAGAGAAAAAATTGTCAATAACGTTAAAAACGTCCTGTCTGGTAGTTCTCCCCGTGAGTTTCTTGCAAAACAGAATGTGCTCGTTCATCTCCAAAGTGTCTTTGTAACGCACAAACGCAATCAGTTGTGCTTCCCCACTGACATCCGTTGATTCGTCCAACTGCAAAGCGAACATACCAGACGCTTTCAATTTTTCCACCACTTGGTCAATAATGTCAATTCTCATGTCGTCGATCCGATGGCACACAGTATTATTTGACAACGGCACTTTCTTCAGGACATCAGCTGCTTTCTTATCGATCATCGTTTCTGCGAGAATGACAGCAGCAGGCAAGATTAGCTCTTCGGCTATGGTAAATGGCTTTTTCGACTTAGCCACGAGTAGCGACACGGCATATGATGCCTCCAAAGCCTTGGTTGAGACCGATGTCGCTTTCTTTAGTTTTTCTTGGCTTCCCTTAAATTCAGCCAGCTTTTGATGGAAAAACTCCGCGGGCTTATCCACACAGGAGGGATGCCTAGTACTGAGGTGGCGATGTAAATGGGACGGTTTCATGCTATTATTCGAAAGCACGTCGCCACAGAGGAAACACATTGGCTGCGGCCGCTCTGTAGTTGTGGCAATAAATCCAGAGAGCACATAATGTTCACCAAACTGACGATGCTTCACCTTCTCCGTTTTCTTTTTCTTCTGAACGGGTTCTCCTGATTCAGCAGTATCACCTGTGCTGTTGTTGCTGGATGAACCAGCTCGACTCAGCCATTTATCCATAACGTTAACTGAAACTTTGAAAGAGGCTTGATATTTTGCTAGCTAGCAAGAGCGCCACTACGTGCTCGTGAGCGGAGTAACAACTGACAGTCCGGTGGGAAACTGAACGTCGCGCGATACGAAAAAGTATAGCCAATAATAATATATAACCAGCAAATTATTACTTAATTTTAATTCCCCCAATTTTGGTTACATTATTACAGATTATGCATTATTCATTATTTGGGTACAGTTTTCCTGTACATTTTTTAAATGTTTTTTTTTTTCTTTTCTTTTTCATTTTTACCCCCGGTTGGGAAACACTGGTCTACGGTGTACGGTTTTATGAAAGGGGTGGAGTCCACATCCAGTGTACCACCTGTCATAAGTATTTCAATACTACAGAAAGCTGTTGATTTTCTTTTGCAATAAAAACAAAAAATTGTGTATTTAAATAGCTTTTGAAAATATTGCTTAGGACTGCAGAAAAAGCATTCTAAGGTTTCCATTGTGGTTGCCAAAAAGTCATACAAAATGACGAGCCAAAGTAAAATGAATCGTGTTATGCAGTCAGTCTGACATGTCCAGGAGGAGCAGGTGGAACCATCTCTCTGTCTTTTGTTTGCCCAGGAGCGCCACATGGTGATGCACAGACGCACCCACACAGGGGAGAAGCCTTACGCCTGCAGCCACTGTGAGAAGACCTTCCGCCAGAAACAGCTGTTGGACATGCACTTCCGCCGCTACCACGACCCCAACTTTGTGCCCACCTCCTTTGTGTGCACCAAGTGTGGCAAGACCTTCACCCGCAGGGTATGCATACTTGCCAACCCTCCCGATTTTCCCGGGAGACTCCCGATTTTCACTGTCCTCTCCCGGTAATCACCCGGAGACAACATTCTCCCGCAGTTCTCCCGATTTAGGAGAATATCCGTTTTTTATTTTTTTTATTTATTTATTTTATTTTTTATCTGACGCTTGTATCTACGTGGCACTGTGGTCCGCACAACACGCGATATAACAGACAGACGCACACCCGCGGTACATACGTTAAATAAACCGTTAAATAAAGTTTTTATATAAAAAAAAAAAAGGTGATTGCACCCCCCGTCAACAATTACAATCGAGGTCCCCGTGGTGGTTTCGGAAAATCTCCCTATTTCTGAGGGCTCAAAGTTGGCAAGTATGAGGGTATGGCAGCGGTCCACCTTAAGTTCTGATGGAGGGTTGGCTAGGGAGCCCTTAGCAACAGTGTTGTGCTCAGCTTATAGCAGGCAGGGAATACTTTTTGACATTTCGAGCAGCATGTTTGTTTAAGGTGGATTGATCGATCTCATCCCCAGGAATATGGTTTTCTGTAGTTCTGTCTTCCCTGGGATGTCCCAAACAGCTAGGTAGAACTATTGTGGGTAGAGCCCAACCAATATATCGGGCTGATATTTGCGTTTCTGGACCATACTGTATCGGTAGTCAAGGATGACATGTGGCCAATATGAACGACCGATAGGTTTTTTTAATTGTATTTTTAAAATTTGTTTCTGATTTTTCCCTTTTTCTCCCAATTTGGTAGCCAATTGAACCCCTATTCTAATTCAATTCCCCCCCATGTAGCAACCGCTTGAGAACCACTGCTACACAACCCCGTCAACCGGTACTAGTAGTAGGAAGGAGGGCGCCAAGTCCTCTACAGGGCGCGGCTCCTCGAGCTCCTGACCGTGACCCCACCTCCTCCTGGGTCGTCCGTGCGCAGCGATTCTCTCCGAGCCCCTCCCCCCACCCGGAAGCGACCGCCAATTGCCGCTTCCACAGGGCGCCGGCCACGCTCGGCTATGGCAGGACTGAAAGTCAGCGCTCTTACTGTTGTACCACCGCGGCGGCTGATACAGGTTTTTTTAAATTGAATTTCAAAAAAAAAATTGCACTGATACGTTGGCACTCCTAGCACTCCATCTAGTGGTTCTCGCCACAGAACGTCCTGCTGCTGGAGGAAGACTCACTGAATGAAATGTGTAGCACCTTAATTTATCCTATTTTTATTTATTCTTTATTGAAATGGTCAGTAAGTTACTTAAAGTACTGATGTTTATTTTGCTCTTCATTTCATTTCTATTTCATCACAGTGGTCATTTCTATAATTGATTGATGTTAATTGTGTTAATTATAATGATCTTACGTATTTTATAATTAAGAAAAGTCTTCTGAGTACCTTTGCATAGACATATTGGTGCTAAATCTGCACAATCCATGTAGAAACGGTCTCTCTTCATTCAAGCTCAAAACTTGACTATATCGGCTTGCCATATCGGTAATCTGTGAATTCCCCCCCTCTATAATTGGTATCTGTCTCAAAAATCCCATATCGTCGGGGTCTAATTGTGAGTGACCTACCATATCTGGATTGCTTTGTGGTTACCTTTCACTGCAAATGCATTTCATCTTCGCTCGTGCTTTGTCCCGTGCTCAAGCAAGGGTGTCTTGCGTAAATGGGTGTGGGTACGTTTAGATGTAGGCATGTTCTCATGGCGTGTGTCTGTGTCTCCTCAGAACACCATGGCGCGGCACACGGAGCACTGCACCGGGCCTGACGCAGAGGGGGAGAACGGCACCGTGCCCAGGAAGACCAGAGTGGGGAGGAAGAGGAAGATGCGCTCCAGGAAGGACGACGACGATGATAGCGGTAAGAGCCGCTGCCACTACTTCCTGCTTCCACTGTCCATGAAACCAGCAGCAGAAACTCTGGGGATTTAAATATCTGGGGAGTGGGGATTTGCAGGCTCATTTAGAAAGATTTTGGAGCAGTGTGTGCTGCATTTCAGTCATTTTTTTGTGTTGCCTTTCACAATGCGGCCGCAGTGCGATACAAAGCAACTGCATAACATTTACCGTATTATTGATTTGTGCTTCTTCTTTTTTTTCAACTCATGTTTTCAATACCTGATCCATTTCCTTCAAGAAAATCGCTGATCAGCCTGATTTCTATACGTCGTTCCCACTGTAATGCATATGGATATTGACATTATATTACTTTAGCAGTGGCTCTTATGCAGAGTGACTTGCAATGTTGTGATGAAAAATGAACACGTTTTAGAGCCGGAATCGCAGTCAAATCCTGGAGGTCTGCAGTGTCTGCTAGTTTTCGGCATGTTCGATTCAAGTCTTTGATTGGCTAGAGTCCCCACACAGTTTCCAGTGTCTAAAATGGCAGCTGGTTGAAAGGATCTGCTAAAGCCTGCATACACTGTAGCGCTCCAGGATTATTTGTGATGCTGGTGTTAGACTTTAATGGTCCAGGGAAAGCGGCCTGGTAAAGTTGTTTATGATTAACCCCTCTGAGTGGTATTGCCTGACCCAGCCTTCCTCACCCCTCGCAGATGAACACGCTGAGCCTGACCTGGATGACATCGACGAGGAGGATGAGGAGGCCCTCCTGGCGGAAGCGGAGATGGAGATGGAGCAGGCACCACCCAGCACCCCTGTCCCCGCCCCCATGCCCCCGCCCGTCAAGAGGAAACGAGGCCGACCGCCTGGCAAGGCTAACCAGCCCAAACCTGCCCCACGTAAGAGCCTGCTTACCTCCTGCATCCATGGGCGTCCCCTCCCTCGCCCTGCACACGCCCTACACTTGCACATACATACCTTATACACGCCCACATTTCTATGCTGAGTGGAGGGCAACATGGAATGCACACGAGTTGGCAGAGAGCCTAGAAGCAGTAATATGACCAGGAGTTCTTCTCAGGAGGGTCCGTTTTAGAGTAAATGACATGGAATATGCTCAGGTTTGTTTTGGACCCAGTTTTACGTTTGGGACAAGGACAACAAGAATATTTGGCTGTCAAACAAATTGCATAATATGATTTTTCTGTGTTAATGAGCAAATGTTTATTTGGCTTTATTGCTGAACAATCTCTCCTATCAGCTGGTAGCGTGTGCAGGAGGACTTGATGTGTCTGCTTATGATTTATGAAAGTGTCGAAAAATCGCTATTTTCCCGATTAACCGGGGAGACATTGCTGAGTTTTCCTCACTTGTTACCCTCCAGCGGCCGCTATCATCCGGGTGGAGGACGAGACCACGGGCACGGTGGAGAACATCATAGTGAAGAAGGAGCCGGAACCCGAGCCGGCGGCAGAGGAGGAGGAGGAGGAGATGGAGGAGGTGGTGGATGGCGTGGTGGAAACCGAGGTGGAGACGGTGCAGCTGCCGGCCGTGGAGACTGCGCCGAACGGCGACCTCACGCCCGAGATGATCCTGAGCATGATGGACCGGTGATGGGGCGTGAGCGTCTGTCTGCCTGTCCCCAAACTAGTCTCCTCCATCCACCTGCGCACTCTTTCTGACACACACACACACACACATACATACACACACACACACACACCAGCCACCTTAGTTGTATATGTCTTGGTCCCACTTTCTTAATCTTGATTTAAGTATGCCTGGGATATGTTGGGAATCTTTTTATTTTTATTTTTTTGGGGTTCGGATTTAGTTCCCTTTTTATTTTTCCCATGTCCTTTCTCGTTCCTCCACAGATACTGGTCAGCCCTCCCTATATGAGTGCTGTGAGAAGTCTACTCCATATATATAAATTATATATTTTTACCAGATTAATGCGTTTGAGAGATAGTGTAATAATAGATCCATGTTCTTGTCCAGGTGCGAGACTTGCTTACACGTAGTCTGAAAGTTTGTGGCAGGGAGGGAAGATTAGTTTTTATTGCGGCGGTAAACTCAAATTCACAGACTCTTCGTCAGCGAGTACGCTACGTTCATACAACGTCGCTAAAGAACGTCGTTTTTGATTGTCGAATCCTTTCACTGCTGTAAAGGAGGGGAGGGAATATTTTTAATGTATAATACACATACTCAATCACACGCATACACACCCACCCTTTCCCCACCCCACTGCCTTCAGACCTGTCAAAGGGATTGTGTTGTTGATGTTCACAACGCCTTGCATCGCTGTGTTTGATCTGACTCTTTTATACATCAAGGATTATGAAGTTTTAATGAGACAATGAGGAACGCTAGTTATCGATCCAGAGTAGAGATCAACGACATCCGCTGCGATATTTTGAAGCCTGCGATTATTATGTTGTACAAAAAAAGCAATCTTGACTAGTCTTGCTTGTAAATATATCTATTTTTTTTTTCTTCTTGTTTAATTACGTATGTTTTAATCTTTTTTCTAGTGATTGAAGACCTTGTAAATGCTCAACGGCATTTTAACAGTAGCTTTGGAAATTCTGCCGTTGAAAAGCTGTCCATCACTATTTCTGTCGTGTGTTCAGAACTGCTATAAAAGAAAATCATGTAGGAAACGCCCTTTTTCCTCCATTATTTTCTCTCCTTCATTGCTTGCATATTATCCAATCGGGGTCTTTCGGTGCGCACTAACCACAAACCGATTGGTGGGTTAGACGCCACTTTGCATGACATGTACAGTTGAACCCCTACCTACCCCCACTATTCCTCCCATCAGTTTTCTATTAAAAGGTGTTTAAAGTAAAATAACAATATTCACCAAGGTAAACAGGCTTCCGTTTCAGTTTCACTATCGCATTTAAAAGCAGGGGGGTGGGTGGGGGAGGGCCTTTGAGGAGAGACGGGTCTTGTCTTTTAAACTCGAAAACTACTGTGTTTAGATTTTGGGGAGTCATTTTATCAGTTTCAATGGGAGCTTTTAACTGTAAATGGTGGGCTGGGGCAGGGTTCTTGGTCTGAAATTTCAGTCTAAATTGGGAGGGGTGGAGGTCGTCATGGAGATGGAAGGATGCTTGTACAAAGTTTGTCACCTGTTAAAAAAAATCATTATTTTTTTTCGATTCCGAATGAATTTTTTCTGTTATTGCATTCAATTTGCTTCTTTTTCCCCCCTTTTTGTTTATTTTCTTTTTTGTTAAGCTCTTAAAAACTGTAGGTTGATTAATCTTTTGTACTTGGCTGTACTGTGTGAAATTTTTCAGTGATTGAAAGCAAACAGATATATTAGGCGGAGAAGGGAAAGGGTGGCTGCAGAGGCTGGGAAGGAGAATGTATTGCTGTACAGCTAATAAAAAAGAAATTGACCTAACCCAATGTTCTGATTGTTTTCATTATTTGTTTGGATTTATGGTTGTTTCGTTGGTCATCGGAATGTTTTGACTGAAAGATTGGGTCTCATTCATAGTTGCAGGTTATGGCAGCACCGTTTGAAACTGATTCGACATGATGTGGCTGGCCACTCCAAAGAGGCCTGCTTATCCAGTTGTCAGCTTTGCAGAAGATAGGCCAATAAGAGTTTGTATCGCTTTACCCTCTGGAATGTCCCAACACAACAAAGCGTATCCGCTGTCTATATTCTGCATTTCATTCATTTAAATGCATTGTATAATTGGCCCAATAATGCCATCTGACATTCTCAGTAGATTTCTTGAAAGGCTCATGAATGACAATTGAATGGACGTCTGGTAATGGAATCTGCATAATTTGTGCTAGGGCCTGTATCACAAAGCAGGATTACTGAGTGCTATGTGCAGTTGTCCAGCTAATTTGGTAATCATGCTTCGTGATACGGTAATTGAGCCAGGGTAACTTGCAAATGCAGAATTGTATTCCTTCGCTCTCCGAATCTGTCCAGTTTGCCGACTGCGGCAGTGTAGTATAATGGTTAAGGAGCTGGTTGCAGGTTTGATTCCCAGGTAGGACACTGCCGTTGTACCCTTGAGCAAGGTACTTAACCTGAATTGCTTCAGTATATATCCAGCTGTATGAATGGATAAATAAGTTGTGTAAGTCGCTCTGGATAAGAGCGTCTGCTAAATGCCTGTAATGTAACTGCTCATCTGGCCTATCAAGGCAGAGACTGTTCATGGGCAGCTGCTCAACTCAAGGCTGTTTTTTATTTAGTGTAGGTTGGAAAGCAGTTTGGTGTCCTAAAGAGAATGGAGACCATTTATCACTCGTGCAGCCTTTGGTGTATATTTCATAAAAATAAAAGACTGTAATACCTTTGGCTCATGAATGTGTGAACAGGATGTTCACCATTAAGGATAAAATGCTTTTTTTGTAAAAAGAAAAATTCAAAAGAATTGGGAACCTGGGGGAAAACATGTTGGTGTTAGTGTTTGTATTTTTTGGAGTGCTGATGGGTTCTGGGATTTTTCCCCGGACGCAGAATGTGGGTAACTGACTGACTTGACTGACTGGTTGATTGATATCTCCCGATGTTTAAAAGTGCATGTGTAAATTTCGAGTAATTTCAGGGGGAAAGTTTGCTGTCTAACAACCAGTTCTCCTTTTACTCGTACAAGTTGTAGCACCCAAAAATCATGAACAACTCTGGATATGTTTAAAGATACAGGTCAATTGGCTGCAATGTATAATCTCTTATTGTTATCGCCCAGTCAATATTGTTTCACCAGCAGCAGGGGGACTTCATCGGTATTGAAATTGTACTCAACCTTTTAGTTCGGGGAATTTAGGCCCGATAGCTATACTCGCCAAAGGAAGGCATTGACCATGATTCAAACTCAATGTCAGAGGAGCGACAACTAATAAAAAGTTAAAGTTCAAAGCATTTTTTGACACTGCTCCCGGTGTGCTGTTTTTTGACTCCCCTGCAGATCTCTCCTTCACTATAAACACGTTAGCTATGAACGCCCTGTGCTTTTCTTGTACTTCATTTCTCCAGTTAAAATGAAAACGATAATGGATTGTGGTACGAGCATAGCTATGAACCATGAATTGTAGATTGCTATTGATTGACGTGGACCATAAATAATTGCCAAAAGTCATGATGTTGGACACTGGCCATGACCGAATACCACCCCTGTCCACTGTGCCCTGTCCCCTCACTTTGCAAGCAGTGTGCGAAAAAAAATCCTGCAAAATTCTTTCCAAACTAGTGAAGAAGTAGTTTGTAATATTTTTTTTTATTATTGAGAATATAAGTCAGTTAACATATGACGATTGTTACAAAGTGTAGATTATGAAGATAGAATTAACAAAAATAAAAAAAGTATTTTGTAAAATAAATAAAAACCAATGTCTATCACGCCTCATTAAAAGAGAGGGCCAACCAACCTTTTTATACAGGGAGCAATGATGTATGTTATAGCTATCACCTGTAGTGAATCTGAGAGCTGAATGGTATACAGAATCTAAAGATCTAAGAGTAGAAACGCATGTCTATAGACTACTTCCCCATAGAAAACTGGTTCTATTCCTATATAAGAAGCCAATTTTCTGTCGTAGCTAGCTTATAAGATTATCAATATGAAATTTAAATGTACATTTTTCATCAAGCCAGATGCCGTGAAATTTATATACTGAAACTCTCAATAATAGAAACATTTGCAGCAGTTATGCACAGACTATTGTGGTCAAAATCTCTGGCCCTCGAGAACAACATACATTTTGTTTTGTTCTTGTTAAAAACTAACGTAAGAGAAACAAGAGCATCTTGAATAGTATTGAAAGAAAGTTGCAATTTGTCAATAGCTAATTCCACAGAGTCAGCAATACAATACAGAATGGTATCATCAGCATAAAGATGAAATTGAGAACCACTAGCTGGGGACACAGTATCATTAATATAAATAGTAAAAAGCACTGGACCTAAAATTGACCCCTGTGGAACACCTTTAGTAATTGGTAAAAAATCAGACTGGACACCCCCTAATTTCACACGTTGAGATCTGCAAGATACATAATTCCGGAACCAGTTACATGCATTTCTATCTAGGTTAATGCTACTTAATCTATTTAACAGCAAAGAGTGGTCAACAGTGGTCAACAATATGAACCTATTTTATACTATAGATATATATGTTGCTTGTCCTCTACTGAAAATCTTGAGTTTCATAAAAAATTAGCGAAAAATGACATGTAGCAATGTCCAACTCTTTATTAGAAGTCTGTATGGTGAACCATTTAAAAAATTGTATCCATGCTCACTTAAACCTAAATCTTCTTAAAAATAAATAATGCGGAAGCCATTTTGAGCTGGGATTTAGGTCAACAGCTTCTAACTGAAACAGCATATTCAAACGGGAACCAGTAAGTAGAGGAGGTGCTTATTTTTGTTTTTTTGCGTGTATTGTTTTCATACCGAACACTCGCACGTCTTGCTGTCAGTCAAGGAGTTGCAACCCACCCCGCCCCCCACTCTCATCCTTTGACCCCAGAAAAGCCGGGCCCACACCCATAGACACAGAACAATACCGAGGTAAAGCGAAAGAGAGGCGGGCGGGGAAGAGAATACCGTCACAGGGCTAACGTGCGCCGAACGCAGCGTACTCTCAACGTTTCCTCAGCGTTGCAGAGTGCTGTTAACAGTGGGAGCACGTTCGCGCGTCAGCTAAAGTGGAAACGTGGGTGTCGTTTCCTGTCGCAGTCCCGCTCTGCGTGTGGTTTCTTTCCTCCCGTGCAGGATGTGTGTCTCTGCTCCGCCTGTGTCTGCCTGCCTGTGCTGCCCGGACGCCCGTTTGTGCAGAGATTTCTCGTGCCGCTGTCATGGCCTCCGACAGTGTGGAGGTTTCCTTCGGCCTGCAAGGTAAGGAGTCTCTCCTCCCTCCCTCCCTCGTGCTTTAAGCCCCCCCCTCCCCTGCAGTGCTGAACGGTGGCTCTTCGCTTTGCCTGGCAGAGTTACAGGAGTCGGGCCGCTGTCAGTGAACCGGGTGGAACTCGAACCCTGTAGGATAAGGGTCTCAGACTCCCGTACTGGAGGCTTGCCGTCTGCTGCTTTTTGTGGTTTCCTTTCAATCAGCAGCCTTGGAAATGAGGTGCACAGACTCTATCCAATCAGTGACTTAAGTGTAGGAGCGCATCAAAAGCCTGCAGGCGCAGCGACCCTCCAGGATCTGAGTGCGAGATCCTTGCTATAGGGCAAGCCGTCTCAAGCTGGCTTCAGCAGGAAAAACTTGAGGTCAAAGTCTTGAGGTCATTGCTGCAATGATAGCGACTAATGTTATTGCATCACCTGGGGCTGTGTGTGCGCGCGTTCCTGTGCGCCCATGACTCCTTTACGATGTGCTGAACCTGCTGTGGGGACAATGGAGGACCATCTTCAGATACAGTGCCATCAAGACGGCGTCTTCACCACATCGTCTTCCTCTTTGTCTCGCCGTAGAGATAGCTGTGCCCTCGTTAACGCATCGATGCCGCCTCCTGTTTGATTTATACTCTGTTTAACCGCATTTCCTCACACACAGACCTTCTATTGAGAAATGAGCTGAAATGTAGATGGTAATAATTCCGTGCCCTGTTGTGGACGGAGGGGAACGGGCGCACCAGAGCCCTGCTCGCTTTGTTGGCTTCTCCTCTCGTCTGCAGTTTGTGTGGCTTTGTTCAGGTTCAGAGATGGCGCAGGTGCAATTGAGTGCAGCAAAGTACCGCTAAGGTTACAGCAGGGTGTTGCTGTCACACGGGGGCACGCGGTACCGATTTAGAAGGTTTTAGCAACGGTGTGGCAGTGATACTCCAGGGTACCTGGTAATACAGCTGAACTCAGCAGTATTATTGCAGAAAACAGGGTACTGTACAATAGTATAGCAGGATGCAGATGGGTACCATAGGGTGTAGCAGAGAGATAGGAAGCTGCAGTATTGGTACATCCCGGTATCTGTTTATATTCTGCTTTAGCAGAATGTAGCAGGTTATAGGCAGTATTATGATAGGTTATAGTGGGATATAGCTGGGTACATAAATAATGGAACAGGTTGCAACACAGTGGATCATTTATAGAGTACAGCATAGCATTAATATAGCTTGGTTTAACAGTATAAGATACTGCATGGTGATGTAGTGGACAATGGGAATACAGAAGGGATCAATGTTAAGGGATCACAGTTAAACAGTAGCTTGTAGGTAGGTTATTCTGTTTTTTTTGTTTCTTAACATGCATTCTGCTGATTATCCACCAGGTGGCTCTGTGCATGTGGCCACCAGAGCTGAATTTGCAAGAACTATTCAAGAGATTCCATCAAGTGAACTATTTTGACAATGAATTACATGTTGCTCCTTAACAAGGACAGAGAACCAAAGAATGGACACAGCTTTCAGACAACCTTAGTGTGATACTGAGCCCACGAAGCATACCTGACAGCAACCCTTTTTTGAAGCTGGGTAAAAAAAAAAATGCAAATGAACCTTGGGCCACACTTTAAAGGCCTTCATATAAAGATGCTTAAAAAGCGAAATTGAGTGCAAGAATTGAGACAAAGTCATCATATCTGCCAAAGCATGAAACTGGCTGCACCAATTTATTTTTAGCGCACCATTATGCACGGTGTAATATCACACATTTGATGGTGTATTGATTTCCTCTCATAATTAACCCCCCATGGCCCAAAGATTTCTAAAAAGCAATTTGCACATTTGATCCAGGGGGAGTAGGCAGTTTGGAATTGGAAGAAGTGCTGTTTAACACCAGAGTTTGAGAAAGTTCGGACTAAGCCCCAACTTACCCTGCATTTACCCTCTGCAAAACTTCCCTAACCCTTATTGATTATTTATTGTTTTTTTTAAAGGACACAGGGATTTAACTCCCTAATCCTTCCCTAAACCTTAAAAAATATATGAAACAACTTTGGCGTGGACATTTGTCAAGATAGTTTTTTTTTTACTCACTAAATACGTGGATGTGAAACTATCTTGTTACACTGACAGTGTGCCAAATAGTGTAAATATTAAGAGTTCAGAAATGGACAGCTCTGCTGTGCTTGTGACAGAGAGTGGCCTCAGCAATTCCAGGTAGAAGCAGGAGAACTGTTTTCCCGTTTAACAAAAAGAGCTAAAGGAACACATCTCTTGTCGGCCACTTTTTAAACCTCAGTAATAATTAGTGTAATTAGGTAGACGATTGCCTGACTGGAATAAAAGCCCGCAGACGCTGCAGCCTTCCGATGACGGTGGCTTACCTCTCTCGATCTCTGTCAGTGTACCAGCCTGACCTGATTTAGCCTAATTGCATGTAACAGTCAAAGTTGACAGGTACTCCTCCTTAACCTGAAGCCCTAAGCTCGCATGTTCCTAAATAAACCATTTCCTGCGACCTGAGACTTAAAGAGATTCTGAAGTTTAAAAAAATATGTAATTTCAGTTTTACTATTTTTTTTATTGCCGCAAATAGTTTCCGTGTGCCATGAAAGATATTTTAGATACTTATGGAGGTTTCTGACGACCTGTCAGCGTTTCAATGGCTGCTGCAGGGGCGTTGACATCTTTGCGTAAGTGTGAAGGTTACACTTCAAGTAACTCCAAAGTATCCTGAACAGCGATGTTATGCCAGTGGTGTAGTAGTGCCTGGAGAAGTGGGTGTACTTTGCAAATCGATGACTACTAATTGATACGTGCACCAGTGGGGATTAAAAAGTGAGTATACTCTATGCCAGTGGTCTCCAACCCTGTTCCTGGAGAGCTACCGTCCTGTAGGGTTTCACTCCAACCCTGGCAAAGCACCTCATTCAACAGCTAGAGATCTTGCTGAGATGCTAATTAGTAGAATCAGGTGTGCCAAATTAGTGTTGAACTGAAAACCTACATGACGGTAGCTCTCCAGGAACAGGGTTGGAGACCATTGCTCTATGCCCACTAAGAAAGAAGTGGGTATGCTGCATATACCCGCATGTACCCTCCACTACACTACTGTGTTATGCCACTGGAGGTTGTACGTGAGTATATCGCCTCATTATTTCTTAAAATTACATTTAATCTTACTTTCCTATAGCACATGCAACCTGAAACTGGATAATACCAGCACACTATAAAAAACAGATATATATATACACTGCTCAAAGAAATTAAGGGAACACTTAATCATCACAGTATAACACCAAGTCAATTAAACCAAACCGGTCATGCTGGATGATGTTGCAGGCAGCATAACATTCGCCGCGGCGTCTCCAGACTCTTTCACGTCTGTCACATGTGCTCAGTGTGAACCTGCTCTCATCTGTGAAGAGAACGGGGCGCCAATTCCGGTGTTCTTTGGCAAATGCCAATCGAGCTGCACGGTGCTGGGCTGTGAGCACAGGTCCCACTACAGGACGTCGGGGCCTCATGCCACCCTCATGGAGTCTGTTTCTGACAGTTTGGTCAGAAACATGCACACGAGTAGCCCACTGGAGGTCATTTTGTAGGGCTCTGGCAGTGCCCCTCCTGCTCCTTCTCGCACAAAGGAGCAGATACCGGTCCTGCCACTGGGTTGTTGCCCTTCTATGGCCCTGTCCAGCTCTCCTCATGTAATGGCCCGTCTCCCGGTATCTCCTCCACGCTCTTGAGACTGTGCTGGAAGACACAGCAAACCTTCTTGCGATGGCACGTTCATTGTCAATGAATGTTACAAAATGAATGTGTTTATATCTACAGCCTTTGGAAACATAATGTCAATATACAAGTTCCACTGGAGTTATTTGATGTGTATCTCTATGCTTTAAACCAGGGATGGGCAACTCCAGGCCTCGTGGGCCGCTGTGTATGCAGGTTTTTGCTGCCACCAGTTACCCTGGCTCAATTTGCTAATTACTCATATACAGTCAAGCCGGAAAGACTGAATACCCCTTTCACCTTCTCCACGTTTTATTACATTACAGACATATTCTACAAAAGATTGAGTTCATTTTTTGTCTCAAAATTCTACACAAAATAGCCCATAATGACAAAGTGAAAACATGTTTTTTGAAATTTTTAGAATGTATTAAAAATCGAATACTGAAATCTTCAATTTACATAAGTATTCATACCCTTTGCTTTAACATATTTTTAAAGTATCATATTTACTATTTGTTTGCATATCCTTTGCATGCTGTTACTTCCTGAAGTCTGTGACCCATCAACATCAAAAGACTCTCGATATCTTATTTCCAGGTACTGTTACAAGTGATACTATACGCTCTCTGCATTTGAATGGATCTCTATGGGAATTGGGGGGTGAGACTAGATTCAGCTGTAAATTACACTGGTACAGTATGGAACACATGGCTGGCTAAATGGCTGTAAGTCATCAAGGGTCTGAGCTATCGAACGAGCCCCAAACCATCACTCTGTTGCCAGATATGGAGTAGATGTGGATGGATCATTGCAAGGGTTATTTCTCCTGACTAATTTTCCTATAGAACTCTATGGGGGGAAAAGTCAGGAGAAACAACCCTTAAAGGGATCCATCCACATCTACTCCATATCTGGCCGCAGAGTGATGGTTTGGGGCTCGTTTGATACCTTAGACCTTTGATGACGTACAGCCATTTCGCCAGTCATGTGTTCCATACTGTACCAGCTGAATCTAGTCTCACCGCCAAATTCTCATAGAGATCAGTTCAAATGCAGGGAGGTTATAGTATCGCTTGTAACAGTACCTGAAAATAAGATATCGAGAGTATTTTGATGTTGATTGGTCACATACTTCAGGAAGTAACAGCATGCAAAGGATTTGCGACCAAATATTAAATATGATACTTAAAATATATGTTAAAGCAAAGGGTATGAATACTTACGTAAATGAGAGATTTCAGTTTTCGATTTTTAATACATTTGCAAAAATTTCTAAAAACATGTTTTCACTTATTATGGGCTATTTTGTGTAGAATTTTGAGACAAAAAATGAACTCAATCTATTGTAGAATATGTCTGTAATGTAATAAAACGTGGAGAAGGTGAAAGGGGTATTCAGACTTTCCGGCTTGACTGTACACCAACACTGATTCACTCGTAAATTAGACCACAATAAAACGCTACAATACATACATACAGGCACAAGAACGTTCATCAACTTCTATTCATATTGCAGAACTAAAATATCAGATTATGTAAATGATTGGGCTAATAAAATATTTGCTAATTGGTGGCAGCAAAAACCTGCATACACATCGGCCCACGGGGCCTGGAGTTGCCCATCCTTGCTTTAAACCATAAAACCCTACCAACCATTGTAAAGCCTACATGTTGTCAGAAACTTCTGTACATATCAAAACTCCAAAAAGTGAACAATCCCTTTAAGGGTGTGTCTGTCTCCATCTGTCAGTACGTTTGTAGGCCCTGTATGTGTGTTTGTCCCCATAACATGAGTGTGTTTGTGGACTCTGTCTGTCCCCATAACACCAGTACGTTTGTAGACTCTGACTCTGTGTCAGTCCACATAACATCAGTGTGTTTGTAGGATTTGTCTGTGTGTCTGTCCCCAATCTGTCAGTACGTTTGTAGACTCTGTCTGTCCCCATAACATCAGTGCGTTTGTAGACTCTGACTCTGTGTCTGTCCACATCTGCCAGTACGTTTGTAGCCCTTGTTTGTGTGTCTGTTCCCATAACATCAGTGTGTTTCTAGACTCTGTCTGTGTGTCTGTCCCCATAACATCAGTGTGTTTGTAGACTCCGTCTGTGTGTTTGTTGCTTACAGTCCGCGTGTCCGTGCACCTCCGCCTATGTATCCGTTTGCTCCCCGCTCCTGTCCGCCTGTGTGCCTGTTGCGAACGTCCACGTCTCTCTGTGTGTCTGACCCCCCTACATTACATTACGTTCATTTGGCAGACGCTTTTATTATTTTGTCCAATACGTGCATACCAGATAAAGCACATTCCTGTCATAATGTAGCAGCTATTCAATCGACATAAACATTGAGTATAGTACACATATGGTCTTAAGGCTAGGTCAGTAAGGCATGATAAACTACAAAACCTCAAACGAGAATTAAGGTACAAACGTCAGCACGTGTGCGTCTGCTATCTTCCAGATGCCATCGCCCAGCTGCTGAAGCCTCAGCAGGTTTGTTTCATGATGCAGGTCCAGCTCAAGCAGTCCAAAATCCGGGCGGAAAACAGGCTTCTGGTGAGTGTCGGGGGGGGGATCCTGGCTATGCCAAGGCTAGTATTAGTACGTTATTGATCCCGCATTGGGAAATGTATTTGCCTGAGTTACACTCAAGTATTCAGATAACAAATAGTTCATACAAAAACATAGGACGTGACATTTATATGACGCATACGTGGCATTATCTCCACGTGATCGTGTTACATGCGATTCTGAGTGGGTTCATCTCAGGCCCTGTTCAGTACTGACACTTTGCTGGGGAAATCGGAACAACGTGCTCATTATAGGTACATCACTGTCCTTCCCAGCCTTTTTAGACTAGGCTGAGGTGTAGTGGCCGTGGTTTTTTCTAAAAAGCTCTAAATGACATCCCTGCTTTTTGCTGGTGTAAAAATGTACCTTTTGCCCTTGCCTGCTGGTTAACCTGCAGTTACCACTTTTGGCCACTGGGTGAAGCTCTTTGAACACCGGGACGTTAGAACCGTCGTCGTCATTCTTCCCCTCCTTTGCAGCATGCAAAACTGGCAGGATTCATCACAACCCTTAATCTTCAGAATTTTCTGGATCTATCCTTTTTTTGTTTGAATGGACCAGGTTTTAGACTTGCTTTAAGGGGAGACAGCCTAGGTGAATAGGCAAAAAAAATATTTTAATAGATATCACTATGAAACTTTCCCAGTTTGTTATGTACATAACAACTAAGAAAAAATGTATTGCAAGTTTTCTGAGATTTTATGTTTATATATGCAAAATAGGCGTTACCTAATTAAATATGCGCTAATTTGCATATATCACCAGGAACAGAATCAGAACATTGGATGATGCCCAGATTCAAAATTTTTGTTTCATTATGTTGACACATAACACAATGAACTTTGTTCAGAAGGGATTGTGGCTATGTCTTTTTATCATCCCATACATCAGGAAATACTGTACAGTCATAAAAAATCAATTTTCGCCAGGTTTTTTGGTATAAAATGTACTATAAATCAGGCTATGAATGATATATCAAAAAAAAAACTCTGAACAAAGAAGCAGGGTATAGATAGGAAGAAATGTGGAAAGTATGGTGTGTGTAGGTGCTAGGGAAATGGATATTTCATCTCTTGGCGTGTAAGAAAAACGCATAAAAACTCATTTTTGGGAAAACGCCCTCAAAGTTCTGTATTGTAAAATGCCATCCATTTTTATTTGAAACCGCTATTTACAAACACAATACCTAATCAAACCATTAGTAATAGACATCTCAAACACATAACTGAATAACTGAACTGAACTCAGAACTGAACAGAACCACACACAGGCTACGTACACAGCACTGAAATATAACTGCACTGAAACACAGCATGTATTGACTGAACAGAATCACTCTCTCTCTCTCTCTCTCTCTCTCTCTCTCTCTCTCTCTCTCTCTCTCTCTCTCACACACACACACAAAGACTTGCCGAATTAGAACTCTAGGCTATGTAGTGTGTGTACTGTTCATTGCATGTTCAACATTGTAACACAGCATGTATTGACTGAATATATTAAAAAATCTCAAAATCGACCAAAAAAAAAAGAAATGGCGTTTTCACCTAGGCTGTCTCGCCTTAATGTTTACGTATGCATACACACGCTGCACTGTGGAATGGTAACCGATGTCATTTTTATTTTGTTTGCCTACAGGTAATGACTATGTGGAGAGCATATATGTTTCATTGCAAGCAGCCAGTCAAGGTAAATCAGAAGTCAATGTCTGTTTTATATCAAAAACGACGTACTGATCAGTCATAATACTACTCTACGAAAGAGGCCGGTAACACGCAGTGGAGTGTACATCTGTATTTGCAACCTGTACTTCTTTACTCCATAAAGCAAGTCCAGGTTAATTTTCCCATTTCTGATTCTGACACCCAAATATTCTGGGCGGGGTGTGTGCTCAGGATCAGTCAGCGAATGGGACAAAAATCACCACTCTTCACGTGAATTTCAACGTGTGTGTAGTGTACATTTGTGTGGTGACATTGGGTGATACAGTGAGTCGTGTGTTGACACGGTGAGTTGAAATATCCACAGACACCATTGGAGTGTCCGACAGTCAGGGATGGATAAAAAATACAGACACGCATTTTGTTACAAAATACAGAATACCTCCTAAAACATGGCTATAAACTGCTATCAAAATGGTGGCGGTGGTTTCTACACATAATCCTGTCTGAATAAAGTGATAAAAAATATAATGAGGATAAACAGTTATGGGGGTCTGCAGTTATGGGTGAGTTATGGGGTCTGCAGTTAATTTGCAGGTAATTCAGAGGTATCGTACAAATGAAGAGGCTAACCTGTATTACATATTATGAAATGCATACATGCATTTTCCTCCCCTTCTCTCTCTCTTTCTGTCTTTGCCCTGTTCTCTCCCTCCCTCAATGCTCTCTCTCCACCCCTCTCTCTCTCTCACCCCCCCCCCCCCCTCTCTTTCTCTCTCTCTCACTCACTCACTCATTAACTGTTGTGAGTCAACATGCCGGCTTAGTGTGTGAGAGTATGTGTGCACTGCTAGGTTGGTAGTGATGGGTCGGTACTGAGACAGATCGGGCACATACGGGCCAGTACTGATTCTTCTCTGGCACGTCACGCACAGACAGATGGGGCGGTGACAGAGCGGACAGAAAGGATTGTGGGTATTCTGGCGCTGTTTGCTTTTGTAGCTGCTGCCGGAAAGTGACGCAACTCATTTTCAAACAAATAAGTATATCGCTAATGCCTGAAATCCCACGGCAAGTCTCTCTGCTACAGACGACTTCCCCTTGTGGTTGGAAAACATAATACAGCCCCCACCCCCTGGCTGTGTGTTCTTGCCTGAAATATTTAGTTGATATTCTGATTTTGTTTTGTTGTGGAATCAGTGACCGTTTACCTTAAGGAGAAGGATTCATTGGCAGCGTGTTCAGGCATTTTGAGAGTTTCAGCAGGTGAAACATAGTGACTCAGCAAACCCTCTGAGGCTCAAGGCTCGGTCTGCCGTTGGCTTTCAGAGCCTAGAGAGGGCAGGGGATGAGGGAGAGAACGTGGTGTTAGAAAGATCGCCCCGTTTATAGCAGTATGCCATTGCCCAAGGGACAATGAATAGGTAACAAGAGCATCACACCATCTCAGAATAAAATAGTTATTATTATTACTAGTAGTAGCAGCAGCACTAGTAGTATTATTGTTTTTGGGTTTTTTTTCTGTTATACTTTGTGGTGTTTTCATGAATTTAGGCAATTTAGCCATGCTGTATTTGTCTTGCCAATAAAGGGTTGTGGATTTGAATTTGACAGAATTTGACAGGGAAGGGAGTCTCTAGGAGTGAGGGGAATGCAAATCTGAGCGTGTCTGAGAGCGTGCTTAATTTTCTCATTTTCTAAAAGAGGTACACGGTGTTACAGTGTTACAGTGCGTATATCATCATTATGGGACAATTGCTGGCTGTAGGTATTCACCATGTTTTTATGTCAGTAAATAAGGAGAGAGAGAGAGAGAGAGAGAAGGTGGGGTGGTTGAAGGGAGGGACAGTTGGCCACTGTCTTCTCTGTGATTAAAAGTAAGTACAGTTTGAGTCACTGCTAAAAACTGCAAACACACACACTTTCACAACAGAAAATACATTGTTACAAATGTATTATAAATGAACTGTGACACTTCTGAGGTAGGAGTTCGCAATGTGGTCAGAAAATATGTCTCCCTCAGGTAAAAGTACTGTCTTGCGTGATAGTCGAGGTCATTGTGGTCAATAGTTCCATTGGAAAGAGCCTGTCGTCTGTAAAGGAACATGCAATGTGGGTCAGTGAGTGTGTGGGTGTATGTGTGGTCATTGTTTTATCTCTGGTCTCTGTCAAAACATTTCTACCGCCTGTCACCACACACCTCTTCTCTTCTCTTCCTTCTGTGCCCCCCTCCAAACCTGTCATTTACTTTTTCCTCCCCTTCTCTCTCTCTTTCTGTCTTTGCCCTGTTCTCTCCCTCCCTCAATGCTCTCTCTCCACCCCTCTCTCTCTCATCCCCCCCCCCCTCTCTCTCTCTCTCTCTCACTCACTCACTCACTCATTAACTGTTGTGAGTCAACATGCCGGCTTAGTGTGTGAGAGTATGTGTGCACTGCAGTGATAACCTCGGTTCGATTGTGTTCTCTGCCCGCAGGTGGAAAGTTATTTCAGTTACTTGGAGATCTATGCCATCATCATCGGGAATCTTGACCAGGTAAACTAAAGCTTCAACTTCAACTAGCCTTAACCAGACAAAGAGAAACCTCACCTTCTACACAGTCTATTATCAAATCAACTCTGGCAGAGCACGTTTTACTCTGACCCAGAGTACATTTGGTCCCTCTTGGACTCGTATAAACGTTAGATTTACGTTAGCACTGAGCATTTTACTTTGTGTTAAACTTAGCCAGGTAAACCTAAGGCTGTCTTTTAATGTTACCTGGGTGAGCTTAAGCTACAACACTTTTTGTTTCAGTTTTAGTGCTATTTGGCACGTTTGTCCCCTTTCGATTGTATTACTCAAAACTAAGTGCATCCAAGTGGTAGCGGAGTTAAGGCGGCCGGTAAATACGCCGTATACTGTGGCCCTGCAGGACCGGAGCAAATGTCAGTGTGTTGTTACAGATAGCGGGTGGCTGGGTTGTCGTGGATGGTTGCCAGTTGTCGGTTTGTAGGCTGCCGGTGGAGATAAACGCTGACCCCTGCTCATCCAGACAGGGGAGAGAGACCTTGAGCAGAGCTGGGGGATGTAGGGGGCGGGCTCAATCATAGCCATCCATCGACAGCCCAATCAGCACTGGAAAACAACATATGATCTAATAAGAAGAAGAATGTGTGTGTTCATGTCCGTGTGTGTGTGTGTGTGTGTGTGTAGCTGTTGGTGCACTCACGTTGTTCGACTCTTGCAACTTGGAGCTTGGCTTTAAACATATTGCTTTGTGTCAGGATTGGTCAGTTTCTGCATGTGAGAACTGCCATAATTATGTGAGTTGATTGGTCATACAGGTTTTGATCAATCAAAACATATATCAGGGGACTAAGCCGACCTCTGAACCTGTTTGATCAGAGTTCAGGCACCCTGGGTAAATTCTGCCCGCTGCAAAAGAAAGAGCATTATTTTCAGCAAAAGCTTGTTGATTAATGGCAGGGAGTTTATTCAATTGCCTTAAAACCAAAGCTAGCCGCAACTTATTTTCCCTACAATGAAAATATTTTTTTTTGTGAGTGAGAGGCTTGTAACAGGGCTTCTGCTTCCCTAACAGGGCTTTTCTGTTTAGTTATTAGTCAGCTATAGGTTGACTCATGACTCATGGGAAGAAGTAGGAATTTGCTTCAACTTTTGACTTGACTGACACTAGTATTGAGTTTGTTCGTGTGTACATGAGTGTGCGTACTATACTATTATATCAATAAATATATTTATGTTTATTGAGAAATTCCCACAATTATTAACACTTTTATGCACTAAATTCTTGGGGAGACTGTGTGCACAGTCTATAGGACGGCTGACTCCAAGCCTATATGCAAATCCCCCCGTGTGGCTGGTGGTTCGAATCCTCTCCATGGTGCTCTCTGTAATGTGATTCCATCTCTATCTGTAACCCTCTCTGCTTTCAGCCGGTCTGAATAAAGGGCAAAAAAGTATGTAAGGATACTGTCCACTCTCCTTTAAGCAAAAAATAAAGACTTTTACATCTTTAAAAAGTATCCTTTTTTGGGTGTTTCCCCAATGGTTTACAGCAGGGTTGTATTGAAGCTTGATTTTTTACTGTATTATTTTGGAATTACAATTTGATATAAAAAACCTAATGCAAAAAACTGATACCAATGAATGAAAATCATTGGGTTGAGTGAAATCCTTTGTTTTCAGAAGCTGTTGGATCTTCTAGTTTCAACACCAATCTTTGTCCTGAGCATAACACTCGCTTTGCTGCTCCTTCTTTAGAACAGCCCTGGGCGCGTACTCATAAAGCAGAGCAGAAGTGCTGATCTAGGGTCAGTTTAGCCTCTTAGCTCATAATGGATAAGGTTAGGATATGGACAGGAGAAATCTGATCCCAGATCAACACTTCTACTCTGAGGCTCTTTGTTAACACGGGCCCTGGCCTCACCGTTTCCACCAACAGAGAGAGCAGCCATGTTACATCATGAGGGAGATGGAAATGAAACAACCACAAGATTTCTGTCAGGTTATTTAAGAGATTTGTTTTCACCGTGTATTAATCTAGTTGCTACCCATGGAGATGCTGCCAAAGTTCACTCATCAGAATAGGATGCCAGTGATGCAATCTGAGAGCTGAACCTGCCATTTCAGTAAAGGGCATGTTAACCCTTTCTTCGCCATTGGTGGTGCAATGGTACATGAGTCATTGTAACCCTGAACCCTTTGGGGAACTTACAAAGAATAAATGACTATATTTAGGCAGTTGGTGTGAATCCACATTGCATTTACTCCATGGAATAGAGTGGGTTACCCATAGCTGTTCCATGTAATGTTTTTGTCATGGTTTCTGATGGGATAGGATGGTTGTCAAAGTCTATGGCTGTGTCCGAATCAGAGCCCTATCTACTGCATCCTATGTACTGTGTTCTAGTATACTGTGTTCAGATTACTGCATACTGTTTAGTACTATTTTCCAACCGTACTGTGGAAGCGTCGTAAGACGTCCCGCCTATGCGCGGCCATGCTCACGGTTCGTTGTCGTTGAAGGATAATGTCAGCTAAGCTGCCCTTCATTTTTAAAACGAAGCTGTGCGTCATATTTATGGCACCAAAATGTTTGTTTACTTCCTGAAAAGTATGCTACCGAATGTACTCGGCAAAAACCCGGAAATAAATATATCACCTGGGCATTTTAGAGAAGATTTCACCTACTTAACAGCTTTCTCATGCAGTGTACTCAACAAGCATACTCAACAAGCAGATGGTATAGAAGGCCTCTGATTCTGACACAGCCAATGTTGAGAGGTGTGGGGACCAGAACAGTTAGTAGTTTCTCTTGATATTATCAGTGGAAATAAACATCACAGGAAACAACCAGTGGCCTGAATATGTCTGTCGTTCTGCCCGTCACGTTCCCCCAGTTGAATCAATTTAATTCCGAAACGCGTAACTGGGATGGCATTGTTTCAATACGTTTTAGTTCAACTTTAAGAATAAATTTTTACATTTCCATTAAAAAGTGCTAAATAAGATGATCTGGTTTCATCTGCTGCTCTTGACAGGCAGTGGCTTTATTGTGCTGCTAACTCTGTCCAGTTGCCTTACTCTTTTCTTCGTGGTGTAGAAATGGGAATTTAGGAGAAGCTTATGCAAGTTCACCAGAGCAGATCTGTTTTTGCTTATGTATATCACTCTCAAGTAAAAAGTATATAGAGCTTTGTCTAAATTATTAGCTGGCTGTGTGAGCACAGCCTCTCTTCTCTGGATAGCCGTGCCTGCAATTGACATCCGGTCTTTGTGGCCAGGCTGGGCTCGCTCAGTTTGTCAATGTCTTGATGTCTTGGCGTCATGTTTTTTGCACTGTGGTCAGGAAATATGCCGCAGTGTATTCTTTTTGTAGCGTCTGATAGCGCTGCTGTTGCTCTTTTGCGTTGCATATTTATTCTGGTTTTCTTTTGTAAGATGTGGGCTTTTCAGAATGTTCAGTGCCGTTACCCGTTGAACCATCAGTTCAAAATGTGTGGAATTTGTGTTTCAATCTATTTTCATATCTGAGGGACAATGTTGGGTCCTGGTTCTCTGTTTCTTTGTAATATCTGACAGTATTTCTCAAATGTAGCTTGGAGACGTTTTTGTTCAGTGGACAACAGCAGAACCAGTAATATATGTGGCCGGTAGCAATTTCTTTTTAATGAAGGGCAGGGCCTATATATTCTTTCAATACCTTCAATATGAAAGAATCACACTCAGGTTGAAGGCCTGTATCATTCTACACCCCCCGAGGCCGAGGAAAGAAATCAGTTCTTCTGTTGGCAGTTTCAATTCCTTAATTTTTTGTTTGTATGAAGATATAAAGCACTTTACTACATACACCGTATTCTGTCCATCTGAGGGTACACACAGCAGCATCTCCGTAGTTTGTGTGCAGTCAGCTGCACAGCCAGTGCAGAGGTCTTCAGGCAGTCTGCAGCTGCCTGAACAATCAGAAGTGGCGTTACTGAGCGGTAACGTAGCAGCCAGTACCCTCTCTCGCTCGGTGGCGCTGCGACCAATAGTACGCCAGCCCTGTTGGCTTTCCAGGACATGGTCAACAAAGGCATAGTTAGGACCGTTGGCCATGTCACTTTATTTAGAACATGCGATTCAGCTTAAAAGGTCTACCACTCAGCAGACCTCTTGTGAAATACTACCAATTTCAGTTATAGGGAAGGACATTGTGCTCAGTAGGCAAATCTAATGGCGCGATCTAAGACACTCCCCAGATTACTCCTGACTGAGACACCTCAGTAGTTGTTGGGTTCTAATTTATCTCCCTTATTAAAACTATTAGAGATTGTTAGATCTTCATTCCAGATGTCAAGGAGGTGGCACACACAGAGAATCCGATTTAAAAGTTTGCACAGCAGCAGCTTGTGGTAGTTTTGTGTTTCAGTGCCTCGTTGGAGAGGCAGTCTGTCTGCAGGCACTTATCTCTGCCTTTCTGTTTAGCTCCCGCTTTTAAAAATTTTAATTGGATCTAGTTTTTCCTCATGATCACAAAATCGCCAAAGAAATAAAGTAATTGACATGTGAGCACATTATTATTAATGCATAACACAGTTATAAAATGTTTTTTTTTTTTTTTTTAAATGTGCTTTTTACAGAATGTCTGCCTGTCTCTTTGTCTGTGCGTGTGTTTCCATGACGAATGCTTTCATGTCTCAGTTCTCCCTGCTCTCTCAGGCTTTGGAATAGAGGCTTTTTTTCACCTCCTATAAGATGCTTTTTAAGTGACCCTAAGGTTAATGAAGCTATTTGGTTGTGCCTGAGTGGGTCTTTTTGGGTCTATTCATGTCTATTAATCTCTGTTTGCATGTACACTGGTGCGTAAGTGCATGTGTGTGTGTGCGTGTTTGTGTGTGCATGCGTGCATATTTTTGCACACGTATCTTTGTGCGGCTACATGTGTGTGTGTTTGTGCGTGTCTGCATATGTTTGTTTATTTGTGTGTCTGTGCATCTGTGTGTGCGTGTGTTTTCCTGTGTGTGTACATGTATGTGTCTACATACACGTATGGGTTTGTGTGTTAGGTGGTGATTGAGACAGACAGACAGACGTACTGTCTCAGTCTGATGTCGATGGAGGACCTGGAGGCTGTGGTCAGTCATGTGACTGCTTCACTCAAGAAGATCTTTCCTGATTCGTCCCCAGGGTGAGTGCCTCGCCCCAGCCCAGACTGTCTCTCCAACACCCCATCCACTACACCCACCCTGATCTGACTTATAAATAAATTAAATAATGTAAATATGATTCTTCATTTTAGGATTCTTCAATATGTTTCAGTGGGCAACTATGGCACATTCAGTAGACTTTAGAATTTTTACCCAGAATGCCCTGCTTAGAATCCATCATGATGCAAGAGATAATGAAAGCTTCTTTGTGCTGCGTGACATCACTTCCTGCCAAAGGGACTGTGTCTAGAGGTGGTCAGGGGCTTTACCTGCTGTGTCAGAACAGTGTTATTGAAGGCGGTCTCCATACAGAAATGCAATTTTTCCCCCTGTAATGATCCTGATTGAATGCTTAGGGAGTGTGTCTACCCCAGGGACTCCCCCTCTAGGGTTTGTCTGCGCTGTGATGTAAGGTCAACACACACACACACACAAAAAGTGTTTGTGGTTTATGCTGTGAGGCTTCTGGCCCTGGAGTGATGGAGGCCGCTGAACAAGCAGCACCTCTAGCTCCCTCCATCACTTGGGGGCGTGTATGACAGAAAACCGCACAGCTTCTATGAATATTTTTAACGACGGGGTCTGGCGGGGGGGAGGGGGGATTATTTCCTCTCATAAAACTGCACTTGAGGGTTGCTGGCACAGTCGGCCGCTCTGGCGGTGAAGGGAGAAGCTATTTTAAAACTGCAGCTGAGAATAAGACAAACGCGTTGCCAAGGTTAGCCTCCTCCGCTGCTTGTGTGAGCCTAATGATTGCTATGGCTCAGACGCGATTAAGAGGCATCCCTTGTAGTCGAGGGCCATAAAGAGCGAACCATGTGTCCCGCATGCACGCGATTGCGTCCCTGTCGGTGTGAGGCATTTTGGATCAATCCGGAGTGTTTTACTTTTTGCTTGTGTGCGCCCTCTCTAATATCTTCCTGGCTGAGTCACTGCATCTCAGGCTGCAGCCGAGGGGAAACTCCATCCTCTGATTCCTACCGGTTCTTTTGCACTTGACAATTGCTCTAAAAGAATATAGCCATTCCAGTCATTCTAATTCCACAGCTGTTTTAGTCAGGCTGTGGCATTAAGCGTCAGAAAGAGGACAGAACGATCTGCCCGGGTAGGGGTGCCAAAGATTCTCTTAAATAACCAGATAGTCAGCTGTGTATTCTTTACATTGAAATTTTCCAATCTGAGAAAAGGCCTATATCCACTAAAGGGCGTGGCCACAAACAATGGATTGGCGATGGACGTTTTTTACTTCATAGATAGTCACTGTAACATAGCACTGGAAGCTCCTGTTAAGAGGTGAGACCCCCAAGAGTAAGAATGCACAAAGGACGGCAGAGCTGACATTCTGGTTAGTGTACAGAATCTGTGGGGGTGCTGCTGTGTGAAAAATATTGGTAGAGGTTGGAGTGAAGTTTCCACCTTTCACCTTCAATGTTTCCACCTTCAAAGTGCGTTGAAACTGTGAAAGGCACCTAACGGCTGTACTACATTGCAGTACACCATTTTTGTTCCCACTACAGCCCTAGCAGAAGATTGAGGGTTTGTTGAAGGGAAATAGATCAAGTTTGTTGATGGATGTCGCCAATACTCCTCTCTCTGCACTACGCACTGTAACTAAATAACCAGGCGGGCCACATTTCTTTCTGCCACTCTGGTCTCACTTGGTAAAATCAGTGGCCATTACTCCAGTACAGTAGCAGAGGGTGGTCTTCTGCCATGCAGAACCTAGGTGGGCTGTGCTTTGAGCTTCTTCCCCACTCTGCCTGTCTGTGTAGCCTTTTAGCATCCTGTGAATATGCTCAAGAGCACAGAGATGCTGCTCCTTGTATGTCAATAAGAGACATCTTAGACTGGAGATTATTTCTGCGGGCTGCTGGGTAGCTTATCCAGCCAATACACTAGGTTTCAGTGTGCAATTCACCCCACAGTGTCATATCGAATCCTCAACATGCTGGGGGCCAGCATGAATGGATAAATCCAGTGATACATTTCTCCATGAATTGGGGAGTTTGCCGTTCCATTTTCGGTCTGTTTTCCTTCTGAGCAAGCCCAGCGTCCTTTCACCCCTGTTTTTGTAACCTGTGGAGTAACCATGGAAACACGTCTCCTGCATGTTCACAGGAAGCTCCTGAAGAAGATCCCGCCTGACCTGCAGGACCGTCTGCGCAGCCTGACGTCCAGTGTGGAGGAGAGTCTCAATGGAACGCAGGGACCATGTGGTCAGTAGGGCTGTACCACTGTCCTTGGGTGGGCAGGGGGGGTCAGTAGGGCTCTACCACTGTCCTTGGGTGGAGAGAGGGGGTCAGTAGGGCTCTACCACTGTCTTTGGGTGGAGGGGAGATGTTAGTAGGGCTGTGCCACTGTCCTAGGTGGAGGGGGTGATTACTCACTATCCTGGATGGTGGAGGGAAGGGGTCCTGGGAGGAGGAAGTATAAGTGGGCCATACCATTGGCCTGGGTGAAAATGGGGCCAGTTATTCAGTACCACTGACCTGGGTGAAGGGGGATGGGGTCAACAGGCGGAGAGTGTAAGACCATACAGCGGTTCTGGGGTTTGAACTGTATGACTCCTGGGCTGGTTATAATCAGTTACTGATTATGACCAAACTGAAGTTAAAGCTATTCTTGTTGAGTGCTGGGGTCAATAATGCGGTGTTTTATTAACAACTACTCACCCAAGCTCTGTTAGTCACCCCACCTGACCCCAGCTCACTTTGTTTCCTGCAGGAGGTTTCTCCGAGACGTACGCTGCCCTGTGCGATTTTAATGACTTCCCCTGCAGAGAGGAGATCAAGTGGGTCAGTAGTGTAGCTGTGTGATGACATCACATCCTGTCCAGCATGTTGTCAATGGCAGCGTTCAGTGTTGTTACAGCTCTGATCTGAGATCCTGTTTTTTAGTGATTTATTCTAACCAGTGATTTATGTGTTACTAACCCACCTTATCTCTCTCTATTATGGATCATTTTCCATCCCTGTTGTTTTCCTTATGTCTTCTGTCTCTCCTTCCTTCTCTCTTTCTCTCCTATTTTGCCCTTTCTCTCTCTCGCTCTCTCCTGTCCTCTCTGCCCCCATCCTCCTGTTTCTGTTTCTCTCCTTCTCGATCCTGCTTTCTGTCTCTGCACCCTTTTCTCTCTCTTCCCTCCACCCTTTTCTCTCTCTTCCCTCCTACCCGTCTCCCACACGTTTTCTCCTTCTGTCAGGATGTGGACAATATTTACCACGTTCAGAGCTGCCAAGAATTCAACCTGCTGGATTTCAACCACCTGGACACTAGGTGAGCCACCTGCTGTGCCTTCTAGGGGTTTGCAGCGATGCCACTATCTGTATCTGTATTTATATCTGTATCTGTTCAAGCATCAACATTATCTGTATCCGGATATATCTATTACCGGAAGTTGTGTTACATATTGGAAATATGATCTTTTTATTTTTTTAAATTTTCTAGTCTAAAATGAATTGTTATTGCAATTTATGAGTATTCACCCCCCTCACCCGGGTGGACACTACTCTCTCCAATATTGTGAATTTGGACTGCAGTATCCATTTAAAACACTCTGTGTCATTTTTACATATAGCTCCTTTAATGTTTTAAGAAACAAATACACAATCCAGTGCTTAATTCTGTAAAGTTTAGATGAGGCATACAGACATATGTGCACTGAATCAAAGATTTCCCGCATCCGAATATGAACCGGCAACTTCGGATAGAAAAAAATCTGTTTCCAACCCACTATCCGTGCACCTCCGGAGGTACAGTCAAGCCGGAAAGTCTGCCCACCCCTTTCACCTTATCCACGTTTTATTACATTACAGACATATTCTACAATAGATTGAGTTAATTTTTTGTCTCAAAATTCTACACAAAATAGCCCATAATGACAAAGTGAAAACATGTTTTTAGAAATTTTTGCAAATGTATTAAAAATCGAAAACTGAAATCTCTCATTTACATAAGTATTCATACCCTTTGCTTTAACATATTTTTAAAGTATCATATTTAATATTTGGTCACATATTCTGTTCTGTAGTTACTTCGATGACCTTTCTGTATGCACTTACTGTATGTCGCTTTGGATAAAAGCGTCTGCTAAATGACTGTAATGTAATGTAATATCTTTTGCATGCTGTTACTTCCTGAAGTCTGTGACCAATCAACATCTAAAGACTCTCAATATCTTATTTTCAGGTACTGTTACAAGCGATACTATAAGCTCTCTGCATTTGAACTGATCTCTATGAGAATTGGGGGGTGAGACTAGATTCAGCTGTAAATTACGCCGGTACAGTATGGAACACATGACTGGCGAAATGGCTGTACGTCATCAAGGGTCTAAGGTATCAAATGAGCCCCAAATCGTCACTCTGGGGCCAGATATGTAGTAGATGGGGATGGGGATGATTTTCCTATAGAGTTCTATAGGAAAATGAGTCAGGAGAAATAACCCTTGCAGTGATCCATCCACATCTACTCCATAGCTGGCAACAGAGTGATGGTTTGGGGCTCGTTCGATAGCTCAGACCCTTGATGACTTACAGCCATTTAGCCAGCCATGTGTTCCATACTGTAGCAGTGTAATTTACAGTTGAATCTAGTCTCACCCCCAAATTCCCATAGAGATGTTGGTGTTCTCTGTGCCAGAGACACGGAGGACATTGGAGGTCCAGGTGCGACAGATAGGGAATCTTAAAGTGTTCCTATGAACACCACTGAAACGGACAATAATCCGTAGTGGAAAAGGGGAAAATAAGGGGAACACAAATAATCTCGCAAAAAAAACGAGGAACTCGATATCCGAGCAAAACAACGAAATAAGCAGTAACGCTTATCAAACAAGGAACTCGTAATCCGAGCAAAACAAAGAAATAAGCAGTAACGCTTATCTAACGAGGAACTCGATATCCGAGCAAAACAAAGAAATAAGCAGTAACGCTTATCTAACTCCCGTTTGTGGAGCGAACAACAGAAAGAAAAGAAACTCAAAAGAACCCCTAAGGCTTAGGGTAAGAGCACTCGTAGGTATGAGTGGAAAAACAAAGAAACGAAAAACCTCTGCTATGAAATAAAGAGCGAAAAGATAACTTTGCTTTCTTTCTAAATTGTACTGCTAACAAGTCCCGCGTTGAGAAGCAAAGCGGTCGATAGCAGCACAACTTCCTATACCTTTTTTTACCGGCTCGAATGTTACGTGAAATAACATGGAAGCAACGAGAACAAGAGGAAGCGGGGTATAAATAGTGAGCGGAAATGCAGTACAGGTGAACTCACTAATCACAGAGGCGAACGCAAAACCCGTAGCGGAACACAGAAAAATCAGATAGATTTACAGGTAGATGAGAAAAGGAATGCAAAACGCGGAGATAAGGAAAGAAAGGCATGATCCATGACAAGAGATCCATTCAAATGCAGAGAGATTATAGTATCGCTTGTAACAGTACCTGGAAATAAGATATCGAGAGTCTTTTGGTGTTGATGGGTCACAGACTTCAGGAAGTAACAGCATGCAATATGCGACCAAATATTAAATATGATACTTTAAAAATATGTTAAAGCAAAAGGTATGAATACTTATGTAAATTAAAAAAGTTTTCGATTTTTAATACATTTGCAATAATTTCTAAAAACATGTTTTCACTTTGTCATTATGGGCTATTTTGTGTAGAATTTTGAGACAAAAAATGAACTCAATCTATTGTAGAATATGTCTGTAATGGAATAAAATGTGGAGAAGGTGAAAGGGGTGTTCAGACTTTATGTCACAGGCCGACAACACGGCTTCATACAACACCTTACTGTTGTAACCGTGGAAATGCATACAACCCCACTATCTTAACAGTTCGGGCATGAGCCAGAGTTACGTGAACTCCTGTGAGGTTATGTTTAGAGGTTGGGGGTACGGAAATCACAAACTCACAAAAATCCTCCTCTGGTCAGCTCAGCTCAGGGTCTAGGTCTTAATGACCAGCATGGTCAAAACAGCCAATGTCCATGATAATAGAATATAGAAATATAAATAGAAGATACCTTCATGCATCTATGAAACAAGATACCAGCAATAACATAAGCACTGTGTTGTAACTGTATAACAACGCGCCCGTGATGTTGTGAGAATACACTGGGTTGGGTGGAGTTGGCACTTACTGCTATTCAGGCCGCAAGTCTCTCTGACAGGAAGTAACATCACAATGAAGGCCTCCAAATGACTCTTGTTGCCATTGGTGATAATGTGTTCAGAATGTAAGTCAGTGACTGGCGTCTCCCTCTCCCCTCAGAGATGTTTCCTTGGCTGTTGCAGCTCTGTCCTTCAACCATTGGTTCACTAAAATCAGCAGCAAAGATTCCAGACTGGTACGTCCCAAGAGCCACAGCCATGTGCAAATTATTCACCAAAAAGTGCTCAGTATGGTTACAATCAATGCGATAAAACCACCTGTTGTCTTGAACTTGTGGTCACACGGCTAGAGAGGTTTCACACACACACACACACACACACACACACACACACACACACACACACACACACACACACACACACACACACACACACACACACACACACACACACACAGGTGGAGAAATGTGTTAGAACTGTGCTAATACTTTGTTGGCTTCTGTCTGCTCCTTATGTAACCCACTGAGGTGTAATATCACCTCAGCCAAAATGCACAAACAACATGTCTTTTTTGTGGAGGATGGGGGAAAAGGATTTGTAGAACTGCGATGTGTATGCATGAGAACTGGGTCAAATATGTATTTGAAAAACTATTTAGATGCTGGACAAATCTGAAGAGAAAAAAAACAGTTGCTCTTTAATGAAATGTGTTGCTAACCAAAAAGTACAATCATATGATACATAATATTCTTCTGAATATTGGTGAAACTAGATTTTTTTAAATGATCAGCAATTTGAAGGAATTTCACTGGTGTCTAAAGGGTTAAAGTATTTCAAATTTTTTATTTGACCTGGATCTGGTACACACAGCTTTCTTTGATAACCCGTACAAATATATCAAGAAATAAGCCTGTTATCATCATATTTCAAAGAATATCTACAGACTGCATTCGCAGAGCGGGAGTTCCCCCCTGCCAATGTGGATGATTACCTGTGTTCGAGGTCATACAGATAACCTTCACTGGGAGCCGTATGTGTATGCGTGTGAGACCGACAGAGAAGGCCCAGTGATTTATTAACCTCCGTTTCGTTACTACAACTGCCAGTGTTTTCTACGCTTGTGTAAAAAAGTAAATGACCAGCTAGTTTCTATTAAGGTACTGTATTCTTATGGGATTTGTATTGTATTATATGGGTGCAAGTAGATTAGAGTATAATAATCAAGCATATTTTGTTCATTCTTTTTCACAGAGAGGAGTTAATTCTAGTTGATTCTAGATTGTTAATTCACCAGAAGCAAGGCAGACAAACAGTGATAAAACACTATCAACACAATAAACTAACACAATTACTTCATTCTCAGAGAATAGAAGAGCCTTAGAAAAATATGAGCCTTTCAAAATGGTACAAAATACTGTACCCCTATCATCATTACAAGCAACACCCAGAATTAATTGCTTAAGTAAAATAATGTGATGGCTTTTGGAGGCAAAGAACAAACCTTTCAGCTGTTCATCTTCTCTTGGCAGATCTACACCCCATGCAAATTTGAATCCACACAGGAATTGCTATATTTTGTCTTTTCAATGTAGAATGCACAAAATAATAAACATTTACAGATGTTAAACAGCTAATGTGGCGTGTCATAGACGCACTCCTAATTGGCCGAATTGTTGCACAACCAGCGATTAGAACTCTTCCCAGAAGGCAGTCTAATTTACAGTAACAATATATAATAATAAGTAACAATGCAGCATATTTTTATATTCCCAGTGATAATTTCTCCACAATAAAACAGATTGCAGAATAATGCTTTGTGAAAGGCAGACATGGTAATGTATTGTGTAAACTGCACTACTTTACTGATGCTGTATAGCTTACTGTACATGGTGCCACTCAGACTGCTCCCCCTTCAGGATCAGGCGCGCCATTGCGGCATCATTGGGGAGCTAATAAAATCCCTTGAGTGGAGTCTCACTCAATCACTTTTTCCTCAGCAAGGATGTAGTATAAATTTATATGAAATTTCAGCTATACTTATTGATAATGTAAGTTACAGTTACAACTATTGTGACTCGATATGCAGGGTTCTCCTGTGACTAATCTACAAATTAACCAGAGTCTGTGTACACAGCTAATTAGCTGGGTAGGCTAAGGTAATTGGTGGAAACAGAAAGCTGTATGCACACCAGCCCTCCAGCAATATAGCAATCAGCCCCTGTTCCACAACAACCAGTCTTTCCCAAAAGGGAAAATTATGATAGAGTGCATCTAAATTTAACATGTATCCATGCAGCAGTGAAAGTTCTGCTCACTTTGGCCTAAATATTTATAATAGTACCTTTGTTTTAATTTTTAAATTAATTTATTTGACAGATGCCGCCATCCAAAATGGCTTACAGAGGGCAGAAAGATTCAGTGCACCAGGAGAGAGTAAAAGCATATAATTTGTTTTAAACTGGAACTAGGGCCTACAAGTGGATACAGCGCACACCGCATTTGAAACTAGACAGCCAAGTAGGAACAACACCTAGGAGGTGGGGGAAAAAGGGAGGGGCGGAGTCAGAGATGATAGAGGATATGACAAGATGGAAATGTTACATTGCAATGGATGACCTTATCTGCAAGTAGTTTTTGTCCGGTCGTATTATGTCAGGGGACTTAATGGATGCGCATTCAAGCTAAAATATCGTAATATATGAACACGAACATATTGAGCAATGATCTTGAGAACTAGCTTTTGAGTTAAAAAAAAAGTGTGACAGCATAAACAAATTGATTTATTCAATCCGGAAAGGCAAATGTCATGTAAGCACCGTGTAGAACAGCACTAGCATCATGTAAAACTATTTTTCGCAAAAATTGATTTATTGTCACATTTGCATTTTTATTAGAATATTTTTGACACCTAAGGCATTACTAATCTTTTTTTTTTTTTTTTAATGTGACTTGTTTGGTCGGAGTGAAATTTATTGCCCATTGATTTCCGTTGAAAACACTCTGCTTCTTCTTCTGCATAAATTTGCAGTTGGTAATCTCTGCACTGTCTCTTCCACTCTGATGAAGGTGGCTGTCGCCTGGGAGGTTTTGGGAAAACAAGGATAAATGAGAGACCAGCCTCTCTCCTGTGGGCTGCTTTTAAGAGGGGGGTGAGAATGGGACCGGTGCATATTTTGGTGCAGGCTTGCTATTAGGGCAGCTGTGCCTTCACTTTGATTACCCTGTTTTACTGTGTTGGCTCTGCCTCGGGTGGGGTGGGGTTCTTCCATCGCTGGCTGAAAGGTCACGGTGGGCTTTTTGCCAAGTAATAAATTGCATCTCCTACCCGACTGGGAAGTGTGAGTGTGTAACTGCATAAGGTGTTGCTTGTGATTTAATGCTGCATTAGGAAACTGTGCGTAAACCGTAAATGTAATCGCTACGTTAAAGAGCCTCTCCTATTCATTTGTGTGAGTGTGTGTTGTGCGTTTGTGTGCTTGTGTTGATATCTAAAGAACCCAAAGGTGCTGGAACAGGGGTTGTATATGTGTGCATAAATGTCTGTCTGTCTGTCTGTATGGAAATCCCTGAGTCATGCAGGAGTAGGTGTGTGTATGTTGTACATGTCTGTCTGTCCCTGTGGAGCTCCAAGGTTAAGAAACAGGTGTGTATTTGTGGTGAAATGTATGTCTGTCCGTCTGCCTGTTTAGTACCGTAAGCAGCACTAGCAGCTGTGTGTATAAATGTCTGTCTGTCTCTGCAGGCAGACCTGCTTGACGGTTAAGGAGCAGGTCTGCCTATGTTTATATAAATGTCTGTGTCTGTCTGTCTTTCTGTCTGTCCTTGCAGAGTCCTGAGGTGCAGGAGCAGATTCTCTACATGATTAACAGATCCCCTAAACTGGAGCACGTGTGCCTAGAGAACAGTGGACTCAAACCGTGAGTGATGTCACCTGAGCACACCTCACTGCAAAAAATCTGTCTTAACAGATCTGTCTTAATGTTTCCGTCTTGTAATGACATTTTAAATCTTATTTCTTTCTCAAAAGTGGAAAATATTAGCTTGTTTCAAGTGAAATTATCTTACCCCACTGGCAGATAGTTTGTCTTATTTAGCAGAAATAAGATTCTAAAGTCTAAATATAAGATTAAAATGCTTGTTAAGATTGGTTGTTTTTGCTGTGCTCAAACCCCCAGCAAAGGCAGCCAGTGAGCTCCAAACAGAAGTAGAAACTGAGGCACGACCTGTGTTTCATAGCTAGAGACGGTGTGGACCTGTGTTTCATAGCTAGAGATGGTGTGGACCTGTGTTTCATAGCTAGAGACGGTGTGGACCTGTGTTTCATAGCTAGAGACGGTGTGGACCTGTGTTTCATAGCTAGAGATGGTGTGGACCTGTGTTTCATAGCTAGAGATGGTGTGGACCTGTGTTTCATAGCTAGAGACGGTGTGGACCTGTGTTTCATAGCTAGAGATGGTGTGGACCTGTGTTTCATAGCTAGAGACGGTGTGGACCTGTGTTTCATAGCTAGAGACGGTGTGGACCTGTGTTTCATAGCTAGAGATGGTGTGGACCTGTTTCATAGCTAGAGACGGTGTGGACCTGTGTTTCATAGCTAGAGACGGTGTGGACCTGTGTTTCATAGCTAGAGACGGTGTGGACCTGTGTTGCATAGCTAGAGACGGTGTGGACCTGTGTTTCATAGCTAGAGACGGTGTGGACCTGTGTTTCATAGCTAGAGATGGTGTGGACCTGTGTTTCATAGCTAGAGACGGTGTGGACCTGTGTTTCATAGCTAGAGACGGTGTGGACCTGTGTTTCATAGCTAGAGACGGTGTGGTATTATGATTGTAAAACTGGCCTTGTAACCCGAAGGTTGCAGGTTTCATCCACAGATAGGGCACTGCTGTTGTATTTTTCCGCACCTTTTCAGGTATTAAATCAAAATTTCTTAAGCATCTGTTCAGCTCTTTAAATGTATGCTATGTTAAAAAATGTCAATTGCATAAGCCACTTTTTTAATGATGGACAAGTTTGACAATTTAAAACTCACCCACCAACCACTGATTATTTTTACCTAAGAAGTATGTCATTTGGTGCTGCCAGTAACCCTGGTACCTTTTTCGATTATATCAAAGAGGTCTGTATAATGTTAAATTGAAACCACTTTTTTTTTTGTTACTCTTGAAAGCAAAAATAATTTAATGTCAAGTGAAAGTAGAGCTGTCATTGTAACGATGCGTTTGTGTCAAAAAACGATTGGCTTCTAATGGTGATGCTTATATCAAAAGACTTAATGGCTCATTAATTGTTCAAAAGCGGCTTTCGTGATAACTGTACAATGTAGGTAAGCTTTCAGCCTCTGTAGCTCACCAACTACCGCTGACTTTCTGTCTCTGGCACGGCACTGCCCACTTGCTCTTCCATCATGGTCATATAACATATAATATATGTCATATAAGATATATAATATAATATACATACAGACAGGTGACAGATTAAAGGAGAAACCTGAATAAATGAGTGGAGAAACATAACGAATGCAGATGCTTCCATACTGGTGTACTGCAGGATGCAATTAAGCAATTAACATTCTCTCATGCTCTTTGGCACGTATACAAATTCTGAGCAGGCCCAGTTGACCTTGATTTTGGATCAAGATGGCAAGAGGGAAAATATCTAAGTGACTTTGAAAGAGGGTTCATTATTAGGGCGCGGATGGCAGGAGCCTCAGTCACAAAGACTGCTCAACTGGATAGTGTTTGAATAGGAATGGTGACTAAAGTGACATCTGCCTTTTGATCTATGGGAAAGATATCAGTAAACGGTCAGAAATTGCGGTCGAAAGCGCGCATTTCATGACCGTGATGCTTGTGAATTAGTGCGATATGTTAGGAAAAATAGAAGTGCAACTCTTCCTCAGGTGACTGAGAATGTACTTATCTTAACATTTGAATGCTGATGTAACGACCACTACTGGTAATTGAAACATGTTCTAGAACACTGACTTAGAACTTTGAAAAAACATTCTTCAAAAGGTTCAATTATGCATTCTGAAACGCATCATAAAAAAACCCAGATTCTGCAGCTCTTGAGAAGTGGAGTTTGACATCCCTGGTTTAGACTCAGGGAGATAGAGACCGCATGCTGACGGTGATTCCACCCCGCCCTGCAGGGATTTTGTGGTGAAGATGGCCTACGCCCTCCGCGACCACCCCAGTTGTGCTCTTCACGTCGTCAATCTGTCGGCCAATCAGATCGAAGACAAAGGTGTGTATGTGTGTGCGCGTGGGTGCGTGCTCTATTTTTATTTGCATGTTGCTGTTTTTGTGGCGCAGCAGTTTTGCTCTTTGATTATTTAGATCAGTTTGGGATGCTCAATGCTCTATATTCCAAGCAGAAGTTAATTAAAAGTGGGAGATTGCCTCCTGTTCTACTTAAACAGACTAGTATATTCTACATTCTCTGTAGGATACTGCATGTATTTACTTGTCCCCCGCTGTGCCAGCACTCACAGGTGCTGGCTGTCTTCCCTATCTATTCCAACTATTACATTACCAGTCCTTATTGCATTACCTATCCCCACTGTGATATCTCTCACATGTGGTATCTATATAACCTGCCCTACTGTGACATCACATGTGCTGGATGTGTTACCTACCCCTACTGTGACATCACTCATATATGCTGGATGTGTGACCTGCCCCTACTGTGACATCACTCATATATGCTGGATGTGTTACCTACCCCTACTGTGACATCACTCATATATGCTGGATGTGTTACCTACCCCTACTGTGATATCACTCATATATGCTGACTGTGTTACCTACCCCTACTGTGACATCACTCATATATGCTGGATGTGTTACCTACCCCTACTGTGACATCACTCATATATGCTGACTGTGTTACCTGCCCTACTGTGACATCCCTCACATCTACTGGATGTGTTACCTATGTGTAACTATGACATCACTCAGGTGTACTGACTGCATTAACTATCCCCACTGTGACATCGGTCAGGCATGCTGGCGGTAGTATCTTTTCCCAATGTGACATCACTCAGGTGTGTGCTGGTTCTATTACCTGTTCCCAGGTGTGGTTGCTCTCAGCCAACAGCTGGAGCAGCTAGCCAACGGCCTTACTCAGCTACATCTCTCCAGAGTCTCCCTCTCCCCCAAGGGTAAGAGTCTTCTTCTCATTCTCCCAGGGAGGATTATGGAACTAGGACATAGTTAGTCACAGCCTATGCTGTATGACTATAAGCCAGATGACTTTGATTTCTAAGCCTGTGTTCTGGAGAAGAGGACACACGGGGCATGATTTACTAAGACGATTAGCGAGCGCAAATATTTGTCATGCTATAGGTTTTGTGTGTGCTAAAGGGGTTTGCACACGCTAAAGGTCTTAGTAAATCAGGCCCATGATGTTTTTGATTGCCTGTATTACACTGAAAAACACTAGCTGCATATACGTATCTGGTCTTTAAGATGTACACCAGCAAACAAAAAACTTCAATTACACCTTTACCTAGGATCATTGCAAAATGCATATTCCTGCACCACTAAGAACAACATTATTTAAAGGTGTTTCAAAATGTTTATGTTTGGGGGTTTATTCTTGTGGTCCGTGTGTTTAAGCAGTAGTGTGTACTGTTATTTCCCATTTTATTACCTGCTCTGTCCTTGCAACCCCTCCTGCCTCTCGCTGTTTAACCTGCCTATGGTTCTCTCTGTCTTCCTCATCCTCTTCCTCTCAGGTGTGAGCACCCTGGCCCAGGCCTTTTCACACAACAAGGTGTTCTCCAACTCGTTGTGTCACCTGGACCTGTCGGCCAATGTGGGGAGCCTGGCCACAGGGGAGGCAACGGTGAGAGGGGAGGTGCTACTGGAGGGCATAATTTTGTGTGTGTGTCTGTGTGAGTAGGTGTGTGTGTGTGTGTGTGGGTTTCTGTTTTTGTGTGTGTCTGTATCTGTGTGTGTATATACAGTGAGCACCATAATTAATTGGACAGTGACACATTTTTTGTTATTTTTGTTCTGTACTCCAGCACTTTGAGTTTGAAAGGATACAATGACAATGAGGTTGAAGTGCATACTGTAAGCTTTAATTTGAGGGTATGTTCACCCATGTCGGATGAACCATTTAGAAATGATAGAACCTTTTGTACATTTTCGGGCATCAAAAAATATTGGACAGTTTAACATAATGTAGAATAAAGTAATTTTTTATATTTGGTCGCATATTCTTTGCATGCCATGACTTCCTGATGCCTGTGACCCAACAATATCAAAAGACTCTTGATCTTATTTTCTGGTACTCTTACAAGCAATACTATAACATTTGAATGGATCTCTATGGGAATTGGGGGGTGGGACTAGATTTAGCTGTACATTATGCTGGAACAGTATGGAATACATGGTTGGCGAAATGGCTGTAAGTCACCAAGGGTCAGAGGTATCAAACGACCCTCAAACCATCATTCTGCTGCCAGATATGCAGTAGATATGGATGGATAACTTGAAGGGTTTCTTCTTCTGACTTATTTTTCCAATAAGGGTTATTTCTCCTGACAAATTTTTCTATTGAACTCTATGGAAAAATAAGTCAGGAGAAGATCATATCTACTGCATATCTGGCAGCAAATGGATGGTTTAAGGCTTGTTCGGTACGTCAGACCCTTGATGACTTAGAGCCATTAACCAACCATGTGCTCCATACTGTTCTAGTGTAATTTACAAATAAATCTAGTCCCACCCCTCAATTCCCAAAGAGATCCATTCAAATGCAGAGAGGAACCAAAATAACAAAAAATGTGTCACTGTCCAATGAATTATGGTGCTCACTGTATGTGTGTGTGTGGTATGTGGGTGTGTGCGTATGCGCATATTTGCATGTATCGTTCATATTATTTTGTGCTTACTTGTGTGTGTGCACGGAGCGTTTAGAGTGTTTCTCACTGCATGTTCCATTTGGCTCCATACGATTTACACTTAAGTCTGCAGCATCAGCAGAAAGCAATAAAATAATCAACGTATTCCACTTTGGATGGCTGCTCTTCTGCTGCGTGGCGCAGCGACAGATCAAATATGTGTACGATATCAATTGCGTCACGCTTCGTTGTCTCTCTGCATTGTTTTGTTGTCGACGGGAGTCCCCTGACGAGTTCGCTCCCGGCATCTCGTGCCCGTCTCAGAGGCGTATGGAAGACGGGAGGTCAGCGATGTCGCGGTTGAGCGGGCAGACGTGTCTCTCGCTCCTGTCGTTTAGTCCAGATAAGTGAGGGAGGACCCAGCGGCTCCTGCTTCGCGCTATTGGTCCACGAGTTCAATTCGCTTCGTTTGACTCGCTCTTTATTAACAGAGAATAAGCCTGGCCACGCGAGGGCGCCATTCAGCCTACGGAGGGTTTCCAGTTATACAGTGTGCACCTGAATGAAGTAGTTAAATGTGCGAGCTGAGCTCATGTCTCAAGGTCATGTGTACATATGAAAATCCACATTTCTCTTTGATTTCTCACTTTGTTCTGTAAAAAAACAACACTGGCTTTTTATGTGTGTGTGTGTGTGTGTGTGTGTGTTGAGCCACAGTAGCTTCAAAATTCTACCCCAATTCATTGTATTTTGTTTCATCAAACCAGTTCCTTGCTTGCGTTTACTGATTTTGGAGCCACATTATGTTTTACGTAACCTGAGTGATAACGTCAAGACTAGTGGACCTGTGATGGGTCATCTCTAAACCAACCAATCGGAACAAGCAGTGGATCAAGAAACCTATTTGCAGAGCTATTGATCTCTCACAGACTTTGTGCCTTGTGTATGGAGCCCGGAATCCAAGTGGAAAGCCATCTTAAATTGAAATTGGCTTTCACAGTGCCTTTCATATCGAACCATGCCCTTCATATTCACATGCGCCTCCGTGTCCGAAGGCAGGAATGCAATTGCCGTTGTAGAAATTCCAAGTGTGTATTTTGAACACTACTTAATTGCCCACCATAGACCACCCCTCTAAATTCAGCCTGGTCCTGGTCCTGAAAAGTCACAGTCGTGTCGGCTCTTCCCTCTCTCTCTCTCTTTAATCCACTATCGCTGTCAGCACTGGAGAGATATGTTAAGACTGGTGAAATGAAGGAGAGGATTAGTTGAATGTCTTGGAATGAAAGCGTGCAGACTCTCAGATAGCTGATCCAAGATCAGCGCAGTGAGCGCACTCAGCTTTTTTCCCACCCTGATCATTATGTAAACAGAAATGAACTGATCCACAATCAGCTGTATAGTGATCCACATCAGGGTCAAAACATGACAAAAAGGAGAAGGTACCGATGAGCTATCTTAATTACCCTCCTTGCATATTGTGTTAACTTGTTATATGTCACAGTTACGTAAAACATTGTTTACTTTGGTACTAGTTCCCAGTTTTGTGTCAACAGTTTACTTTCTTCTGACAGAACCTGCTTAACTTCCTGTCCAGTGAAAATGCTGTGTCTCACCTCAACCTGAGTGGAACAGACTGTCCTTTGGATGCCGTAAGTTTCTGCTGACCTCTGACATCACCACAGACAGTGCTCATGGCCATGTACCTATGAAAAATACACGAACAAGCTAAACTGGATGTGCTTTTTTAATTTTAAGTTTTCAGCACTCAACTAATCAATCCTTCAATCAATAAATCAGAATACAAATGGATGGCACCTTTAACAAAATAAATAGTCAAAGAGCCTCACAGATTATATATTGTACAAACATATATTCTCAAGAAACATCTTCATAAAATTGCAATATATAAACAATATCATATAAATTGTATACATTGTAAATAATTGATATCATATTGTGCTTGTATATCAGGTATAATGGTATCTTGCATATTGCCATATAAATCACTGTTTAATAGATGAAAAAAATCTTTGGATGTTTCGTCCCAAGATGAACACTCTTTTTAAAATCTTTTTCCCAGCTGTTTGTGTCGCTGTCTGCTGGGTGCTGCGCCAAGCTCTCCTACCTCAACCTGTCCAGGAACAGCTTCTCACACAGGTGTGTCCTGTGAGAACTTCCTGTGCCATGACTACTACCCACACACTGGCCTAGATTCAATCCGTTTTTCTCCTTTACTTTTAATTACAGATATGTGCAAGTGTAACTTAACAAACTTTCTTCATAAACGCAGTTTGAATTGTTAGTTATGATTGTCCAACTGTACTTTTATTTTGTTGGGGAGTCAAAGTCAAAGTGAAGGAAAAATGTTGACTTTGTCCCGTCTTACCGCCCAACTGCCTTCACACCTTCTGCAAAATCTCAAAACCAAAATGTGAATATACACAGGTAATCTGAGCGCCTCCTACTGCCTTCACGTGTCCTGAAATGTTGGGGTTCAACTGTCGAACAGTGGTGTGGGGTGGGCAGAGCGTTGTAAGATGGCGACTGGCGATGGCATCTGACCTCTCTCTTGCACCAGGACGGCGAGGGAGGTGACGCGCAGTGTGAAGGATTTCTTCAGCAGAGGCGCCCAGCTGAAATACGTGGGGCTGGCTGGGACAAAACTACCTGCAGCCGCACTGAGGTCAGGACAGAGGGGGAGGGCCTTGGGGTGGGGCTCAGGGGTGGTAGAGATGGGCTCAAGGCGGGGCAGAGTAATTGAGGGGAGGGGCTTAATGGTTGGCAGAGGGGCTTAGTGTAATTTGGGGTTAGGGCCCGGGGGAAGGGATGGAGTGGGGGTAGGGGCTTATGGGGTGGGGCTCAGGGGTGGTAGGGATGGGCTCAGGGCGGGGCAGAGTTATTGAGGGGAGGGGCTTAGTGTAATTTGGGGTTAGGGCCCGGGGGAAGGGATGGAGTGGGGGTAGGGGCTCATGAGGTGGGGCTTAGGGTGAGGGTAAGAGGTGCATGTCCTATATACAGCTGTGGTCAAAAGTTTACATACATTTAGGTTGAAGTCATTAAAACAAATTTTTAGCCACTCCAACACTTTCATGTTAGCAAACTATAGTGTTGGCAAGTCAGTTAGGACATCTACTTTGTGCATGACACAAGTAATTCACAATTCCAGTGGGTCAGAAGTTTACATACACTAAGTTGACTGTGCCTTTACATTTTTAATATTAGGTCGTATATCCTTTGGCTTTGCATGCCATGACTTCCTGATGTCTGTGACCCAACAACATCAAAAGACTCTTGATATCTTATTTTCTGGTACTCTTACTGGTAAACTTCTGACCCACTGGAATTGTGATATCGTGAATTAAAAGTGAAATAATCTGTCTGTAAACAATTGTTGGAAAAATTACTGTGTCTTGCACAAAGTAGATGTCCTAACTGACTTGCCAACACTATAGTTTGCTAACATGAAATCTGTGGAGTGGCTAAAAAAGTGTATGTAAACTTCCGACTTCAACTGTACATTTTCAATGTGTGCAGGGCATATGCTAATCCTTCTGTCTGTTATCTGTATGTACTATATGTGTTGCATATATACAGCTTATTTAAATTTTAAAAACACACATATTCCAAATAACAAATTTTTCTCATTCCTTTACCTCCCAAAGCACAACACCACAACAACCTCAAACCAGATTTTTTAAATTACTTAAATCTTTCCGCTGTTACTTACTGTCATAAAAAAAATTTCTCCAGCTTTCTGGTCCCTGTAACTATCTTTGTCTGATGTAGATGTGTTCTTCTATTCTGTACCTAATTGTCACCCTGTTTTTATTTATTTATTATTCTTCTGTACCTATCCGTGTATGTTGTTGCCTGCAGGGCAGAAAATTGGCTGAAAATCTGTTTTTGAAACTGTCTGAGACTGGCCTAAACTTGATTTTAAACTTGAATTTGCTTTTAATGTAACACTTTATGCTTTGAAAATACCAAAAATAAATGTAACCAGGTAAATAAATAAATGATCTATGTAGTCATAAAACCTTCATTTTGCACAGGTTGCTGCTGCAGGGTTTGGCAACTAACACTGTTCTGTCAGGACTGGAGCTGGATTTGAGTAGCTGTGAGGTATATATACACACGCACACGCACACGCACACACACACACACACACACACACACACACTGCTTTGTGTTGTAATGATGTGTTTATGATGTGTGTGTGTGTGTGTGTGTGTAGCTCAGGTCTGCAGGTGCACAAGTGATTCAGGAGCACATCTTTGAAGCCAAGGCCATCAGCAGCCTGGACCTGTCAGACAATGGTGAGGCTCCATCTCTCTCTCTCTCTCTCTCTCTCTCTCTGTCTCACACACTCTGCATCGCTCTCTCTCTGTCTCACACACTCTGCATCTTTCTCTTTCTCTGTCTCACACATTCTGCATCTCTCTCTCTTTCTGTCTCACACACTCTGCATCTCTCTCTCTCTGTCTCACACACTCTGCATCTCCCCTCTCACTTTCTCTCCATCTTTCTTTCATTCTCTCTCTCTCTCTCTCTCTCTCTCTCTCTTTCTCTCTTTCTGGATCTATCTACAGTCTTTCTACATGTCCAACCACTCCGCTCTTCACACCCTGTATTCCCCTCACTGCTGCTCTTACTTGATAATACCAAAACCCATCCCGACCCCCCCCCAATTATGCGTGTTGGGGGTCGCGATCCCCCGCAGACTGGTAGACCGATGGGGGTGGTGCACGAACCTGCGTCTGATTGAGAGGGCATAACGCACAGAGTGATAAATCATTCTAAATATGTCCCTCTCAGGGGACGCCCCGGTGCTTTCAAACGCGTGAGACCGTCGTCTGCGAGGCGAGCCAGCGAGAGCGGGGTGTGGGGGGGGGGGGGGGTAAGGCCAGCTCCAGGGGGGTTACTGCATATCTAATATCCCTGAGCTGTAGTAGCAGCCCCAATGGAAACCAAGGGGCACTAGGCACTCCACAAACTACCCAAACCCATCCCAACCAGCGGAATGATTCACTGCCGTATCGCGTGTATATTCTTATTGACCTGGTGTTTCATTGAACTGAATATATTTTTTTATTCCTGAGACGGATGATATTTCTGCCGCCTCAGTTTCTTTAATTTGCTTTTTATTCTCTCAATTCCTCAGTTTGGTTGTAAAAAGCAGACGCTGCCGGTCGTGTAAAAGGATATTTCATTGGAAGCATGGCCCAACCCCTATGTGACTGCTCTGAGATAGCGAGGCCAATAAATACGCAAGACACGGAGGAGATAAAGTCGGGCCGCCGCAGTTACGGGACAGGAGAGAGGGGCGAACAGTCAGATTTCAAACGACGACAAATTGTTCTTCATTGAGAGTAAAGCGACAATAAAAACAAGATAAACGTCTGGGGCCCAGTGCCTGCCAGCTTTATCTGTCGATTCATTTGTAATCCATCCGTTTAAATTACAATTAAATTCAGTGCAGATTACATTTATTGCAGGGATACAACGTAACAGCACATGGGTGAAGTGTCGCCAAGGCCAATCTTTATGGCGCTTTTTGTAATTGGCCTTTTGATTAATCTTCACCTAATCGGGTTCAGTCAGATAACGACAGGCAAGACTCAGGCACAATGTACTGAGCTCACATTCCTGTCTCATCCATACAATAGTAGTAACATAGTACACATCTTTGTGTAAATTCATTGAATCAAGCATACACTAGGATTTGAATTTGCAGCCATCTTTACTTACCATTTCACACAATCATCGCATACATATTCATTTGCATAATTTCCAGACCATCGTCGGACAGGTGTGTTCATGTATTCCATTGTCACCCCCCCCCCCCCCACCCTTATGCATATTAATTTTTTTAAATTATTATTATTGGCTCTCTTATTAGGTTAGTCTACTTCTGTTGGATTCTGCCATTTCCTGTGTTCTGATTTGAAACTTAATAAATTTTTGCTACGCTACATTGGGATGATGCAATATCCATCCACCTGAAGGCAACACATTTCACAGAAATCACTTGAAATGAACGCCCAGAGAATTCAAACTAACCGGAAGAACTTTTTCGGAGAGATTTATAGAGTTTCAGAAAAATATAAGAACGAATGATGATGATCTGATCAAATGAAATTTTTTTTATAAATCAGCCAGTGATTCAAATAATTTGCTCACTAATATGTGTCTGTTCTAAAAATAATCAGCATTTTGTGGCATCACAGTACTCCCTACCTTAGAATGGTTCTTTGCTGGAGAGAATGGCTGGCGTAGTTAGGTCCCTCGTCGCGTTTCGTCCCATTTCTTTGATTTCAGTTCCAGTTCATCTTACGCACGTCTGAGCGCAACATCTGATATAACTTGCAGGTCCTTTCCACGTGGTGTTTCATGTCCTTCCATATTATTCTATTTGTGTGTGTGTGTGTAATATGGTACCTGAGCTTATTTCTGTTGGGCACCCCCACCTGATGCGCCAGTTTCTCCTGCACAAACCGTGTTCACAGCAACAGATCGACAGTCTTTTGGCCCAACTCAGAAATCAGCTGATTTGCTAGTGGGGTCATATCCTTCTGAGAGATGGAAAGGAAGGAGAGAAAAAGAGTGGTTAACTCAAACAGAAAAAAGGACACTGAAAGGATTAGCCTTTTCTCCTGCAGGTCTGGAAAGTGACATGGTCACCCTTGTGCTGTCCATCGGACGCAGTCACTCCATCCGACACCTAGCGCTTGGACGAAACTTCGCCATGAAGTCCAGGTGAGTTTGGCTGCCCACCCTCCAAATACCTGCAGTCCTCCATGTCCACAGGGGGAGACACACTTCCTGGTAAAACACCAGCACCGGCACTGAGTAATGGCGGCAGGGACAAGCTGCCCCGCCACCCTTCCTACGGACTGATCAATTCCTCTCAGGCAAACCAGTGGCCACAAGGAACACCTACACTAAACAGTGTTAATACACGATAGCAGCCCCGCCCACTGCTAATACTGGGAATTGGGAGAAATTAATGATGCCTATTACATAATAGCCTACAGTATTACTTCATCATATTTTCAAGAGAAGTCAAAATTTCTTGTGCAGTGATTATGTTTAATTTTGTGTGTTCAGCTGTCTGGATTTTAGATTTTAAGATATTATATATATTAAACATTAGTCACTTTAATGCATTTCATAGTCGTTCTGAGTAGGGGCAATTCCTGAGGTGTGGGGCTGCGTCCCAATATTCTTCACTCCACACCTCTTTTTCTCCACTCCCCCACTACCACGCCTCTCCTACCCGGATGTACTGTTTGCAAAACTGCCTGAATGTTTCGAGTACAAGTATTTGCATGTACAGTATACAATGTACCTGACATTTCGGTTTGCGTCGAGACAATAATTAATATGTAACCATTAATATGTAATCAGCAACATTATATTAAAACACAAAGATATGTTTCCGGGGCACGGAGAAGAGGAGGTGGTAGTGGAGGAAAGGAGCATGCATTTTTTGAGTATTGGGACGCACCCCGGGTGTTGGTAACTGTGGGGTTCTACTGTAAAAGCAGGAAATAGCCTCCTGACCTCTTCCTCTTCCTAACAGAGCTCTGACTGACGTTCTGCATCGTATTGTCCAACTTATTCAGGAGGAGGAGTGTGTGAGTAACCCATCACCCCTGTACATTTTTGTGATGGTTGTACTTGACTTCCTGACAATGTTCTTACTGACACATACTGTATATATCGACTAATATATAAATAACAGAGATGCGGGAACTCAGGCCAAGTTTATTTTAAAATTAGTATCAGCTGTAGGGAAAGACTGCACCACCCTCTTAGAGTCTGAACTTAGATTTATATACTGCAGGTAGATTAAGTAGTTAAGTATAACACTTGCTTGTTAGAAAATATGTATTTATGTATTTATTTATTATACAAAATATGTTTTGGCTGCCCTGGCCTTCACCAGACAACTCATAGGGCAAGACTGAGGTCATCTCCCCACAAGCGTAGTTCTAAATAAGATTTATAATTTAATTAGCCAGTGTGCTAAATTGCCAGCTAGAGTCATAAAATGCCATTTAAGTTATCTCTTCTTGCTCTCGTTTACAATGATTGTCGTTTGGTCCAGCAGGAATCCACTGCAATGTGAATGAGTTTATATTCTGCCCCAATAACTGATCCTAGATCAGTGTCCGTGTGGGGTCAGCTGTACGAGCTGGTGCATAGAATCTGTGTAGATTGTGGAATACAGGAAGTAGAGCAAATTACAGGAACAGTCTGCAGGGATGCCTCTTGAGGCATAACTGTAATTTTAATTACCCAGAAACCCTCTCCTGAGAGACACGCCACCTTAGTAATTACGCGTAGCCCAGCTGAGGCTTTGAGACTCCTAGCCTATTAAGTGAAGCTCCTGTCAGTTCTTTCTGCACCGTGTATCAAAGAGATTTTTATATTTTCTATGATGAGGTCATTATGTTTCAAGAGGGAATTCATCTGATCACCAGTATACATAGACCCACTCTGTCAGAACAGTTCTGTCTGACTGGGCTCAAGGTTCTGGCAAGATTAGGTTCAGTCTAGCTGTGCTTCCAAACTATTTTCTGTCTGACAAGGTCCCTGGTTTTGGTTAAGATCAGTTCTGTCTGGTTTGGGTTTTAAATAGGTGTTGTGTTCATTCTGTCTGGTCGCGGATTTGAGCTCTTTTCTCGTTGGCTTTGGTCTGAGGGGTCTTATTAATAGTAATTATGTCTAGCTGAGGTTTTGAGTCACAGAGAAAATGGTTAGGATGCATTGTGGCTAGCTGGGGTTGAGAGTTCCTATTGGGATAGATTCAGTTTGAATAGGATTCTGAGCTCCAGTTCAGAATTTGTTCTATCTGGTCAGAAAACAGCTAAAATAACAAACGCATAATGTTAGTGTAACGTCGCAGCAAAGCTGTGAAAACGTTAGATATGTACCGCTGGGAATGTGCGTGCGCTTTGTCTACCTATGCTGGCCCAGCCGTTGGAGTCCCTGTCGGTGAGCGACTCCAAGCTGAAGACGGGCACCACCACCCTGATAAACAGCCTGGGAAACCTCACCAAGATCGACATCAGCGGCAACTGCATCGGAGACACGGGCGCCAAGATGCTGGCGAAGGCCCTGCTCATCAACACTAAGCTCAGGTATGACAATAACCTGAGCTACAACCTTAATACAGTTAATATGCAGGTACCAACCTCCACCGGACCACGAACTGTGCTGTCACTATAAAGTACCATATTCACCTGGACCATGACAAATACTGTCACTATAAAGTACCATATTCACTTGGATCATGACCTACACTGTCATTATAAAGTACCATATTCACCAGGACCATGACCTACGCTGTCACTATAAAGTACCATATTCACCTGGACCATGACAAATACTGTCACTATAAAGTATCAGATTAACTTGGACCATGACCTACGCTGTCATTATAAAGTACCATATTCACTTGGACCATGACCTACGCTGTCATTATAAAGTACCATATTCACTTGGACCATGACCTACGCTGTCATTATAATGTACCATATTCACCTGGACCATGACAAATACTGTCACTATAAAGTACCATATTCACTTGGACCATGACCTACACTGTCATTATAAAGTACCATATTCACCTGGACCATGACCTACGCTGTCACTATAAAGTACCATATTCACTTGGACCATGACCTACACTGTCACTATAAAGTACCATATTCACTTGGACCATGAACTGTGTGGTTAATATAAAGGTTCCAGCCTTACCTGGACCATGCACCGTACTGTCACTAATGTTTCAGACTCACCCAGCACTGTCCTTACTGTCTCTATAAATGTTCCAGACTCTACCTTGCCCTTATCTGGCCATGAGGTATCTAAGCTCAGTGACACCTTGCTCACTGGATAGCCACTATGCTACAGGACTTTATCAGCTTTAAATGGACAGGGTGCTGAGTCCCATTCTCCCATTCTCCCTGTCTTCCACAGGACCCTGGTCTGGGACAGGAACAACGTGACGGCCAGCGGCTTCCTGGATGTGGCCAGTGCTCTGGAGAAGTAAGTAAGGGCCTGATTTACTAAGGCCTTTAGCATGTTCGAAACCTTTTCGCACACGCAAAACCAACAACGTGACCAATGATTGGTCATCATGGTATTTGCTTTGCATCAATCGTTGGTTGTGTTATGCTAAAGGTGTTAGCAAATCGGGTCCTAAGAGCGTGAGCCTGTCTCGAGGCTGATCTTTGTCTCCTCCTTTCCACCAAATTACCTGTCACTCCTTCCTTTAATCGTCTCCTCTCAGCTCTCTTCATTCCTCCACCCCAGCACTCCTCCTCTCTGTGGCTGTAGCACTCTGTGACTCAGCCCTGGTGTCCGGCTCCCATTTTAATGCATCTCCCACGTTAATGTGGAGAGAAGTTTACAGAGGTGTGTGCACTGCTGTGTGACTGGTATGAACCTTTCTCGCCTCCTCCCCCTCTGTGTGTGTGTGTGTGTGTGTGTGTGTGTGTGTGTGTGTGTGCGTGTGCGTATGTGCATGTGTGTGTGTGTTTGGGTTTTATGTGTTACGTGGTTGTATGTGTGTGTGTGTGTGTGTGCGTATGTGCATGTGTGTGTGTGTTTGGGTTTTATGTGTTATGTGTGTGTGTGTGTGTGTGTGCGTATGTGTATACAGGAACTCCACGCTGCAGCACATGCCCATTCCCATGAGCGACGCTTTGCAGGCGTATCGCAGCAGCCCGGAAAGGGCAGAGGAGGCCCTGCAGAGGGTGAGCAAGGCGTCCATCGAGATTCCCGTCCAGAAACGGAAGCCAGAATCCATTAAGCCAATCAGTGCTCTCTGTGTCTTGCTCAGATCCAGGCCTGTTTGGTGAGGAACAGCCAGGGCCAGGCAGGTGCGTCTGACCAGGTGCTGCATCTCCAGCAGGTCATGAGGACCAGATGCTCTGAGAAGGTAGGTAGGGAGAGAGGGCATGGCAGTGTGAGAGAGGGGCATGGTCCTCTTGTGTCTGCAGTTTCCACAGTTAGAAGGGTGTTTCATACCTCTTTCAAATGCAAGTAGTATGACAAACATAATGTACCTCGTTATAATGTACCTTATATGACATAAGCAAAGCACATAGTAATGGGGAGAAAGGGATTTTCTAAACAAAATAACTAATTTATGTATTTTTATAATTATAAAAAAACATAACTGCACAACTGTGGCTTTCCACGTGAACCATTCAAGCACCAACCAAACTGAAATTGGATATATATATATATATATATATATAATATAATGCCTGCCTTCTTAATTTCTCTTCCTTTTTTTTCACCCTCTATCTCCATATCTGTCCTCTGTCTGTTCCCTCTCTCTTTCTTTCCCTTTCTCTCTCTCTCAAATTCAAATTCATAAAACATATAACCTCCGTCCCGGAAGAGACCGGCGCTTCAGAAGTTTTACAGGAAATGATTACATATTGTAATGATTTTTTTTTTGCCCACAAATGAGACCAAGTAAAATATTTACTTGCACTTCCCCAAAATAAAGGTTGCATATGTGACCATTTTGGTCGCAATATCGAGCCCTGATGAGGCCCGATTTATGGTTGTGCTTTGCTTTCTGTAATTCAAAATAGAGCATCTTTAGCAGACTCCCCTGTTAGTATATACAGGTGCAGCTCAAATATTTTTGAGCTGCACCTGTACAGTACGTATTCTTTATACTTCTGGTTGTGCTAGTAAGGTATCAATACAATACCTGTACTTCTTTTCTTTTTCTCCCTCCCTTCTCTTTTTCTCTCTGTTTCCCTCCCTCTTTCCCATTTCTTTCCCTCTCTGTCAAATTCAAATTCAATACCAGTAACATACTGTTTCTAGTATAACAAACATCATATTGCGAGTAGCGTTTAGCGCTGTGTCTCACTGCCCCACTGGTAGGTGCAGCAAATGTGTCTGAACGTGCAGAAGACAGTCCAGCCACTGATGAACTGCAGCGTGCAGGAAGTGCAAAGTGACATCCTGTCTGCAGAGGAAGCGCTGCATAACGCCAGGGTGTCCATAGGCGTAAGTTTTCACCGAGGGAAATGGCAGGCTGTTTTCCACAGGAATTTCAGATGCTAAAAGTTCATAAGACATTTAAAGAAGCAAATAACGCAATACCGTTGTGACAGTGTATATGGTGAAACGATGACATTAACTGACGGTTTCTCTGACAGATGCTGCCTACTCTATACAATCTGGGGAGGGCGCCCTCTAGCGAGAACATGCTGCAGCACATCCTTCGCGACGCTGCCCACTCAGTGACCACTGAGATCACTACGGAGATCCAGGTAACGGGGGAGTGACCATCTCTGTCTCTCGTGACGCGAGCACGTGACAGGAAAAGGGTCACGTCGTTCGCGGGCCTGCCGATTGTTTTTGCATTATGGGCCAATTGGAACTGTGCTTCAAGGCTGGCAGGGTTGCCTACATTAGTGCTTCAGCCATGTTGCAGGGATTCTCTCTGGTCTGGCAGTGGTCTTAGCCAGGCCCGTGTCACTGTTGTGCATGTGACTCGTGTGGATGTACTTATGTTGCCTCGCATTGCAAGGCGCTCCAGAAATGAATGCTAAATATGTCACATAATACAGTTCCGCTGAGGTTGCAGGTTTGAGTCGGGTGTTGAGGTCTGCTCTTGTAGCCACGAGCGAGGCATTTAACCTGGACTGCGTCAGTAACCCGGCTGCATAAATGAGTAAAGTCTACGAGGTTTTCTGTCTCGCTGTTGCTCTGGATAGGCAGGCGTGTAAGGCATTGTAATCCCTGTTGAATCCCCCTCCTCCCCAGTCTCTCAGCACTGAGTCTCTCAGTCTCTCTCTCTCTCTCTCTCTCTCTCTCTCTCTGATTATTGCTGTCATCTGCAGTCGTCCACTGTTTAGTGGAACAGCTTGCTTACATAAGCCAGGTTACTCTCTGCACTCGCTTATGAATAAATAGTGCTACAGAGCCCTGTGTGTTTGTGTGTGTGTGAGAGAGAGAGAGAGAGAGAGAGCGAGAGAGAGAGATACATTGTGTATGAGAATGTAATGTATATGTCAGAGGCTGTGTCTGTAAGAGAGAGAGAGAGAAAGCGAATGAGAGAGTGACAGAGAAACATACTCGACTATGCATGTCTTTGTCAGGCACCTCTCTGGATCTCCCACATGCGCATCATCAGTAACTCTTACATGCTGAGCAGCTTATCCAGCCGGTGTTCTTACCCGCAGAACCTGCAGAACACAGAGTATCTGCACTGCGTTACCCCAGTGCACCACACAAACGCAGGCAGAAATGCCACATATTAGATGAACAGGACTTAAAGACCTTCTATGAAAAACATTGGCAGGGACAGAGCAACAGCAGCAGTTGGGGCCTGTAACTGCAGTGGACTGCACAAACTGAGGGTTGAATTAGTGGAAGCAGTAATGTGATTGGACGAGCCCGGGTAAGACTCAGTGACCGCTCCCCCCCCCCTGTGAGGTCACAGAATGGGCTCTGAGGGGAAGGGGTGAGGGTGTGTCTGCACAGGTGAGAGTAGCGTGTGGCTTCCTTCCCTCCCGTCCCTCACAGGAGCTGGTTCAGTCTATGCTGCAGTCTTTGCAGACCGCGTGCCCGAGGGTCGTCCAGAGGTCGAGCGTAAGCGAGAAGCTGGCCGACTACGTGGCCAGGAAGTCCCGGCAGGCGGCCCACTTTGTGCAGGAGACACTGGAGCAGCAGGCGGGGGAGCTAATCAGAAATAAGCTCAGGTACTGTGCATGCGTACACACACACACACACACACACACACATGCACTCAAACACTCTCTCACAGATAAATTCACAGGCACATGCATACATACACACTCACATATGCAATGTGCATGCATACACTCACTTACATGCACATGCACTCAGACACACACACACAAATGCTTTTCAAATATTTAAGTCTACAAAATATTGTTTTGTTCAGGCCATACAGTCTTTTTGTCAAAAAGAGGTTAATAAATGATTATGTATTACTAAGTTCATTCTTGATTAACTACAGTAGTGAACCAATGCTATGACATCACTGTGCCGTCCACAGGGATAGCGGTTAGGGTTTAGTGATTAATTATTTATTTAAAAAAAAATGTAATGTAAGGGTATGAGCAGGGGTCTGATTCACTTTTCCACTGGTAGCGCTGGTGTGACCAACTTTCTCAGTTGGTCACACCAGCACATGATTTGGTTCTCTTTTGTGCGGCATGGTATTACTCAATGACCTTGCACGCCGATGAAAAGTTGTCTTCATTTGCATACCATAGTTTTACATTGATGTAAAGATCGATAGTGACTTGAGGCTTAACATAATATGCAAAATGTTTTTTCTTTGAATATTAAGTTTTTGTGCTGCACTGTCACCTCTTCTCTCTCCTCATTTATGCTTTTAAAATAGTCGCCTCTTGTGCCTTTCTTAAATGTTTCTCTGTGCAATGTGTGTGTGATGAGATTTATTGGCTGCTCTAGCTGTTGTATCAATGGAAACCAGCGTTAAGGTAAACTATTGTCGACTAGGCGTTTATTTGCAAACATATATAACCTCCGTTCCAGAAGAGTCCGGCGCTTCAGAAGATTTACGGGAAATGATTACATATTGCAATGATTTTTTTTTAGCCCACGAATGAGACCAAGTCAAATAATTACTTGCACTTCCCCAAAAGTGCATATGTGCGCTTTGCTTTCTGTAATTCAAAATATAGTATCTTTAGCAGACTCCCCTGTTAGTATATATTTTTTATACTCCTGGTTGTGCTAGTAAGGTATCAATACAATACCTCTACTTTTTTCCCTTTCGCTCTCTCCTCCTTCTTCCCTTCTTTTCTCTTTCTCCCTCCCTTCTCCTTCTCTCTCTCTGTTTCCCTCCCTCTTTCCCATTTTATTCCCTCTCTGTCTGTTTCTCCCTCTATCTTTCTCTCAGAGAGCTGAAACTGTCTGTGAGTGTTTGCCTGGCAGAGAGCGTTGTTGATCAGATTCTCCAAGATTTGTCTGCATCTCAGCAGAAACTGGTGAGCTGTGTATGCATGTGTTTGTTTGTGTTTCTTCATTGCATGTGGATTTTTGTATTCATTTTTAAATGGAAATTTGTGTTTGTGTGCATGCAAGTGTATGTGTGAGTTTTTGAACGTGCATATGTGTTTGTGTGTGCGTGTGTGCGTGTGTGTGTTATTGTATGTAGAAAAAGAGCAGGGCCTATAGGTTTTACTTATGTAATCAACACATCTTTTATGTAAGATTCTGAAATGGATACAGAAATGTAATTCATGCCATTTTTCCAATCTGAATATGAAGTTAGGACAGCATGTCTATGCGTGCTTGCGTGAATGAAAGCTCCTTGAGGAATCACTCTCGCACACACACACACACACACACACACACACACACACACACACACACACACACACACACACACACACACACACACACATAAAACTCTTGCTTCTCTTCTTACAGGACCTGCACGTGAAAAACCACACCCAGCCCCTGCCTGGCTCTGCCCCCAGAACCAACATCCCCCAGCTGAGAGTGGTGGAGGTGGAGTTCCCCACAGATGAGGTCAGAGGTCGTCCTGCATTCTGTGCCCTTTTTCAAATCCCAACCGCTCGTAAAAACTGGCATCTCTCTAAATCTAACACGGCCCGTGTAGCATGTCGTTTTTATAACAGCGTAAATGTCAGATGTGGTCATGTTGGGAGTTTCAATCAGGCTCAATTAGAGGTGACATTTCAGCTTGAAGCATTGTGTGAACCTCAACCAGGAGAAGTGAACCTGTCCAATAAAAATATAGTTTCATAAAGATTTCATCTGTAGTTGATACAGTACCGTGTGAAGGGAGTGACCTTCTGGAATTCTGTTAAATTATAAAACCACTCCATGCACAATGACAGGAATAAATGACAAATTAATGTTATATGAGATATTAACTTCCTATAATTATAGAGTCCCAATTGACTCGGTAATGGTGCTAAACACGTGCAGGCTGAGCCCTATAGCCTGAACACCACTATATAGAGCCTGGGCTATGTCGTTAGGTTACTATGACCGGGTGTCTGCAGTGGAGGGCTTGGTTTGAGTCAGCTGGGGTAGCTCAGGTTACTGGTACATAAACACCCCTTAGCTGTTCACCCAGTACCTGCGGGTCACCAGCTGTGGTCAGTGAGCAAACGTGACTGTCCTCTGGTAGGTACAAGCTCTCCTATAGCACACTGTGTGGCTTGCAGTGGGAAAAACAGTCACTGGCCCTTGGATTGGCTAGTGGATTGGAAAGGGGCATGCGCTACGGCTGCAGTTGGCATAGAGCTGATATGAAAGCAGAGCATCATGGATGATTCCGTTTACACATGTCACCTGTTGAGTAACATCAGCCACTGCATCCACAGACGTAAACCCTGACGCAGGGACATAATGCCAAACTGTTGGTTGCATTTTGACAAATAAAGGAGCAAAGAAAGTGTGCAATCTTATTCTTTTTGAACCAATCCAAATGGGATTAAAGACGAGGAGTAGGAGATTCTGTGATTGGTGCAGATTTTTGCCTGTGTGCCGTGATTGGTGCAGATTTTTGCCTGTGTGCTGTGATTGGTGCATATTTGTGCCAGTGTACTGTGATTGGTGCAGATTTTTGCCTGTGTGCTGTGATTGGTGCTGATTTGTGCCTGTGTACTGTGATTGGTGCTGATTTTTGCCTGTGTGCTGTGATTGGTGCTGATTTGTGCCTGTGTGCTGTGATTGGTGCTGATTTTTGCCTGTGTGCTGTGATTGGTGCTGATTTTTTCCTGTGTGCTGTGATTGGTGCTGATTTGTGCCTGTGTGCTATGATTGATGATGATTTGTGCCTGTGTGCTGTGATTGGTGCAGATTTTTGCCTGTGTGCTGTGATTGGTGCTGATTTTTTCCTGTGTGCTGTGATTGGTGCTGATTTGTGCCTGTGTGCTGTGATTGGTGCAGATTTTTGCCATTTTTGTGAATGATAGATTTTTGCCCTTGTGCTATAATTAATGATGTTTGAATTTGGCTGTATTTTGATTGATGGTAATTTCTGCCTGTGTTGTGACTGATTGTGATTTTTTCCCTGCGTTGTGACTGATGGTGATTTCTGCCTGCGTTGTGACTGATGGTGATTTCTGCCTGCGTTGTGACTGATGGTGATTTCTGCCTGTGTTACTCAGTACGTTCCGGTGATTTGGCACAGCAGCTTTCACGCCGGGAGCATCCGCCCCGCCCCGTCCGTAAAAAGTAAGTACCTCACCGGCCTCCACCCATGAAGACAACTGTGCTGACGGAGGTTTAGATACGGAGGGGGGGGGGCGGTCTAAATGACCTCTGACTCACGTGGTGTCACGGCAACGCCTGAGCTCATTTGTCTGGATGCGTCGGAATCGGATACAGATATTTTTTGCAGCGGACCGTGCACCACTGGCTGGGGGCAAACGAGAGGGCGGCCCATGTAGAAGGGAAACGGAGCCTCTCGTGGACATTAGCCAGTCTCGCTGTCTGGCGAGCACATTCTATAATTACACTGCTAATATTACAATACTGATGGTTTCATAATTACAGCACGGATATCATTCTATTAACGTTTTCGTAATTACACTACCACCTATTATTTTTCATGGGAGAGGAGAAACAGCCTCATCTTCATAATCTTCATAAGTCTGAGTGATAAAATTAAAAGCGTGGCGCATGCAAGCACTTCATATCAAATTGCACATTATTTCAGACGCATTATTGCAGATGAGATTACGTGGCTAAAAAGCACAGGTCTAGTAAAACCTGTGCTGATGGACGCTTGGAAGCGGGAGCCGTGTTTTTCGACCCCCCACTTTGTAATTGGCTGGTTTTAAACGTGCGGTTCGGTGAGAGGCGGCGATTGGCTGCTTCTTCCGGATACGAGGCAGCTGCAGTTTCGGAAGCCGCGCGGCTGCCAGCTGCTCGGATCGTGCCGCGCTCCAGCGAGCTCGCAGACTTCCCGCGGCCACAGAGGTCGAAGTTCATGTCTGGTCGGTCCCGGTTAACCAATTAACCACTGAGCTCTAAACAAATGAGGGATAAAGGGCCGCGATTGGCCGATTTTAAAGGCCGGCGTCGGGCGAAAATGAACGGGCGGCTCGAGCCATTTTCTTGCGCCATATGGTCCCTTGTATTGTCTGTCTGAAATCCCTGGGCTGTAATTCTTTCTGAAACACATCTGAAAGCAGATTTGTTATGCAGCCCACGCGTGTCCAGACAGGGCGCTGCCCTGGTAGTGACATCACTGCCGTGCCCTGCCATGGGGATTGAATCCGCCCAATGGGGTGTCCTGTTGGAAGCGATGAGGCAGAGTCTAGCTCTGTCCGCAAGACATCGTCCTCTGACTGCGTCTGCCCGTTCCATAATGAGTTAATTTGTATGCTCCGTGTGTATGATGCACGTATGTGCCTGTATGTGCATGTGCATATAATGACTGCTTGCAGTGACAGAGTGTGCGTAATATATGTGTGCTTCTGGGTGTGTCTGTGTGTTTAACAATTATGTGTGCCTGAGAAATATCCTTTTCTGTGTGTGCTTACGTGTTTTTTTGTCTATAATAACATAACTTTATGGGTGAGTTTGTGTCAGTAATAACTATGTGTGTTGAGTATGATAACTGTGTTTGTTGATGGAGTCTGTGTGTGTCTGTGTTGAGTATAACTGTGTGTTAATATAGTGTGTGTTTGTGCGTGTTTGGTGAGTACAATGTGTGTGTGTATTGTAGTGTGTGCGTGTATGTCTGAGAGTGTAATTCTGTAATGAGATTCCGTTGCTGGTCACTCTGCCATTCACTCCGGTGGCGCTGAAGGGGTTAAAGCCCTTCAGTGCTGGGGATGGGGGCGTAGCCCTTTGAAGGAAGGGGATGGGGGCGTGTCCTGACCCCATGAGGTGAGGAGGGGATTTCTGTGGGGCGGTACATTATGCAAAACCCCAAACAATAGATAATCAGCCGCTCGCCATACTGCTGCCCAAATAAAGCCGGCTGTGGTAACTGGAGCATGGCTGGGTTACTCTCACCCCAATGAGTGTCTGACTGAGGTTGTGTGTGTGTGTGTGTGTGTGTGTGTGTGTGTGGGGGAGACTTGTCTCCTTTCTCCACTCCCTCTCTTCCTGCTCACTGCAACCTGTGCCCTATCGCCATCTCTCTCTCTCACGCTGCCTGCCCCCCTTCCTCCCTCCCTCTTTCTCTCTCTCCGTCCCTTTCCATCGCTCTCTCCCTCTTTCTCTCTCTAGTGTGTTCAGGCTCTGTAGTACCTGTGTAATGTTTCCTGGTTGAGGGCTGTTAGCTGTAGCATTCGCTGTAAATGCACTCCATATTTGAGCCTCAGCCCTGCTGCTGTTGCGCGTCTCTCCTCAACTGGCAGGTGTGTCTGTTCATCGAAACCCCCTCTCTCCCTCTTTCCCTCTCACTTTCTCTCTCTCTCTCTTTCTCTCTCCCTCTCTGAGGCACTGCTTTCCGTCCAGCCTTCTTCTCTCTCTGCGCTCCCCCTCCTCTTTTCCTCCCTCAGTACTCGACCGCACAGCTTCTCAATTTACAGACCAGTCCCCTCTCTCTCTCTCTTTTTTTTTCTCTCTCTCTCTCTCTTTCTCTCTCTCTTTCCTTCTCTGTCCTCTCCTCTGACGCTCGTCCTCCTGCGTTGCTGCATCGCCTAGTTCTCCTTCTCTTTCACACTCCTCTTCCCATTGTTATTTATACCGTCCCTGATTCCGATTCCCTAACCCCTCCCCCTTCTCTCCCTCTTTCTCGTTCTCTCTCTCTTACTTTATTTTCTCTCTCCCTTCCTCCTCCACCTCTTTCTGTATCTCTCCCTGCCTCTCTCAATTTTTTTGTTCAACCCTCCTTTGCTCTCTCTCTTCCTCCACCCTCTCTCCTGCGTCCCTCCGTGTCTGTGTTACCTCTCTCTCACTCCCCTCTCTCTCTCTCTCTCTCCATCTCTCTCCTTTCTCCCTCCGTCCATCCCTCTCTCCCTGCAGGTCTCCTGGATGTGGACTCAGATTTCCAGCAGGCGACCGAAAGCAGACAGCAGCAGCAGCAGCAGCAGGAGGAGGAGGAGGAGGTAGGAGGGGAGGAGACAGCGTCGGGAGCGCGGGGGCGGGCCGCGTCGTCCCCCTCGTCCCTGTCAGTCACGGCGGCCCGGCCGAAGCCCGGCCCCTCCCATCCGTCGGAGGAGGAGGATGCTGCCGCTCTTAGCAACAGCAGTCAGCCCCGGCGCTCGGATCTCGCATCTCCTCGGCCCCCTATGGACCTGCCCATCGAAGGACAGAGACTGAGGCACTACACCCAGACCAGGCCCCGGCCCAACCGCAGGAACAGGCAGCCGCCCAGCAAGCCGCAGGTACGACCCGGCCCGCCCCGGGGGGAGAGAGAGAGAGAGAGAGAGAGAGAGAGAGAGAGAGAGACACCTCCACCGCACACTGCATCATGCAGTACTGGGGCTGAGAGAGAGAGAAAGAGAGCGAGAGCAAGGAGAGAGGGAGGGAGAAGATGACAGGAAAAATGGTGATGGACTCGTGAATATAGCCAGAAAAGGGACAGTGAGAGAGAGGGAGAGATGGAGAGATTGAGATAGAGGCGGGGAGGGGGGGAGGTGGGGAGAGCCAGAGTGCTGGTACGTTCTGTTCTGCAGGTGCTTAGAGGAACCGGGGCTGCGCTGCGACAGGAGCGGAGGAGGTGGCCGCTCGGTCCGAGCGACTGCGGTCCCCGCCGCTGCGCCCCCCCCCCCCCGTGTCACCCGGGGGTGCGTCCGTTTGCATGCGTGTGTGCGTGTGCGCGTTTTCGGTTCACCTTCGTCCTGGTGCTTTACCGCCAGGGACGGCGTCCCCTTTTCCTCCTCTCCCTCCTTCTGCTTTTGCTTATAGGTGCTGTCATCTTTTCCCACAGCCCCCTCCCTCTCTGGTCAGCTGTGTGCTGGGTCGTTCTGGCGTTGGGAGGAATTTGGCAACACTGGTGCCTGTGTGTGAACACTGTAGTGCCTTAAATATTAATACTCTTACATCAAAGAGGGCTCTCTCTCCCACAGTCGCCCTCTCCCTCTTTCGCTCTCTCGTTAGGAATGGAGGAGGGGGGGGAGAGAGGAGGGAGAGGGTCCTCCTCGTAGCCGTACTGAGGAATATGGTGTGGGAGTGTGTACATGCCGATATGGGGCTGTCTGTCCGCGTATGTGCAGTAGATATGCCAATGTTAGTTTGTGTGTGTGTGTGTGTGTGTGTGTGTGTGTGTGTGTGTGTGTGTGTGTGTGTGTGCCTGCGTGATTGGAATGTCAGGGAGCAGCTGGTGCACATTGATGTTTGATGGAGACCCCGGTGGTTGCCGTGAGAGTGGGGGGTTGTGTGTGTTGTCTGTATGCGTGCATGGGTGTGTGTAATGTTTTTGTGTGTGTGCATTATTTCCTTGTTAGCCTGTGTTCAGCCTTGAAATATTAAATCCCTTGGAGGCTTTGCATGTGTGTGTGTGTGTGTGTGTGTTGGATTGTCTCCACCTGCATGTGCAGAGCAGCTCTATTGCCATCCCTCCTTAAGTGTGATTGTCTGCTTGTTAGCGCGCTCGCTGGGTTGACGTTGCTGCCCATCTCCTTGGCTTGTCTGATTAATAGTGCATCTAATATGTTGTTATGCTGGTGTAGCCTGGTGGCTGTGTGCCTGTTTGATGATTATGTATTGATGGTGTAGATGCTGCTGTCGAGCAGGTGTAGGGGGCAGGGTGTGTGTGTGTGTGTGTTATTGAGGAGTCTCGGGGGCTGGTGAAGGATCTCTCGTGTTTCCAGGGAGATGGGAGGAAGAGTGCTCAGCCTGCCACCTCTTTTCTCTATAAGGAGAAGGAGGGATGAGGGAGGGGGCCCAGTGCGTGTGTGTGTGTGTGTGTGTGTGTGTGTGTGTGTGCACACCCGTGTGTGTGTGTGTGCACCTGTATTTATGTGTGTGTTTGTGTGTGGGGGGGGGGAATGTGTTGTGAGTGTGTGCACATGTTATGCGAGGAAGAGCATGTGTGTGTAAATGCTGTATGAGAACGTGACAACATGATTGTGTAAAAAAGTGACAGTGTGTGTGTGTGTGTGTGTATTTGTGTATATGTGTGTGTGTGTGTGCGTGCATGTGCGCGTGCGTGTGTGCGTGTGTGTGTTTGCGAGCTGCAGATGTGTCCACAGTGTTACATGTGTCATTTTATACAAAAGCTGAGACGCAGATTTGGCCCGACTAGTGACCACCCTGTTGGCGAGCATTCAGCACCCTGTCCAATCAGGTGCAAGCGTAAGAGTGGCAGTTTGTGTGAGTGTTCCTGAATGTCCGTACTGGGTTTTTAGGTTTCTCTGCCTCACAGGATTCATTACGAAGCATTTTATAAAAGAAATATGGGTGCGGCCCAGATAACATATTTGCATCGATGCACCCCTCTCTCTGTAGAATCCGGGGGGGGGGGGGGGGGGTAAGAACACTTATTTTGGTAATAGGGAGTAGGGAGACTCCCACTCATTCCACAGAGTCTGTGGGGCCAGAATGACCTCCCCTCAGGCACATCCTGCAGAATTCATACCCTGAGCAGTTGAGTGTTGCCCTCCCAGTAGAATTCTATCCTAATTTCACCCACCATTCTCAGTAGAATTCTGTCGAATAGAGAGACCCCCTAGATAGAATTGAATCCTGTGGAGTAATGAGACCCCTATTTCGGATCATTCTGGGGAATAGTGATGACCCCCACATTTTCTGTATAATCGTGGGGAATTGACCCCCCCAAGTAGAATTCTGGGGAATATATTAGTGCCCCCCCTCCTACTTCTTTCAGTAGAATCTTGGTAAATCGTGGTGCTTTATCTCACGGAAGCATCCCGGGCAATAGAAAGATAGAAAGACCCCTCAGAATAGAATTCTGTGCAATAGAGATTTCATAAGAGTCTTGGAGGAGTAGAACCACCCCCCCCTTCACTATAGAATCCTGGGGAATATAAATACCTCCTCTTTCATTAGAGTCTCCGGGAATAGTGGCACCCCATGACAAGAGTGCTGGAGAATGTTTTTAACATTAGCAAGAGGACACAGTGTCCAAATTCATTCGCTTTCCAAAATGAGTGCAGACATCCAGTCCACATTGTTCCCGAGCGGAAGGATAAAAAAATCACTCTCATTCTGCTTGTTTGTATCTGTGTGTCTTAGAGAAATAGAGAGTGCATATTTACATCTGTGTATAAGAGGCTGTGTGCGTACTTTGAGTGCGTTTACTGAATGAGCTTGTATACGTACAGGTTTGTGTTTATATTGACTTATGGATAGACGTTGATGTGTGAGCATGTATATATGTCTGTGTGTGTGTGTGTGCGTGTGTGAGAATCCAAGCTTGCGTGTGTGTGTGTAATACATTAGTAGAAACACCTTTTCTGTGTCTTGTTGAATTCTGTGTGGGTTTTTATTTCTATTTGATGTGGGATGGAGTGGAATGATGAGGATCGGGGCCTTCTGATTGGCTGAGATGTGCTAAATGATTTATAATCTTCTCCTCATGCGGCGCGGTGCCTCATTTGCATACGGTTGCTATAGTTTTTCAGTGGATCCCCCTGCATTCAGTTCCCACTCTGCCTGTAGGCTTCTGAGTCTGTGTGTCTGTGCGTGCATATGTGCGCGTGTGCAAGCGCAGGCTTATGTTCGTCTGTGAGTCCGTGTGCTGGTGGAGTGTGTTTGTGTGTACGATGGTGTGTACATTAGGGAGAAACTGTTTATGCATACATGTGTCTGTGTGATTTTTGCATATGGGAGCTCAGTACATTTACAGCATCTGCATACAGGCGTGTGTGTGTGTGTGTGTGTGTGTGTGTGTGTGTGTGAGAGAGATCAGGGCATGGATACCACTGCTACTCTTGTTTCTCTGATAGAGGGAAAAATGCTCTCACACACACACTTCTGTGACAGAGAGAGATCGGAAGGGATCACACTCCATATTTTTGCTTGTGTGTGAAGAGAAAAATGGACGGGGAAAGAACGACACTTTGGCATCTCCTACTGACTCAGTATGGCCTCTGTGTGTGTGTGGAAGTGTGTGTTTGTATGATTGCATGCGTGTGTGTTTCAACGATTGTGTGTGTATGTGTGCGTGTGTTTTTGCTTGTGTGTGCGTGGGTGTGTATGTGTTTGTATGATTGTGTGTGTGTGTGTGCGTGTGTTTTTGCTTATGTTTGTGCGTGTTTGTGTGTGTGTGCTTGCACACGTTTGTGTGTGGATGTATGTGTGTGTTTTTGTGTATTTGTGTGTGGAAGTGTGTGTGTTTGTATGATTACATGTGTGTGTGTCTGTATGATTGTGTGTGTGTATGCGTGTGTGTGTTTTTGCTTGTGTGTGAGTTTGTGTGTGTGAATGTGTGTGTGTGTGTGTTTGTATGATTGCATGTATGTGTGTTTAACTTTGTATGACTGCGTGTGTTTATGCGTGCGTGTGTTTTTGCTTGTGTGTGGATGTGTGTGTGTGTGTGTGTGGATGTGTGTGTGTGTGTGTGTGTGTGTGTGTTCCCTGCAGAGCTGCGAAAGTGTTCGGATGTTGTTGCCAGCTCTCATCTCCGAGTCTCCTGGTGGCCATGAAGCTTGATTTTGTGATTCTGCTCCCTCTCTTTCTTTGCCACGCCCTCCCTCTCTCTCTCTCTCTCTCCTTCCTGCAGAAAAGGCCCTGAGCCCCCTATACTGGCGCTCTGTATCTCACAAAGCTCTGTAATGCCAGGCAAACCCAAGCCTCTTGCAGCCTGAATCAACCAAACGGCCACGCTCTGCTCATATCAGTTTACTGTACATGCTATGGAACACAGGGCTTCAGCCCCTGTCCTGGAGATTCACTGTGTATGCTGGTTTTCCGAGGTGAAATTTTCTCTAAATGTAGTATAGGCCTATTTTAAACCCCCGGATGATATATTTACTTCCAGGCAAACCTTGTGGTTTTCCTTCCAATATAAATACAGCGGTATCTGAAGTGTAACAAGCTGTTAATTGTTCTCAATTAAGACATTTTTAACATCTCTTAAAAGGAAATTTCAGGAATATGGTATTACATTACATTATAGTCATTTAGCAGACGCTCTTATCCAGAGCGACGTACATAGTGCATTTCCGAACAAGGAACAAGTGCGTTAAAACAATCCTAAAAAGGTAAATACGTAAATACGAAGTACTAGGCGCATTCAGTATGATTGGGGATTTTTTTTTAATGCAAGGTATGCAAGTCATGAAGAACTATGCTCCATATTCACGTGACTTCTATTCAGATCAACGAATGCTTTAATTTTCTGCAATGCGCTGTATCGCAAACGATTCCCTTATAATGAGCTTACATTTTTTTAAACGTATTATGGACTGACGGGTGAAATCAGTGCGGTTTTAAACAACTGAATGTGTGGACACCCGAGTCCATTTGTGGAAAATAAAGACTTCGAAGACAAAACAATGTAACATTGTGTACAGTTTAAGGAATTTAGTAGACCCTTGCAACGTACAGGAAGTGCATTTAGCATGGCTATAAAACCACCGGTAGCGCCAGAGATGAGTAAAGCCAACAATAAAATCAGTGCCGTCGTAGAGAAGGCAACGATCCAAACCTGCATTGTGTTAAAATACATTAAGAAAAATATTATGGAAGAACTTAAACACATTTTCAACAACCTTATTTGGGCGTGACGAAAACCAACGTGCACTCTGCGGTCCCCGGGGCCACGTTTGAGAACCCCTGGTGTGGTTCCGCCTGTTCGTGCGTAGGAAATGGGCAGGCCTGTTCTGTTGTCTCAATAATAGATCGCAGCTGTGTTATGGATGTTGTTGTCTCCGCCCAGTAATGGTGTTCTAGGGAAGGAAGGAGGGGGGAAAAATCCTCACCTTCACTGGTCACATGGTTAGCTATGAAGTCATCGGGTGGGTCTAGTCGCCACTAGACTCAGACACTCTGGCATGGGGAAATTCCCGTCCCCTGAGAAAGGCTTTTCATCATGCTACAGCAGAGATGCTTCCCCACAGAATGCTGATGTGTGTGTGTGTGTGTGTGTGTGTGTGTGTGTGTATGTGTGTGGGGTGTGTCATGTGTGTGTGTGGGGTGTGTCATGTGTTTGTGTGTACGTGTGTGTTAGAGAGAGTCGGGGTTTGAGTGAGTGTGCCGTACACACAAACTGAACACCTTTATTTTGAATTTTATTATATTATATTGAGAATATCTTGATTTATAATTTTGATAGTTTTACTGCTTGTTATCTAATTATACATGATATATATTTTTGTTTAATATTTTTCTTGTATTTCCTATTCATGCTTTTTTGGTAAAATTCCCATTATTTTGTGGCTTTTGTCGCACTGTGCTTTAGCAATGCAGATATTTCATTGTCATTTCAATTGAGCGAGTTGATTTGAAGTGAACTGAACAGAGATAGAGAGGTAAAGAGAGAGCAGGAGAGAGGGAGAGGGAAAGAGAGCAGGAGAGAGAGCAAGAGAGGGAAAGAGGGAAAGGGAGCAGGAGAGAGGGAGAGGCAGAGAGAGAGTAGAGGATTGAGGGAGAGGAGAAAATAGAGAGCAGGAGAGAGGGAAAGATAGAGCAGGAGAGAGGGAGAGAGGAAAGAGGGAAACGGAGAGCAGGAGAGAGAAAGGGAGCATGAGACAGGGAGAGGCAGAGAGAGAGAGAAGAGGAGAGAGGGAGAGGGAGAAATAGAGAGCAGGAGAGAGGGAAAGAGAGAAAGGGAGCAGGAGAGAGGGTGAGGCAGAGAGAGAAGAGGAGAGAGGGAGAAATAGAGAGCAGGAGAGAGGGAGAGGCAGAGAGAGAAGAGGAGAGAGGGAGAGGGAGAAAGAGAGAGCAGGAGAGAAGGAGAGGCAGTCATAGTCACACTGCTGTGTCTGAGATGTACAATGAGTCAGTGTCGGGGGGAACAGTAAGAGGGAGGGACCGGTGGCTGTTGTTTCCCTGGGGACGGTAGAAACAGATGCACTCTCTCACACAGGCAGGGTTGTATCTGAGCACGCTCAGAATTCAAAGTGAATGTTTAGTTACTTATTTTCAGTCATTGTGCTTATGTGTCTGACTCACCTGTTTGTGTGTGTGTGCGTGGGACAGGAGCAGGCAGCTGAGAGCGAGAATGACCAGAATGAGACCATGGGGAGAGTGGATGAGGGAGTAGAGGAGTTTTTCACAAAGAAGATCATCCCTGACAACCCCCTGTGAGTATCACACACCAGCAATACACACACACGCACATACACACACATGCATGACCACACAACATGCACACACACATATGCTTTTGCACATACACATTTTTATGCACGTACACACATATTATTCTCATGTACACACACACACATACAAGAAAAACTAAGCCATCACACTGATGTTTTACTGCTGGCCTTAACACTGTACCATCCTTACTTGCAGCTCTGCTGACAAAGAATTTAATTATTTATTGAACATTTCATTGATTACTGTCCAGTACTCAGTAAAGCATATTTCTGGGCTATTCTCAGAAACTCACTTTCCCATCTGCGTCTGTCCCTCCACTATTCCTATGCGCAGTAAGAGGGAGAAGCGCCCAGTGAAAGCACAGCCTGTTGAGCCTGCCAGCTCGGCGCCCTCTACTGGCACCACCAAGAACATCAAGAAGAAGTTTGGGGACTTCTTCGCCTTCAAGAAGGTCCGTGCGTCCCGGGGGTCGAAGGGCGAAGGGGGGCCAGAGGGGAAGAAAAAAACTTCAATTGCGGATTTGATACGGCCACTAAGGGAGGCAGCGAGGGCGGAGAAAGAGAGGGAGAGAGAGAAAGAGCGAGAAAGAGAGAGAGAAAAGGAGAGAGGGAGGGAGAAGGCGGCAGAGGAGAATGCTGCCAAGGAAGCCGCTGCCACGGCAATAGCGGCGGCGGCGGTGGAAACGCCGGCCCCCGTTGTCCCGGTCCCTGCCCCCAGCCCCGTCCTGACCCCAAGCCCCACCCCCACGCCAACGGCACAGGCCCCTGCTGTCACGCCCGTGTCCCCTGCCGCCACCACCCCTCCCGCGGCCACGCCGGCCTCCTACCCTGCCCTTGGCCCCGCCCCCAGCATCGAGCAAGAGAAGAGCAGGACCCTGGAGAAGAGCCGGACGCCGGACGGAGAGAGAAAGCTGAAAGCGTCGCGTCGTTCACTGAGGGAGGGAAAGTCCCAGTCCCTCATCCTGCTCACGGGACTCGAGCCCGATGATGCAGGCACCCGCAGCAAGGTAGGAGATCTGAGAGGGAGGGAGACGGGGTCAGGGGTCAGCTGAGAAGGGATTTGCAGGCAGGCATGGTGTCTTTAACCCTCTGTTCAGGTGTAAATGACTTAGCGGTTATACAATTTTGCACACCAAAACTTCCATTCAGCAGCAGTATGCAACGATTGCAGTGTTTCTGGCCCTGTGGGACTTCTCTGAGCTTTATCCTGCATCCCAGAATGCATTGCTGATGTTGTTGCTGGTTCAGTGGTTGTCCTTGGGGCCTTAATGCTCTAATTCATTGGGCTTTTTGGTTTCGTTCAGATCGGTTAACTCTTAGCAAGGAGAAGAGGTCTTCACACCACTGTCTTTAGAAAATGGCACTGCGTTGCCTAGGTGACCGAGTCTAGACTGCATTGCATCTCATGCTAGTCCCCACCCAGGCTCACTGTAGATAGGAGGATTCCAGCATCACATGACCTGTGTAGAAGGAGCGGCCATGGGGAAGGGTTGATTTATGTGCACCACAGGCATGTGGTGTGAACAAAACAGCAGGACAAGACTCTGTGTTCTCAAAATCCTACCAGACCTGTCACATGCATCCAACAATGAAAAGGTTAACAAAATCGTTTTCAGTGCTGATGAACTGCTCAACAGTTCAAAAGGAAGCACTGTCAGTCTACTGGATGGTATATTGAGCTGTAGAACCCGCTCTTAGTGTGGCGATGCGCCCCACGGTCTGGAACGGATTCATACCGGATCCTGAACAGACACTGGCTGAGACTGGGAGTCCCTTGGGGTGTCGCACAGTCACCCTTAGCATGGCAAAGGGAGGGATAGTTAGAGTCAGTGGAGTATTTTCACCTTTATGGTGCAACAGCGACTCCTGCGGTCGGTTGTGTGCTTGTGAACTTCCTGATTGAGTTATGTCATTTGTGGAGTCATGCGCTAACGCGGTAACTGCACAGTCAGAAAAGTAGTGCCGGGCCGCTGCGGTAGTACAACGGTAAAAGCGCTGACTGAGTTGTACTCCGAAGATCGGGGTTCGCGCCCCGGACCTGCCATTTTCCGAGCATGGCCGGCGCCCTGTGGGAGCAGCAATTGGCGGCTGCTTCCGGGTGGTGGGAGGGGCTCGGAGAGAATCGCTGAGCATATAGCAGCCACGGACGGGTTGGAATCACGGTCAGGCTCGGAAGGAGTCGCGCTCTGGTAGCGTGGCTACCTTCGCTCTACTGCCGGCTGACGGAGGTTGTGCAGCAGTGATTCTCTAGCGGTTGCTACACGGGGGGAATTGAATTAGAATAGGGGTTCAATTGGCTACTAAATTTGGAGAAAAATGGGAAAAAATCAGAAACAAATTTTTTTTTAAAGAAAAAAAAGAAAAGTAGTGCCGGCCAGCTATACTCCTGTCAGATCACATGTGTGCTGGCGTGTTCCCTCCCAGACTGATGACTGCTTTCAGTGATGGTATCAGTGATGGTACAGACCTACAATTACGACTGGCCATTTAAAATTACAAAGAAACTGTAAGAAAAATAGAAAGTTGAGAAGTTGAATGTTTTGCAAGAATACAGTAGTTTTATACTAATAACAATAAAATAAGCTGTAAAATAAGCTTGTTATTTAAATATAAATATGGAAATACTTGCCCAAAACTGTTTTTGTAGCCATTTTGTGTGAGAGAGCCATTTTGGGGATCTTGTGCGAAAATGGAAAATCTGGTTTTCAGTTCACCTTCCTGGTTAAACCAGATGTGAATGATGGCTGCAATCAGTTGTCGGTCTGCACATAGCAAAACAGTACCAGGGCCCAGGTGACTACAGGTGTGCCACTGACATCAGTCAAGTGATCTCCAGCTTGACCTTTGAACCCTTGAAAAGCCCCAGTGATCAGACTGTGGAGAGTTTGTGTGTATAGTGTTCTGGCATGCTCTGTGAGATACCTCCACAAGGCCTGTGAGCCTTCAAACGTCGCCTTCATTAAACTTTCTCTACAAACAGGAACTGCAGGCGAGCATACCTGCCACTCAGAAATAACTCAAAGATGCTTTTTTTTTTTACAATTGTAAGAACCCTGGCAGTCGAGAGCCTGAAATGGTCCCTGCTTTACCCTTATCATCACATAGAAACATTTATGAAGGGGCTTCAGCTTCTAGGAAAGGCAAGGAGGGCAAGGGGAGTTTCCCCAACCCAGGGGAATTACAGCAATGGAAGGTTTTTTTGTTGTCTGGCATTGCTTGCCCAGAAGAGGGGAGTGTTAATGTGGTTGATGGAGGGGTCTTTATCACCAATGTATGTACGGCCTGGGAGTGTGAATGTGGTTGATGGAGGGGTCTTTATCACCAATGTATGTACGGCCTGGAAGTGAGAATGTCACCGAATGTCATCAGGATGGTTTCTCCCTCTTGCTGTATCTGTAGACTAGAGGAGTGTGTGACTCACTGTTGCAGCTGGATGGTTTCTTCATTTTTTTGTATCTGTTTGCCTAGGAGAGCGAACGGTTACAAATGGAGTGTCGACCTGGGTATTCTGCCATTGTACGATTGGGCAACATACAAAATCTCTTTTTTACAATTCATACAGAATTTCTTCAGCGACTATGACACAAAACCCACAATATAGGCAAATGCTAGCGAATAAACAATGAGGATAATAACATGTATATGTATCATTAGAATAATTGAAGGGCACAGTACAGTAGAAGTATAAATGTGAACTTATGTTAATCATTAGTGGACCGGTATGTGGAGGGGAAATACACATGCATCTATGCAGTGCTGTGTAGTGTGTGCGTTTCAATAACAACAGAACAGCTGATAAACTACCTAATCTAGGTGGCGATAATGCTGTCCACCTTCTTATTGGCTGTTTTTTTCCAGAAACACCTGAGCGAGAAAGGCTCATCCAATGAGGGCCCCTCCAGCTTTGAGCATCGCGTCCACGTCATGCTGCACCGCATGGGCGTGACCAAGGCCCTGCCGCCCGACTCCAAGAGGGCTCAGGTGAGGGGCTGCTCCCCGTCCCGCAACGGGACGTCCTGCCCGGCGCTCGAGGGTTTTTAGTCCACCCCTCCAGCCGAGGCCGCGCAAGGACATCTATTATTATCGCCACTTCTTTCTCATTCCCCAGAGCATTCTGGGACAGATCGGGTTATTGCAGCGGGCTGGTGGCGGGTCAGGTTCCTCCCGATGCCATGGCAGTGGTGCCGAAAGCCCGGCGGCAGGCTCAAAAACGCATAACCAGCAGGTTCTGGGTTCAAGTGGCCCCAGCGGGAAGGCACTGCACGGAAGTCCTGGCCCCCTTATTCATAAAGCATCTCAGGGAATGACAGCTGAGCTAGGATCACTTTAGCCGCCATTTTGTTTTAATCTATTATGATTGGTGAGGTCTCACTATAAGCCCTTTTGGGATTGTCTTACTTCACCTGCAAGTCTGTTATTTGTATTCTGTACTGTTTTAATGTTTTTTGTTTTTTTTCTACATTGTTATTTTTACATGCAAACAATAAATCAAAATCAATCAATCTATCTTTAAGCTCATCGTGGATAATGTTAGAATATTGACGGGGAAAACCTCATCCTAGATCAGACCTCTTACTCAGGTGCTTTATGAGTATGGGTCCTGACCTGCCCAGTTTCAGCACAGCAATATACACTCAGACATGGAATGTTATAATAATAATAATCATAATAATGCATTTTATTTAAAGCGCTTTTCAGGACACCCAAAGATGCTTTACAACAAAAGACAATACACAGTTACAGAAGTAGAAGTAGACAGTAAAGTCCAATAAATAAAACAATGGATAGATTGAAACAAACGATTAAAACATGGATGCTGAATGTTAGACCATTCTACCTGTTTGATGGAAACACGATGGGGCATATAGTTCTGTTGCCTGATGTATAGGTTTGTAGACTGGGTGGGGCATGAGATACTGTTACGGTGGGGGGAGATGCCAGACACTTTATTTCATTGAAATGGGCATAGTCAAGAAAACAAGGTAAGAACATGCTGTGCCAAATGAGAAATAAATCAAATAAACAAACAGAGCTTCCTGGTTCCAATTTGACCCAACTGGGTGAATATGACACAGTTGCTCCTAATCTTCTTGTATTAACCCTGTATCTGGGTACCTTCTGGCTTGATTGTAATGCTCCTATTGGACAGTGCAGTAATATCCTGACCAATGGGGTAAGCAGTAAAACCTGGAAGGCGGAAGCTGAACTGTGTTATCGCTCACAAGCACTTTGTATTTGGGGGATGCTGAATACATTGACAGCGAGGGCGACGGAGGGGTTCATATGACAGGAAATCTTAGCGGTCTCTCTCTTTTGCAGAACAAAGAGGGAGAGCTGAGGAAAGCGGACTCTGAAGGTAAGATGTGTTTTACTCACAATGTAGCGCGGCTGGACGGGTCTTCTGCCACCTGGCATCACAGTATGCGCCCTGGCGCTGCTAGCTCAGTGGCTTCTGCAGGTGTAGGTCTTAATTATGCACCATCGCTCTGCTAGCTCAGTGGCTTCTGCAGGTGTAGGTCTTAATTATGCACCATCGCTCTGCTAGCTCAGTGGCTTCTGCAGGTGTAGGTCTTAATTAGAACAGTGGTGCTGCATAGAAATTTTGAAGTGGAGCTGTCACATTGTACCGAAGGTTATCAGTGTGTACAGATATCAGAATGTATGCTTACTGAGTGGACTTTTTGCGATGTATCTGTGGATATCAGTGTATATAGATATCAGTACTATCACTATATACACTATACTACTACTACTTATAGTTACTAAGTGGAGCTGTTACCTTATATCGATGGATGGATATCAGTACTTATATTTACTAATGGCCCTGTCACACTATTGCCTATGAGAGAAACGTATGAGTTGCGTATGTAAATTCATCAAATAATTTTCATACTCACAAAAAGCCCTTGAAAATAGCGTATGGCCATCGTATGCCAAGAGTATGCCTAGCGTATGCTTAGCGTATAAACCATACGTCCGAATACGCACAAGATTTTTAAGCATGCTTAAAAAACTTTTTGTGCCTCGCCGTATGCCAGCGTATGCCACCGTATGCGACCGTGCTTGAAACGTATACAACCTATGCCTAACGTACCCCTAGCGTATGTCAGCGTATATCAGCGTATGAGTGATATTTTTAATACGCTGGCATACGCTAGTACGATACGCAATAGTGTGACAGGGCCATAAGTGGATATGTTAGTTGTATCAATAGTTATCTGTGTGTGTGTGTACAGATATCAGTACTTATAGCGACTGAGTGGAAGTGTTGCATTGTTGCATCTGTTGTCATCAGCTTGTACAGATATCAGCACTAGTTTTTGAGTGGAGCTGTTACAGTGTATAAGTAGTTTTTAGTGTGTACATGCATTGAAGGTAAAAATGTAAACACCAATTTGATGATTAATACGTGTGGCCAATACAGCCTGTATGAGCCATTGCATAGTGCACCAGAGTCTTAAACACAAAGAACTATGTCACCACTATTCCACAACGAAGTCAGTCAACTCACTTTCAGTTGGTGAAAGTGGAAAATGCTGTTGCGTCAGTCCAGAATATCCCATGAATTATCGATTGGGTTCAGAATTCAGATCTCATATTCTGACGTGGATCAATAGCTATTATTCAGCCATTACAGTATGTATGGATATCTGTAGTTATAGTTGTTGAGGGGAGCAATGGATCTCAATGTGCAATTATGAAACTGTAGAGAGATCTTTAGTTATTGCTGTTCAGTGGATCAGTAGCTGTCAGTCAGTCGTTATCTGTGTGTGGATATCTGTAGTCATAACTGTTGAGTCCACCAGTAACAGTCAATCTATAGTTATCATTGTTTATTTATTTGTTTAGTTGACAGAAAAATGTTAGTCTGTAAGTATTTGGACAGTGACACAATTTTTGTTGTTTTGGCTCTGCTCCAGCATATTGGATTTTGAATTGAAACAATGACTATGCTGTTAAAATGCAGACTGTCAGCTTTAATTTGCAGGTATTTGCAGCCATATCTGGTTCACTATGTAGGAATTGTAGCTCTTTTTATACAGTCTCCCCATTTTGGGGGGCCCAAAGGTAATTGGACAATTGGCTGCTCAGCTCTTTCTGTGGGTTGTTGCATCATTATTTCAAGCACAAGAAAGCTAACAAAAGGTCTAGAGTTGATTGGAGTCTATTGCTGCAGTTTCTAAACACGGGAAGTGTCAATGCCAGTAAAGCAGGCCATCACGGAGTGGACAAATATGAATAGATCGATCAGAGGCAGCCAAAACACCGGGTGTGTAAAAAACCAACTGTTTGGTAAACGAAGAAGCAAGCATGCATCGGCGATCTTAGCAATACCAAATAACTTTGTAGACCACGGAAGATGACCAAAGAAGATGACGACTTGCAGACCACTGTAGCGGATGACCAAAGAATACTTTCAATTGTGAAGACTAACCCCCTTTTAACTGTCGGAAAAGATGAAGAACACTCTCCGGGATGTAGACATAAATGTGTCAAAGACTAAAATAAAGAGAAGCCTACACCAGCATGACCAGCGGGTTCGCCGCAATTTGAAAACCACTGGTAAGCCTCAGGAAATGAACGGCCAGATTGGAGCAGGTTTGCTAAAAAAGTACATTAAAACATAGTAGAGAGTTCTGGAACAAACTCTTATGGACAGACGAGATGAGCACTAACCTGTAGCAGAGTGATGGAAAGAGAAAAGTGTGTTGAAATAAAACTGCTCATGATCCAAAGCTGCCCCGTCCCCTCTGAAACATGGTGGAGGTGGTGTTATGGCCTTGGGCATGCATGGTTGCCACTGGAACTGCCTCACTTGTCTTCATTGATGATGCGACTGCTGACAGCAGCAGGAAGGATGAATTCTGAAGTGTACGGAAAGATCTTATCTGCTCAGATCCGACCAAGTGCATCAGAACCCATTGGACAGTGCTTCACCTTGCTGCAGGATAATGACCCTAAACACACAAACAAACAAACAGGAACTGAAGATGGCTGCAGTGCAGGCCTGGCAGAGCATCAGCAGGGAAGATACCCAGTGTCTGGTGATGTCTATGGGTCGCCGACGTCAGGCAGCTGTCGAATACAAGGGATTTGCAAACACGTACTAAATATGATGACTTTCGGATTATCTTAATTTCTCCAATTATTTTTGATCCCCTAAAATGGGGGGGGGGGGCTATGGTTAAAAAGGGATGTAATTTCTACATGGATTGCTGGATATGAACAAAACAATGTGCTTGTATAGCCATAGCCGTGGATTAGACTAAATGACATTCTGTGTGTAGTTATCTGTGTGTAAAGGTTTCGATAGATATACGTAGGTGCTGACTGGAGCAGTGGCATTCTATCTAGTTACCACAACTCTACTTACAGTTACTGAATGGAGGACAAACATTGCATCTCCAGCTAGCAATTTGTTTCAGTAGCTCTTAAGTTGCGCAGAGTAGTTATCCATGTGTAAAAGAGCCTCCTGCTCTATCTGTTGAGAAGTGTGTTAACATTCTACCTGTAGTTCAGTGTGTACAGGCTTTTTTAGCCATAGCCTTTGAGTAGAGCAGTATAATTGTATTTGTAGATATCCCTACAGTGAGTGTGTAAGGATGTCTGTGTTTATCAGTGCATAAGGATGTCTGTGTTTATCAGTGCGTAAGGATATGTGTGTTTATCGGTGAATACAGAAAAGACAGCCATTATTACGGGCTCCCCAGCAGCAGGCATGACTCAGCACTAGACTGGCAGAGATCCTCAGAGGTCACGCCGTGTCGTTGACTTCCCACTTGTGTGGAACAGTCAGTGCTGGCACTTAGATGTCTCTTGTACCAAACGGTGTCGGAGGTCAAAGGTCAACGTTGCTGAAGTCTTACTGATGTGGAATTTTCAGCGAGGGATTTAACGCTTTGCCTGGGGAGCTGTGATAAGCCGCGCTGTCGTTCTTGGTCTGCGTGTGCGCTCTCTCAGCGCAGCGTAGTCTGTGTGTGTTTTGCGTTAGTGTATTACTCTGTGCGTGTTAATGTTTTCTCTCAGTGCAGCATTTTGTATACGTGTTTGTGCATTGTTGTGCATATTCCAGTGTTGTGTTCTCAGTGCAGTGTATTGTGCGAGTGCGAGTGTGTGCGCGTGTGTGTTTTCTCTCGGTTCAGTGTCTGTTCCTCTGTTCCAGGGGCGATCATTGACAGTAAACCTGAACCCCCATCCACCTTCATGAAACCTCGCACAATGTCCACATCATCAGGTAACACACACACACACCTACATGACTTTATTATTTAATTCATCTGTATTTAAGCAGGTGACTCTCATTGAGATTAAGACATTTTTTTCAATAGAGATCTGGCAAGAAGGCAAACTGTGCATACAAATGACATTTTAAAAGCAATTCATGCATCACAATGAACAGGAACAGATGAGCTGTCGTGTACATCACCAAGAAACACATGTCAATTTAATGAGTATCACACCTACACACATAAGGCCATATACCAATATGTAATCATAGTGGTGGGATAGTGACGTTTTCATGAAATTAATAACGGGCAGAGCTGCAATGAGCTATCGCTGGCTTGTTTGAACCAATCAAAATGGCTTCCCATACCACTGTGTACCACAGTGAGTGGTTCAAATTATTGAGCAACTTATTTATGCATATATTTTAGGGCTTTTTTATCTTTATTGGATAGCACAGTGTAGAGAGAGGAAGACTGAGAACGAGAGAGAGGGAGAGACATGCGACAAAGGTCACTTGGTCGTATTAGAACCACAGACGTCGTGGCTCGCAATGAGCAAACGAATGGTGCTCTACAAGCTATGCCGCCGAGACGCCCATTGTGTAGCTTATGACATTAGGAAGCTCTGGCCATTTTCAGTCTCATGAAGCCTCATTGTCCCATGACTAGCGGCCCATATGTAAGGTGTGTGGGCGTAAGATGCATTGAGCCGTAAGCCGTTCCCCGTATGAGCCTGTAAACCCACAAGCAGTGTGATGAACGCCATTAATGGGGGTCCTCTCCTCTCAGACATGAGGCGACCCATGCGAGTGGGCGTGTCCACTGCGGAGTCGCGCAGGGCCTCGGGGACGGGCGACAGGCCGGCGCTCCCGGAACGCCCCGGTCCCCTCCCCCCGAAACCCGCCGTCAAACCACCGCTCCCCGTGCCCGAGACCCCCGCCTCCGCCCCACCCCCAAGTATGTCCCCGGCCGCGCCCGTCCAGCCCAGCTTCTCACTGTCTCGCGAGGACAAACCGGCGGAGCTTGACGCCCCCCAACTCCCGCCGAGGGACCCGCCCACCCCCTCCCCCAGGAGGGAGACCCCCCCAGCACCGTCACCACGCAGAGGGGTCAACCTGGGAGACAGCCGGGAGCGGTCAGAGAAAGCACAGTCCGTCACTGAAGGTACACGTTTCCCACAATGCACCTGGCTTGTGAGTGTTGTGGACTTATTTAGTTTGGATGGAGAAGAAACCAGGTTTAGTTTTCCCGAATTTGATCTGTATTTTGAGAGCTTAAAATGAGCTATGGTAGCTAATAGTGCTACATTACACTTTTTTTTAAATTACACTGCAAAAACCAAATCTTTACAAGCATTTTAATCTTATATTTAGACTTTTTTGCTAAATAGGACGAAAAGATTGCCAATGGGGTGAGTTTTTTACTCATTTCAAGATTTGCCAGTGGGGTAAGATAATTTCACTTGTCAAGCAAAAAGTAACTTAAAACAAGCTAATATTTTCCACTTCAGAGAAAGAAATAAGATTTTAAGTCTCATTACAACACTAAACCCCTTGTTAATTTTTTGCAGTGTAGTTATCGGCATGTTGTTTCATTTTGCTGAACAATATATTAAAAGATCGAGTAAAAAAATTGAGTGTATATATTAATATAGATCTATATAGATGAATATAGATCGAGTAAAAAAATAGTCAATGCAGGTCTGTACTTGGCTCATTGTGGTGTTGGGATTAGTTTTTGACATATTTAGACTGACTGTGCATGTGTCAATAGTGTGTGCACTATGTACAATGGTGTTTGTTATGTTTGCACTCGATGAACGTTTGAATGTGATTTTCAGATCTGGGGCCACATGTATAAAACTGAGTAAAAGGATGCGTACAAGAACACTGCTCGGAAATCTGCTTTAAAAAAAGTTTAGCTTTTTCTACCTCTGCCTTTCGGTCACAATGTCGCAATATCATATTGACGCCAAACATTGCGTACGTATGGTGTCCATCGTGTGCAGAGGTACGCAGATTCTCGCAGCACGTGTTAGTTTATACATCTGAATTTCTGCGTGGAAACTCCTTTACGCGGCTTTCTGAAGGCATTTTTCTGCACAGCACTGTTTATACATGTGGCCCCTGGTCTTTATGCAGCTAGAGGCTGAGTTTACGTTGTAATATGTGATCAATTTTGCTTATTGCTTGGATAACCTCAGGACATTTTATTACGTGTGTTAAGTAACGTTGAGTTTAAAAAATAATAATTAATTATTGATCACAAAATCAGATACTGGTATTTTAAGTTGTGCTTTTCAGAAGGTTTTGAGTATCTAAGGCAAATAGAAGATTGGTCCTTGATAGATAGATTCTGCTGTAGAATGTCTACCTTTGCTGTGCAAGGTAATTGTATGCAAATCAAGTCGAATTTTGATGCCTTGAAATTCCTGTCTGTGACAGAGGTTAACACTTGACTTTGATCAAAGTGTGAAGAGGCACGGAAGCTGGTTGTGTGAGCGCGAGAGTGTGTGTGTGTGTGTGTGTGTGCGAAGACTCTCAGCTTAATTTAGATCAGGGGTCTCAAATGCAGTCCATGGTGTGCTGCAGCGTCTGCTGGTTTCGTGGTTTTCTTATAATCAGCATCCAATGTAGGCCTTGGATACCAGGTGTGTTAACTCAAGCCAGTTGATGATGTAAATGAAGCTCTCAAGTGCTGCAGCGCACTGGAACGCAGCAGATGCTGCCATGGCGCTGCAGGACTGGAGTTTTGAGATGCGCGCTCTAGATAGCGTCGTGTTTTGTGTCCCGCAGAAACCCTGCCAAAACCACGGCCCCGCATGAAGCCCTCCCCCCAACGGCGCGCCGTGTCCGTCCACGAGGAATTCCTCCGCGGGCATGGCGCCCTGCTGGACCCCGAGGGTGAGCTCGCACTGCGACAGGAAGCGACGCCGCTTTTTCACCAGCTTCACTTAAACGCCCTTTTGCGGAAGCCATTTTAACATTGGAGTTTTGAGCGATGACGTGCGTGTCTTCATTGTATGGGTGAGGACATTTTATAGCATTGACGTCACTGATTGTTTCATATCTGGTAGTTACATCATTATACTCCCAAAGACAAGTGTGGATGAATTGCAAAGTGCAGTTTCTGGTGGATCACAAATGAATTTTGTCGTTTTGGCTCACATTTCTATGGCCGTTTTTGACTGGCATTATTCATGAATGAGTCTAGAATGAGCCTGCTGAACTTAACATCTGCTTATGTTTTTTGTTTTTTTTAATCAACATAAGCATATGTTATAATCTGCACAAGTATTGTTTTTGCACGATTTATCTTCAGCTGTTTCAAAGAACTGCAACCGTGAAGTGATCCATTGGTGGCATATCAAGAAAGGCTCACCGCCACCCAAGTGAATCATTTTCCACAATGAATACCATACCGCTCTCCTACACTATTATAAATGAAACACAGGTCTTTAGTAACTACATGTCTAGCCTCCTGTTCTAGGCCTCTAGCTGTAGTGACTGAAGTGTGAAACAGAGACTGTTTCCACCACTAGATGTAGCTGTTTGTAGATTCAGTGAACCCCCCAGCTGGTCTAATCAGTGTGAATCTCAGGATGACTAATTATCGATTGAGTTTGTAGACAGGCTGTGGCCCCGCGGGGCCGGATGGGATGGTGGGCGGGGGAAGAGAAGGGATCCGTCTGGACAATCTCTGGCTCGGAGCCCCTCCCTCTCGCATGTGACACCTCTTGTGACACCTCTTGTCCTCTCCTCTCTCAGAGCTGAAGGCGGCGTTGCCACGGCTACAGAGGTCCCCTGTGCGGAAACGGGCCAACCTGGGGGAGCTGCCTCCCTTCAGTGAAGACCAGCCAGAGAGAAAGGGGGGTGAGTATTTGGCTGGGGGAGGGGTTAGAGGTGCTTTGGGGTTTGAGGAAGGTCAAAGGCTTATTTGTGTTGTGTGAGTCCAGGTTGTACAGAGAGCGCACACTGACCATAGAGGTATGCCGTCGTTCAGTCTGATTTTTCACTATGGAAACTGGTGGCAAAGTACAGTACATGACCATCCAGTCGAGACAAATGGGCACATGAGCGTCATTTCGCGTCAGACTTGTTACACAGACTGGCACGGTTACGACCACGTCCCCCGCCGCAGAGCCTCCAGAAGAAAACTAAATTAACACTAAATTAACCAAATGATTGATTTTTTAAATTAGTTCAAGGCCATCTCTTCATTTGTCTTCACAGAAAACAAAGGCTAATGTATTTAGCCGCAATTGTCTAAAGCCAAACATCGGATTTTGTTGTTATTGTTATTTAATATGGGGTGTATGGACTATTCCTCCTGCACCTCTTCCTCAACATCCATTAATGCCTTTAGCTCTGCGTTATTTTGATAAAAATGGCTTGGTGAAGCAAATGCTTTCCCGACAGCACTGCTTCCGTTTTACCTCCCAGTGTTGATGTTGGAATGATGGTGCCCCACCACATGTATCGTCGCCTCAAGACAGTAATCCTATTCTGTGTTCAGTATTCAGTTCTGTTGTACGTTGGCAGGCAGGCACTGTAATCCTCCCATTGGCTCCAACTACCTTATTACATCACAATCAGGTCCTGACAAGAATTCCACAAGCTTTATGCATTACATGTCTTAACAGACGGCACACGAGCAATACATTTAGATTGACATGGTGGCAATGCAAGGACAAACATCGCAGCCACTCCTCACTCAAACCCCAATCACCAGTGCGCCAACATAAACAAGCACCATCAGCACGCCAAAACACCTGCTTCACGTCCCCGCCCCCGCTCTCGCTCCCGTCTTTCGCGGAGCCTTCAGCATGCCGCGAGGAGCAATTATGACATTACAGCGCTCGTGTTAGCCTACTGCACCCCAAGCAGGTTTCATATTATCCTTTGCTAGAATAATCTCTGCTCGGCGGGACTGCGATATAAAGTCAGGCCAGGCAAAGGTCCTCCGCAACATAACCGATGGGGCAGATTTACGGAAAGCAAATCTCCCCTTACCCCGGATTTACACCAAGAGCGACAGTCCCGCGCCAAGTGGCCAATGGAGATTGGTGCCGATTCTGCCAGTGCCGCTGGGAGCGATACTTATCGTGAGTACCACACTGTTCGCGCAAGCTGAAAATATTTTAAGTTCTGCGCAAATCGCTATGACCAGCCAGCGCGCAACCAATCATATGAAAGGAGGAGGGTCATCTCACCTTCAAACTGTCGTTCGTAGATTTTCATAAATGCTTAGGCTATCCCAACTAATTTGCAGTGTTGGTGAAGCTACTTTGAAAGCATAGCTTTGCAAGCTACCAATTACTTCACACTGGAAGAAGTTGAACTACAGCAAAGCTACCTTAGGGAGAAATCTAGTTTGGTTAACTAAAGCTACTTAGAAAAAGTAGTTCAAACTACTTTGTAAAAAAATTATCAAATTGACAATGTACATGTGATACAAATTTATAACAAAATATAATACAAAAAAGTCACATACCAGCAAAAATTGCCTCTCAATTGAGTTTATTGCAAAAAGTGACCATTTGTTCACAGGTATATAAACCAAAAAAATAAAATACCCCCCTGGGAAAGGGCAAGGATTGTCAGCTTTGGTTTTGTATACAATGTTCATCAGTCAGACACCTGCCTTCCAGAAACTAGAGTCCAGGTGGGGGTATTGCACCAAGCAGGATTACTCAGTTAGCCAGATAACTTCTAAAATAGCATGCAACAACTTCTCTATTTGTTAATAAATAGCAATAATCAATACTTATGACTAATTGACACCTAATATATTCAAGTTTAGTTTTACAAATTCAGATTCAAAACATTAAAAACTATAGCCAAATATTTTTCACAGGTGAGCTGACAATCCAGCTTCATGGAATACCCCTGATACCTAAACCGGTCCTAAACAAAACAATCCATCTGGGCTTTTCACAAGGACAAAATTGCAAGGTCAAGTGTGTGGTGGTGGCTGCCTGATGAATGCATTGCCTAGGCATGCCTTCACAGCGGTCAGAATGAAAGAAAAAGGGGGCAGGGCTGGTCAAAGGGGGTTCAAGTACAATAAAGAAGCATTCCTTTCCTTTTATGGTCCAAAATTGTTTGTAGTTTCAGTAGTTAACTACACAAAAAATAAAAATAAAGTAATTTAACTACTTGAATCACGATGCAAATATGAATGTAGTTGAACTACCAGCAAGCTACTGCAAAATGTAGTTAAACTACTAGTTTAATGACATGTAGTTCACTACTCCCCAACTTTGCTTAAGTTATGTCCCAGCTTGCCTAGCTCGCTAACTAAACAAGCTGAAAACCTTTTGATCCAGCTTGCTAAGCAACTATGCTGTAGCTACAGAAAGCAAATTAAATCTGACGCGAATCTCCTCCCAACCTAACTGACACCAAGAGGGCCCACCTTACAACCTTAAACGCTTACATTTTCAGTAAAAGCGGCGCATACCTGCGACACTACACGGCAAAACGCTTTTGGTGTAAATCCGGCATGATTAATGCAATCGTAGCGGAAAGCCAACATTCGTCACGTGCGCATTAATAACCTAGGTGACCTAACCTAACCTGACTGTAGCAAGAGCAGTCATCGCAGGATCGTCGATTCTGGACTTTTCACGCGATTCCGTGGATTATTTTCTCCAAAATAAAATCTAATTGGTTCTGATTTCTCAGACTAAGAGCCCCTACAGATCTAGATGACCTGAAAGTGAAGCGTTTCACAACGTCTTGCCAAGTTGTTGCGCTAGTAAGGTTGAATAGACATGATTATGTCTCCCCGGATTCCATGTAGAATCTTTGTTGGCAGACTCTTTATTTGATTCTAAATTGCCGGAAACAGGGGTTACAGTCGAGCTTATGATTTAAGTAGGCCTACACACTGGGACAGAAAATCTTTTTCCAGCACATTTATTATACAAAAATGGCAGGGAATAATAGTTGAAGCAAACCTGCAGGCTTTAGCAGAACATAGATGCTAGTAGTTTACAAGAAGCTATCCTTGTAATCTTCATGATGGGCCTCCCAGCAAAAAAAGTCCAAAAAGTAGCCTATCAGCATTTGTCTTCTCTATCATTTCCAATATGTCTATTGTTTGTAGCTTGTAAAATTGCTATTGACAAAGTATGACCTAAATCTTTTTTTTTTAAACCCAAACTGACCCAATAAAAATTCACCATAGCTTACTCTTTAAAAATAAGTCTATATAGTACCAAAAAAGAGACTGCTGGTTCCATAACAAAACGAATAATGCTTTTGGAATACACTTGTTTTATAGAGTGCATTTCAGGACATGTTGATCCAGCATGCACTGGCTCATACTGTTCTCTATGGGATGCCAATTAGTTCTCAAAAATCACCCATGTTGGCTTTTCTGGGGCCAATGGTTTGATGTGTGGAGGCTTTAAAAGAGAACAGAACATAATTTGATATTCTCTGTCTTATCCTCAGAATAATTGGTATGACCCATATTTCATACATCAAAACCAAATCTTTAACCTGTGTCTGCAGAACATCATTAGAAGTGATTGTCATTGAGATAAAACCCCTACTCTTATCATTTAATGAGTAGAGGTGTCTTGAATAGGAAAACGTTGTAATGCACTGAAATCTATTGCTTTCTCTGTATTTCTGAAGGTCGGACTTGCTTTAGTTTAATCTGAACTGCAGCCTCCACTAACTTTTCTAAATGCATTCTCTGAAATAAGGGTAAAGGCTAGGCATTGTAGCGAGGTGACATCATCTTTTGGGTGTGGGGTTCTATACGGTTCCATTTTATTTGTTGTGGGCTAAAGTACACTATATGGCCAAAAGTATGTGGACGCCCCTTGGTCTGGGGTTGTTTTTCATGGTTCGGGCTAGGCTCCTTAGTTCCAGTGAAGGCAAATCTTAACACTACATAGTACAATGACATTCTAGACGATTCTGTGTTTACAACTTTGTGGCAACAGTTTGGGGAAGGGCCTTTCTTTTTTCAGAATGACAATACCCCAGTGCACAAATAGAGGTCCATACAGAAACGGTTTGTCGAGATTGGCATGGAAGAACTTGTCTGGCCTGCGCACAGCCCTGACTTCAACCCCATCAAACACCATTGGGGTCAATTGGAAAGCCGACTGCGAGCCAGGCCTAATAGCCCCACATCAGCGTCCGACCTCACTAATGCTCTTCTGACTGAATGGAAACAAATCCACACAGCAATGTTCCAGCATCTAGTGGAAAGCCTTCCCAGGAGAGTGGAGGCTGCTATAGCAGCAAATGGGGACCAACTTCATATTAATCCCCATGATTTTGGAATGAGATGTTGGATAAGCAGGTGTCCATATACTTCTGGCCACGTAGTGTATGTGACTTATTAGAAACAACATATTGTTCTTAAGGCTAGGACCAGCCTATTAAATGAGAAGTATTTGCTTATGCCCCACCCTCAGCAGGTGAAAGGAAGAGACACACAAACCTGAACAGCGAAGAGGCCGACGCCAGCTCGGTCATGGAGAAGGGGGCGGCGCTAAGCCCGGTGCGAGCCGGACAAGAAGACACCACGGAGGAGGAGGAGGGGGACGAAACGGTCTCACAACAGCACACGCCACGGGGAGGAGCAGAACCATCAGACCAAAGAACTGATCCCCCCCTCTCTCAGAAACACATGAACTGACCCGGAGCAGAGTCTATTTTCTACCATGTTTTCCCCTTTGCATTGCACGCCAGACTATGTACAAAAAAAATAATAATAATAACAAACAAATCTTAAAAAAAGAGAGATGAAACAGTACCTATACTTGTTAAATATTATTAAAAAATTAATTCAGATGTGTTATCAAGAGACGTGTCACCACTGGTGGTTTGTAATCTTTGGTGCGTTTGGGTGGGGTTACCCCCACTTTTTTTTTTTGCTTTAAAACTCAATTTGTTTTCTTGGCAAACATCTTACATCGCTCACGTTTTACATGCTGTCAATTTATACAGCTGGATACTTACAAGCAGTGCAGTCTACGTTCCTTGCTGAAGGGTAGTGCCCCACCAGGGAATCAAACCGGCAACCTTCTGGTTAAAAGCCCAGTTCCTAAATACTGGTTGCCTGGATCAAACTGAGACTCCAGCATTTTCCTTTCATACCAGATTGAAAGACTGCCTCTGATTTTTAAAAAGCAAACGTGAAAAGCTCAAAGCAGCACTGTTAAAATAATACCCCTTTCGCACACAAAAATCCAGAGTCGTGAGCAGGTAACACGGGTTGACGCTTTCACACCTAAGGCAAACGCAGGTGTTACCCTGGTCCTTGCTTCGGTGTGAAAAAGGTACAGTGAGCACCGTAATTCATTGGACAGTGACACGTTTTGTTATTTTGGTTCTGTACTCTAGCACTTTGAGTTTGAAAGGATACAATGACAATGAGGTTGAAGTGCAGACTATCGGCTTTAATTTGATGGTAATTTCATCCATATCGGATGAACCGTTTAGAAATTTTAGACATTTTGCCCCCCATTCTCAGGCATCAAAAAATATTGGACTGTTTAACACAATGTAGAATAAAGTTATCATTTTTTATATTTGGTCGCATATCCTTTACATGCCATGACTTCCTGATGTCTGTGACCCAACAACATCAAAAGACTCTTGATATCTTATTTTCTGGTACTCTTACAAGCGATACTATAATGTCTCTGCATTTGAATTAATCTCTATGGGAATTGGGTGGTGGGACTAGATTTAGCTGTAAATTATGCTGGAACAGGATGGTATACATGGTTGGCGAAATGGCTGTAAGTCATCAAGGGTCTGAGGTATCAAACGAGTCTCAAACCATCACTCTGCTGCCAGATATGCAGTAGATATGGATGGATCACTGTAAGGGCTGTTTCTCCTGACTTATTTTCCTATTTAACTCCTATTTAATTTTCAGCAGAAGAAACCCTTCAGGTTATCCATCCATATCTACTGCATATCTGGCAGCAGAGTGATGGTTTAAGGCTTGTTTGATACGTCAATCCCTTTATGACTTAGAGCCATTTAGCCAACCATGTCTTCCATACTGTTCCAGTGTAATTTACAGCTAAATCTAGTCCCACCCCCCCAGTTCCCATAGAGATCCATTCAAATGCAGAGGTTATAGTATCGCTTGTAGGAGTGCCAGAAAATAATATATCAAGAGTCTTTTGATATTGTTGGGTCACAGACAACGGGAAGTCATGGCATGCACAGGTCACAGGATATGCAACCAAATATTAAAAATGATTACTTTATTCTACATTATGTTAAACTGTCCAATATTTTTTGTGAGAGGGCACATTATATACAATGTTCTAACACAGAACATTTCTGCAGGACATACAAATATTTTGTAAGATCTACAAGACAAGAAAGTTTTCTACAGGATAGAACTTTGAAAAACTGCATTCTGTGTAACATGGAAAGCTCTGTTCCCCTCCTGTTAAAACCAAAACCGAAATTCCAATTTCATGCATCTCCTAAAAATTCACAACAGGAGTGTTGCCAAGGATCATACATTGGCAATGGACATTCTGAATTGCAATGTGGCATTGGAAACTCATTACCAATGGGAACCTCCTGGAGTTACGATGCAGAGAGCACAAGGAATGTAGGATCTGAGTATCAGGTAAGTCTAAATCTACGGTTATACAGGATGGTAAGTAAGTTTTAAAATGCAGTGAGGTCTATATGACAGAAGAGGGATGGGACAATACACTAATTTACTAAATATAGGAACCATTTATTGCCGAGGTATCAGCTGTGGATTACAGTGTGGCACTCACTGGAACGATGATGTCAGAGTGGGCGGGGTGAAAAGAACCTGAGATTTGAGTGACATTAGCACAACCTGAGGGTAAAATCTACATAGCCCACAAACCCATGGAATCACTGCTGCAAATACTCCGTGAGGGGAAAGATGCAACTCCCACAGTCCTTAGCAACCCTCTAACACAATGTCCAGAAACAAAACGGCGCGTAGTTGCAGGTAACTTTTAGACCTTCCTTTTTGTTCGATACTGGTGAGATCTGAGGCGCGATTTACACCACATTCCTCTCCCCGTGCAGCTGCCTCTAGTTCTGAGGTCATGTGGTTATAGCAGCCGAGTGCCCAAACCACGGCCGAGTGCTTCCAAGCAGGTCAAATAAATGGCTTCACAAAGCTATCCACATCTCCAGCCCGCTGCCGTCCGGTCCGCCGGTCCTGCCGGGGGCGTGAACGGAACAGCCCGAGAGTCCGGAGGCCCTCTTCAGCGCGCCGGCTCGTACCAGATGGTGCTCAGCTGGTCTTCTTTGATCCGTCTGGGCTGAGCAGGTACTGCAGAGACCACTGCACAAGGTCATCAGGAATCCTGCAGGCATGGGTGGGGCGGAATTAGCGTCGGATAGCGTTAGCTACCACATCGACACGCCGTGAAGCCTGGGTCATTTCCAACATTTCAGCTGTACATAACCCGCACAAGCATGACCTCGTACGAATGGGTTCAAAAACACGTACACGAGCGTCAATGTGCAAATTCGGCTGAGTTGGACCGAAAACGCCACCAGGGCGAACGGCTAAGGTTACCTCACAACTCCTTAGGAGTTGTTGCTATGCATACGAGGTGGCACTTACTTGAAGAGACTTAGCGCCTTGGTGGCTTGGGGAGTTGGCTCGTAGCGGTAAGAGAATGGGGTGCCATCTGGGTGGGTCTGTGGGGGAGAACAGAAGGAGTTTTAATCCATCAGCAAGCAATCAATTCACACGAGGCCAGGCCCGAAACCAAGTCTCTAAGCTGAACTAATTCCTGTACGGTTTGGAATGACCAACCTGCATTGTTCCAATCAAAACTGTAAATTAAAAATCAAGAAAACATAAAACAAGAATTATTTTATACTGTACATATGCATTTGTCAAATTGGTTTTTCATTACTGTTAAATCTGCTAGCTCTCTTTGGCATTCTTATAACGGTTTATAGATTACTTTCACGCCAAGACTGAATCTATACTTACAGCACCTGCCCACTCTTTTGTGCCAGTTCTTCATGGGGGAAAGGGATAATATAATATGGATTTTGTAGAAAACAGAGGAGCTCAACCAATCAGAGTATGCTGGTAACAAACAAAACAATTCTGATTGTAACTGGTAGACTAAGTAGTATCCACCAATCACCATTGGTGTTTGTGACCAACGAACTCTGTGATTGGTGGAGTGCTTCTATTTTTTTGTTTTACCAGTAAGGTGATGTCATGGTTGTCTTCCATCCATGTTATTCTCCCTGATGGGGAGGACATTTTGCCCTTACTGTTATCACACTGCGGATGTTTGTGGCTGAGGCGGGGCCGCCCTCTGCTCCTGTAGCTCCGCCCTCACACGGTCTGCAGTCCTTGCCGCTTCCTGCCGCCTGCGTGTGGAAGAGCCAGGACGGGGGACTGCAGCTTTGAGACGGCTTCCTTTTGGGAGTGCGACCTGCGCGGCCATCTTTCCCTTCTGCCTCCTTCCTCTCTTTCTCCGCCCCCTCCCTCTCTTTCTCCGGCCCCTCCCTCTCTTTTTCTGGCCCCTCCCTCTCTTTTTCCGGCCCCTCCCTCTCTTTTTCCGGCCCCTCCCTCTCTTTCTCCGCCTCCTCCTCAGCCTTCGTGAAAGCAGACCGCTGCTTCTTTCTGGTTCCTCTCGCGTTCCTGGAGAAGATGCTCTCCTCTTCCTCGCAGATGGGGGGTGGGGGTGGGCGCAGCTGGGGGGTGGCGAGGTTGCCCCGGCCATGGTCCAGGGAGCTGGTGAGCAGGGCGGGGTGACGCACCGGATTGTCCGTAGTGGATATGAAAGAGTCTGAAAAGGAATGGGAGGAGCCATCCCGGACGGGAAAGCAGCTCAAGGCATTGTTGGGGCGGGGCTTCTGGTACGGGGGAAGGGTTTGGTTATCGGACCCAGTAGAAATCTCTCTGTCGAGGGAGGGGGTAGAAGAGCCTGCAAACAAATGGACATCACAGTTTGGTAGGGACACCTCAAGGGGGCGGGGCTTAGGGACATGGCCCTCCGGTCCCTTTATGGCCTCTGGGCAGTCTTCTCCAGTTGCTGGCACATCACCACCACTGTGCTCTGAACTTGTGAACAGCTCCTGGCTGGTAGATCGCTCCAAGGGCAACGCCTGAGTGCTGGTCGCCAAGGGAACAGACGCAGGCCGGTCGGCTCCACGATCCCTGTCCAATGGCAGGAGCAGCGAAGGGCTCTGTCCGTCTGGGGGCGGGTCAGGTGTGGTAGACTCCAACAATGACCCTGGGAGTCATAGGAAGTAAAACAATCAGCATACATTTGAAAAAAAAACTCCATTACCCACGCTCACTGTAGTCTTCAGTTGTGCCCCGTGGTTAAACCAGGTTTGCTTTTATATCATAGTGCTACCGTATAGCTCTGAGGTATATTTTCCAAAATAATTGAATGCAGTTATTAACAATTTGTCACACGAGCATTAGAAAGGTAGTTTTTAGCACTTTATGTTCATGACCAAAAACTGGAACAGAAGAGGCAACTTGGAACGTAATGGCAAGCCACCACAACTTTGTGGAATCTCAGGACGGAGTGATGCTCGTGGTACCTTCTAACGACGATGTGCTGAGGTTCCCCACTGCTGGCACAAAGATGTCCCAGGGGTTCACTGGCCCCTTCTCCTGCTCTCCCGAACCGAAGAAAGTCTGAGAGTCTGGGAGAGGCCTCTCCTCACACTCAACTGCACAGCACAGATGCACAAAACATTATATATATATATATACATATATACATATATACAGTGCCCTCCACAATTATTGGCACCCCTGGTAAAGATGAGTAAAAAGGGTTATAAAGAATTCACAGTTTGGTGAATTAGCTTAATGTTACACTGAAAAAATGAGAAAAATCCAACCTTTAATTGAAGTACATTTGAGAAAAAATCCCTCATCAAGAAATAATTATTTTTAACAAAACCATGTGTGCCACAATTATTGGCACTCCTGCATTTATATATAGAATAAAGTAATCATCTTTAATATTTGGTCGCATATCCTTTGCATGCCATGACTTTCTGATGTCTGTGACCCAACAACATCAAAGGACTTGATGTCTTATTTTCTGGTACTCTTACAAGCGATACTATAACATCTCTGCATTTGAATGGATCTCTATGGGAATTGGGGGGTGGGACTAGATTAAGATTAAATTAAACGGGAATAGTATGGAACACATGGTTGGTAAAATAAATTTACTTCAATTAAAGATTGGATTTTCTAATTTTTTCTGTGCGAGATTCAGCTAATTCACTAAACGGTGAATTCTTTATAACCCTTTTTACTCATCTTTACCAGGGGTGCCAATAATAGTGGAGGGCACTGAATATACACACACATACATGTATATATACTGTATACATTTATTATTTAAAAGTTTTCTTTAAAAATAAATATATTTTTAGGGCTCGCAATGAGCATGTGGACAGTGCTCTACAGGCTATGCCACAGAGACACCCCCAACAATTAACAGTATATTTGAAGTGCTTCTGGACAGTTAAAACTGATTACTGAAGTAGTTCTACCTGGGCTTGCAGGTGTATTATCCTGAGGTTCAAGCTCTCCCCTTCCTTCTAAATGCAGAGAAAAGGAGCACTCAGTAACTACAATCATTCCCAATGCAGAATGTGGTGATACAGCAGCAACCAAAATGGCTTCCAGGGGTACGGTGATAGACAAACACTGTTTTACTGCGCGAACGCACGCACGCATGCACCTCTCTTCGCACTCTGATCAAAGTGAACATGTTAGTTACATTCGAGTTGTCTAGATTATAGGCTATATTAACGGTGGTTACCTAGAGCAACACATCAGCTATTGGGGAGTTGCATGCACTACAGATTGCCATTCCAGCACTTTGATTACATGTCAGTTACATTATTGTGGAGGTACCTGGGTGTGTCTGCATCAGTTCCATCTGTTCAGCTGGGATGTACAGGTGCGACACTGGGACAGTGAAAGCTTCCTGTGCCTGGAACAGAGGGACAATGTCAAACAATAGTACACCCAAATCCCCTCTCTGTGTACTGTGGTACACCCAAACCCACTCTCTGTGAAGTGGTGCACCAAAAGCCCCTCTCTGTGTACAGTAGTACACCCAAACCCCCTCTCTGTATACAGTAGTACACCCAAACCCCCTCTCTGTGTACAGTAGTACACCCAAACCCCCTCTCTGTGTACAGTCGTACACCCAAACCCCCTCTCTGTGTAGTGGTACACCAAAACTCCCTTTGTGTACAGTAGGACACCCAAACCCCCTCTCCGTGTGCGGTGGTACACCCAAACCCCCTCTCCGTGTGCGGTGGTACACCCAAACCCCCTCTCTGTGTACTGTGGTACACCCAAACCCCCTCTCGGTGTGCGGTGGTACACCCAAACCCCCTCTCGGTGTACTGTGGTACACCCAAACCCCCTCTCGGTGTACTGTGGTACACCCAAACCCCCTCTCGGTGTACTGTGGTACACCCAAACCCCCTCTCTGTGTACTGTGGTACACCAAAACCCCCTCTCTGTGTACTGTGGTACACCCAAACCCCCTCTCTGTGTACTGTGGTACACCCAAACCCCCTCTCTGTGTACTGTGGTACACCCAAACCCCCTCTCTGTGTACTGTGGTACACCCAAACTCCCTCTCTGTGTACAGAACACCCAAACCCCCTCTCTGTCAGTGCACGGTGAAGCCCAAACACCTCCTGAGACTGTCCCATGGCACCAGTGATCACCCCCCTCAGCTGGCCCCTCCCCAGATGCCTACCTTGTACCGGATCCGGTCTGTGTACCAGCCAGTGGGCAGGCGGGCAGAGCGTGAACTGGGTGGCGGTTCAGCCCGCGAGGTGGAGGGCTGCGGGAGGGGCGGGAAGGAAGAGGAGGAGAGAGGAGCCAGCCGGCTCTCAAAGTCGGCCAGGAGGGAGCTCATCTCGTCCTCAAACCATGCCATGAAGAAGTCTGACAAACAAATCCCTGGACCAACAAAAACACACACAAACAGACATCATGGAGCTGAGGGCTGGACTGAGTGTCTGAGGCCTGATCCATGTATGATTACGGACCAGTGTCTCATTCGCGGGGATCCACCACAGTCCCAAGTGTGGCTGTGCAAAATAAAGCAAACCCACCAAGCCAATGAGCTTATAAGAGAAGTTCTGTATTTAGCATTATAAGCCCAGTTAAAAGGTTATTTACGATCATATACGGTCCATATCAACATTTTGACGAACTGTGCAGTCTTGAGATATATTGCTTATTGCTCATGTCACAGCTAACTTACACAATCGATCTGGATGGGCATATAGAAAATCTTTCAAAAAACACCATAAATTCTCGTTTTCAAAGATGGGAATCTCACCGAGTGGTCACTGATGTTCTCACACAAAAATCGTCGCAACGTATGCTTCGTATCAGGTTTTATTGATCATTTTATTAAATCCATTGACTTCTGTAGACACCAAAGGAGGTTTAGATAGATACATCCGCAGCTGGAAACCGGAAATACTTCTGAATTGTTTTGGACAGTTGACAACTGAGCGAAGCACGAATTTTGCCACAATTGGCAATGGCACAAATGCGTGACCACTCGGTGAGTTTCCCGTCTTTGAAAACGAGAGTTTATGGTGTTTTTTTTGAAGAATTTTCTATATGCCCAGATCCATTGTGTAAGTTAGCTGTGACATGAGCAATAAACAATACATCTCAAGACTGCACAGTTCGTCAAAATGTTGATATGGACCGTTGTATATGATCATAAATAACCTAAAACAGGGCTTATAATGCTAAATACCAAACTTCTCCTTTAAGCTTAAATACTTTGTGTAGATTATAAAATTCCGAGGTCAGAACCCCCCCACCCCCAAATTTTTAAATAAAGAATCTACAGGAATCTCATTAGTGGTACCGTTAAGCTCTAAAACATAAATCTGTGCTGAAGTCTTTAGTCCCTGTGTACAACATTAGCTAACAGTCAACCACGGTTCTTTGGTTATCTCAACCACAAATCACTTGGTGAACTCACTACTACTGTGCATTTACACTGAAATGTACGTTGCTGATCTTCTCTGCAATGTCTTGGCATATGAATAGAAATAAGACGTCAATGAAAGGAGGTGCAACATTTTCCTCTAGCCAGGAATTAAAATAGTCCTGTACTTACCTGACTGTGTGTACATGGTGGTAGATGAATTCTCTTCCTGTAGGTCCCTGGAAGGCAAATATCGTATTGACAGGTAGACACAATGATGGTACCCACCAACACTTCCAGATACCAGATACTTCCACATGGAACAAACCGACTTCAAATGTGGTTGATACGAGAGTGCCAGGCATGTCGAGATACAAACAAAATACAACACCTATGCACATCTACATTTTTAAGTCTAGGCTCCCAATCCCCACTCACTTCCAGGCTTCACAAATCTTCTGTTGGACTGTGCGCAGCGTTGTGCTGTAACACAAAGGGAACATAGTATTCTTACAAAAGCAAGAGAACGTTGGAAGCAACGTTATTGAACGGCAGCCTGGGACAATATTGATGCAGCAGTAGTATTCAATCGCAGGTTGGACACTGCAGTTCCTTTGCACCTGGCAGTATGCCCAAAGTGCTCCAACAAAATATCACCCTGCCACCCAAGTCACATTGGCTTTGTAATATAACACTCAGAGATAACTGCATGAGGCCTTGGATAGCATTCTCTGCAGTGCCAATACGATACAATTGACCCACAGATCACTCAGCATTATCTCTTACCAGCATGGGACGAAGGCATTCTTTGCCCCAAAGGCCACGGTGGCCAGTTTATCGACATTGAGGAAGAACTTGCTTTTACACTGAGGGAGAGAAAAAAAGTAATGAAAATGCAAATAAAAATATCTATAACTAATTATATCGCTAATTTGCACATCAAAGTGAACTGTAATGCGGTTTCCCCAGGTTGACCACACACTAACTTTTTGGCAGACGTTTTTTGGACCATACTGCTGTTGTGATTGAGCAGTGGTCATAACTGTAAATCGCCCCCCCCCCCCCTTTATCGTACACAGTCCCCACCACAAGCACACTCACCATCTCTGCCTCGCACTGGAATTCCAGGCTGTAAACCTGCAGGACCGCAGTGCACTTTTTAAGACTGGAGACGGTATCCCTCTCCTCCATTCTGTTGACACAAAGATGTCTGAACAAAATGACCAAAATACACTGCCTCAAAACATCAGCCCGACAGGCCGCTTCTTCGTGCTAGGTAAAAGATCGTTTTAATGTTACATTAACACCCATCTCAGGCACCCTTGTCTCACACATCACATCACATGTCACAGGAGGGGGTCAAGGGTCCAACAGCGAAGCCGCAGCAACCTGCTTTCTGTGCACCAGCTTTTGCGCAGTGCCATTTCTGTCCCCGCACGAAGTAAATGAAACGGACTCCCACTCACTCTTGAATCACCTCCCACGCTTGCTTGGAGAGAATCGCCGGTATGGAGACCTTTCCGTCTGAGATCAAAAGCATCGCCACCGCGTTCTCCTTCTGAGGGCATGACTTCGGCGGCTCCACAACCTGCAAAGAGACACACGTGCGAACTGGTAGGCCGTAAGCTTGGGCGTAACATAAACTTAGCAACACACCACCCTGCACCGATAAAGCAGTCTGTGTGCGGAGAAAAAGCGATCGGAGCCAAACTGATGACATTAGGCAGTTAGATAGCCAAGTTAGGTAGTTACCTCTAAAACATAGCCTTTTTGAAATTTTGCCTTCCCCTGCTGGCCGTAGTTCTGGACCAAGGGCTCGATCCATTGTTCTATGCCGAACCTCCTCGTCGGAATCATGGCGGCATCTTTTAGTTCACCTGAACAGCAACTCAACTTCAAACGGCGTTGACGCACAATTAATTACACAGGCAGGACGTTGTAGATACCATTTTAAATGCAACTAATGTTAGCTTAGGGAATGTGAATCGTGATTACTTAAGATTTTTGTTTCACTTTCAAATGTACTTTTCTGATTCAAGACAAGCTACAACAAAGTGTAACAAGAAAAAAAAGTCAAATTCTAAACGTAGCTTACTTATGTTAGCTGCCAAGTTAAGTGTTTAACTAAGGAGGCTAGTCAATTATAGCACTTGTCAAACCTAGCTTACTAGGGGTATGAAACTACTTGCAACGAATGAAAAATACATACTTAGCTACCCGTGCGTATCCACAAACTGTAGCTATAGTTCAGTGCAAAAGCAATGACACATTTGATCCCAATGCATGCAAATATTTGGCTTAGAAAAAGTTACTCATTATCACAGATATTTTGGTTTCTCGCGCTTCTGTTATTCAGTGCACACGTCTATTTTCTCCGTAGGAAAACTGGTTCCTGCTACAACTGTTCCTACTTCCTATCATTAGACTACCCTTTCTTTTCCTTTCCCTTATTCTGAATTCTGAAAATATTCTAATGTGTGGACTGGCATAGACAGACAGGAGGCGAGTGTTCTATTTGGAAATATTGAAATAGTGAAGAAGGCTGTTAGTAGACCACGCTGTATTTATTTAGCGTTTAATGCACATGTGCAATTTTGTTGGCACATAATTGAATTTTCGAATAGCCCATTCAACTACTCATCTGGATGTCCACGAAATAAAGTGTTAAATCGTGGAAAATAGGGTCAGTTTAAATAAGATTTTCTGTTAAAATATCCAGGCAGCACTTACTGTCTACATTGCTATGAACCTGGCGCGACTGTTCGTACACATACAACCAACAAGGTTGCTTGGCTGTAGCAATTATATTTCTCTTCTAATTTAGAAAGACTGTAACCTCATATGTAATGTAGTCTTAGCTTATTTCTTGTTTTCTCTTATTTTCCAGCTAATTTATTTTAAAATATTGAGCCCTAGAAGCTTCAATCAAAAGACCAGAAAAGTAAGGAACATAAAGAAGCACCATTACAATGTAAATATTTTTTATTAACTGAAAGCATTAACAAGGATTGGCACTTATTGTAGTCAGGTCAAATCAACATGGCCCTGAAAATGACACCAATTGATGCAGATCATAACAGCATAAATTAAATATTCATCCAAAAAAAAAAAATATATATATTTTTTAACTGACAGCAAGACTGCAAGGGCATACTAGAAGTACTATAATGTATAGTGACATCACAAGGAAGAATACAAGGTGTTTTCTTTGTAGAAAAAATGGTCTCAAAACCAAAGGCCCAGACCAGCATTTGTAGCAGGTTTCATCCTAGACAATGCCATCATCTTTGCTATGACCGCAAACAAATCACATTTCCAATAATAAATTTGTTATTTTATTTAGTCAATTCCTAAGTCATGTGATGGCATTAAAACACAAATTTGAAAAGAAAATGGCACTGAAACACCACATAACTTCTTCCAGGTGCTTCAGCAGTCTCAAATTAGCTTTGGGCAAAAGGATGCGACATACTCAACCTTAGACAGTTATTTTAATGGTTTAATAATACCATCAGTAATGACCCGCTCTGCACTCTTCTGTCCAACTTGTGTGGTGTAACTCTTACTCCAATTAACCGGATCAACTAGAGTCATGATTCTGGCCTGCGAGTAATGCTGTACCAAGCACTCAAGTCATGTGACCTGCAGGGTGTATACGTTACTTACAAGGCGAAAGATTATCAACATAATTAAGCACAAAAACAATCAGACAAAAAACAAAAAATATATATTTGAACCTCAAAGTAGGAAAATCCATGTTTCACCCCTGCACCAGTAGATATAACTGTCTGATGTTAAATCAAATGAAATTTTTTTAAATGATTTAAAAAAATAAATTTAAAAAAAAAGATTTAAAATGAAACTGTGAGAACTACTAAGCCATTCAAATGTATTCAGGGTTGGACTTTAACCACATCTTCACAAGCCATACGTAAGACTTTCAACAATCAGCACACTGTCCGCATGACGTTTCGGACAGCCAGGATCCCAAAAAAAGGGGCATTTCATTCAATTTCCAAACTAAATAATTCCTACATTTATTACACTTTCTCTGTTCTCTTTGGTTAAGGTTTTAGAAATGCACAAAGGATTTTTAACAATAACAAAATAAAACAAAAACAAATTCACATTCATAATTTGATAGTTTTAAGTTATGTATTTTCATGAATAACATACATTTCAAGGATTACAACAGATGTAACCGATATCAGTAACAAAAAAGGCCAAATTTGAAATAGAAAAGTAATAAGTTAGATTGAAAAATAAAAGGTTACAAGTAGCTAAATACACATCCTGACATGGCTCTGATAGTTCACAAGAGATTAATCTTAAGTACAGGTCTTCTGGAACAAACAAAAAGCAGTATGACTTTCTTTTCAGGGAGTGGATTAAAAGATTTCCTTGCAGCAAAGAATTAACGTAAATGTTCTGTTCCCTCCGGCAAGTCAGTGCTCCAAAAACGCTGTTCCAGGATCAGCTATCCCAAGCCGTAACAGTTTTTTTTTTGGGGGGGGGGGGGGAGCTATCAAAGCTCATTGCATAGGGACACAAACTATATACACCCACTTGGTCAGGAAGTCGCTGAGAGACAGAGACAAGAAACTGTACAGTTATTACCCTCTCCTCCAGACTGTGCTATGAGCTGTCGCTGGATTTGACTGATATATGGGCGGCTCAATTCTGATTGGTTCAAATGTGATACAGATGGCCTGGTCCAGTTATTTTTGTATGACAAAAAAACAATGTGTCCACCCATTAGAACTTGATTGTCATGGCTGTGCTATGATGCAAATTGCATCTCACAGCTATGACATCGCCCTCCACCAGCCAAACATACGAGACCGACAGGTCACTCCACAATAAGTTGCAAACAGGGTCCTGAGTCTGTAAAAAAACAGATTTCCAACATGGGGGGGATGACTTTATAGCACATAGACCAGTGAGTTACCTTTTACAGGCAAATTTGCATTTTAAATTCATGAGCAGTTCATGAGCGCTACTGTATGTGTGGCCTGCTGATTGCTCTCAGCTGGTCTGGGTGTGTGACGAGTTTCTGTCTCATGAATGAACAAAGCGAGAACTGAGAATCAGGCAGCTGGTCCTATTTTTCTGGGCTACGACAGAGGTAAAGAGGAAGCTCTCAGCGAAGCTCAAGCCCCTCGACTGCTTGGGCTAGAAAACACGACCCGTTCAAAGAGAGACGCGACCGGACTTTGGGGATAAGGCCTCGGTAGGGGCAGGCGTGTGTCTGCATGATGTCCCCCCGCGGCAGGGCGCCGGCCGTATCCCGTTGCCTGTGGCAACAACAATGGCGACAGTAAGAGGGCCCTCCTCCTGGCTGCTATAGGGTGGCCAGGACCCTGAGGAAGGAGATGACCAGAACACAGAAGGACTGCCCCACTCCAAACACCAAGGCCTCCAGGGAGATCATCTTCTTTCCCGCTGCTTTGTACACGCCTGCTATCGCTGCACCTGGTGGGTGCAAAAACGGGAAGAGGCTGAGGGAGGGAATGGCACCCTTGATCATTTTATTTATCAATCCAGAAAATTCTAGATTAAATGAGGAAAGCCTGTGCTTTGTGTGTGAGCCACCTTGATTAGCAATGCAGTTATATAACATAGAGTGGAGAGACGGAGATTAGCACTGTAGAAACAGCAACTGTGATTCACGTGCTAAGGTTTAAAAACTAAGGGTAGCCGAAAGCCTCTTTCAAATGCAAATTGCCCAGATTCAAAAAGTAATACAAGATGGTTTCTTCAATACTGCAGTAGAAAAAGGAGAGTTAAGGAAGGAGGTTAATTAGTGCATTAAAAATAAGAATAAGGATATTGCCGATACCATAAACAGTTAATCTGTTGAGAATTTTACCAGAGAGAGGTTACCAAAAATGCTTACAGCATATCCAATATTGGAAATGTTTCAGTATATTTTTAGATAATAGATGGAGAAGTACTAGAAAAATTTTAAATACAGATGACAAATAAGGCAGCAGGCCCTAGCTGCATACTGTATATGCATACTGCATACTAGAGGAGATGATATAGAAACACTAACAGGTAATAGTATGAACTCTCTATGAACTGGAGAAGCACACATCAGATGAGTGGAAGCATGGTGGTATAATAATATACAAGAAGGTGGCCATGTGCTCGAGACACTCTGCATTTCACCATTCATAATAGCCAGGCTCAGACCTTTAATCATTCATGAAACTCTAGTGACCAAGCTCAGATGGAACAAAAACCAGAAACGTCACTGGCACTCCAGGACCAGGGTTACTTACCGCTGCTGCGATACAAGAACGATACAGAACCTCTGGACAGAGCCCACTGTAAAGCACGTTCTACACAATGAAAGGCGCTATATAAAAACAGATCATGTCGATGATTATTATTATCATTATTACAGCTGTCCGAAAAAAAAGTAGGAAAGACAGAGACCATTGGGTGGTTAATTTCCAGGTGTGATGCAGTTCGGAGTTCTCTATTATTTTGTAGGTAAATGATGAGCTCGAGATTATGTATTCTTATGGTTTTATACTCTGAGAGAAAACAGGGTGGAGAGACTGGGATTAGTGTTGTCGAAACGGAACACAGAATGTAAAGACTGAGATTAAAAGCAAACGGCTGAAAGACCGGGATTAAGCAGCGTGGTTTAAGGACGGGCAGAGTGGAATCGGGGGCGTGCGGTCTGAGGGGGGCACTCACTGGTGAGGACGCCGCCGAAGAGCGGGCCCACGATGCTCATCAGCAGGATGGCGATGGGCATGAACCGGGCCATCTTGTGCCGCCGGAGCGTGGCCAGTGCCAGGAGAGCGGCGGGCAAGTGGAACACCAGAGAAGAGACGACCGCCCACAGGAACACGCCATACCACATCTCTGCGCGAAAGAGGGTCATTAATAAGCGATTGCCTGAATTACAATGCAGAGGCCTTCTGAATGCTCGGATGAAACAAATACCCTGTTAATAGCTGGTGTTACATGTCCCCCCCCTAAAGTGCATGTTCAAGCAACACTGCAGAGTTTCAGTATATAAGCAGGAACCACATACCTGCACTTACTAGATGCTTGCTGTAGCTTGCATGTAAATATGGTCCATATTTACATGCATGTAAGTAGACACACCAATCTGTCAAATTATAGGGTTTGATTTTTAAACTAATTTGCCACACCAACACGAGTAAGAGTCCACTCAATCAAGGTATTCATCGATGGCATATAGATGGCCTTAAATTCTGCCCCTTGTGAGCCTAGAAAACACTCCTGGGCTCTCTCCCTTTCTTGCACGCACACACACACACACACACACAATAAACAAAAAATGAACGTTGCATGTTAAACATTAAATAAACACATTGCTAGCACCTCACGATATTAGCTAGCATCACTATTAAACACGAGAGCTGATTACCACCTAGTAACATAAAACGGTCACATGTTGCCTGTGGCACAGTGTTTCTATTTCTCTGGTTTAATCTTAAAGCTAAGGTACAGAAATGTAAATGTAAATGCCAGTTAGCCACTTAGCTAAACCTTTTTCATATTCATACTAGCTGGGTACGATTACACACCATTATAAGTAATGTAATATCGCAGATCTAGCTAGCTACGTTAATGTTACTAAATCTAACCAGGTCGTTCACTAGCTGAATTACTTAGATAGCTATCTAGTGAGTTGGTTAACATTATCTTAGCCGCGGCTGACAATACAAACTATAACGTAATCTGAAAAATACAATGTGAATAACATGTATGTGTTTAACCAAAACTATATTTAAGGAAACACATTATAACGTTGAGGATCAATCTCACCTGAGAACTCGACCAGCGATGTACCATTGCTGTGTTCTCTCGGGACCAAATTCAAGCTGAGAATTTGCTTAACAAACCCCATTGCACTATATCCGCCCTGGATTTCTGAGACATGAAACACAAAATAAGTCTAGCGGAGAACACGGATACCCAAATAACACCATTAGAACACCGACATTAGCTCCGTGTGGATATCTGACGCTCCTACTCTTCCTGGACGTACTTCATAAACAAAAACTTGAAGGCTACGTCACGTCGTCACGCTGCGTAACCGTCAGTAACCTAATTTCAATTAAATGTTTTGATTGGTGTAAATACTTGATGTGACACATTTGAGCCAATCAGAGTATGGCCGTTTGAAAATAAAGATTGTCGTATGTTATAAGATATATAAGCACATGTGTATTTTAAGGTGCATTCAAATGGTCTCGGAAGTCGGAATAAACTATTTTAAAAATTCACGTTCAAAAAAACGATTTGAACGTGACATTATTGTCAATTTACAGCTAACTATATTGTTGTAAGTAACATTTTTCCCATATGCAAATTGTTTGTAGTGGAATGTGGATAAATCGGAGTGCTATAACATTACAGTAGCCTATTATATTTGCAAGTGCAAAATATTATCATCCACGAACAAAAAAGTTGTGGGCATCATCGTTGTATGTGTGTAGATTCCTAACAAACGGTGAGACAAAGAAATAGCAATCAGCTTTCAATGGAAATCTCATGCCAAGTTTTTATGAGAGGCTATATTTCCTAACATTTTGAGAACCTTCATTAAAATACAATTTGCTACAGTCAGTAATTTGGCCAGACAAAAAAACCGTGCAGATTGTAGGCTAAGCCAGTGAAATAGAAGTAACGTTAGCCTATTAAGCTACTAATAACAATAATAATAATAATAATAATAATAATAGTAGTAGTCTAGTAGCCTACGCTATAACGTTACTGTTAAGGTGTAATTAGACTTGGGTGTTTAGATTAAACCATAATCTTACCTTCTGACATTTTGATCAATGGTTCTAAATATCAAAGTAGCTATGTAACTTCTGGCCATTCCATGGGATAATTTCTCCAAGACGTGCAAGGAAAGGAGAAGGGACTTTGAGGGAGTCCAACAATATTGCGTTTGTCAATATACCTTTTCCTCTCTGGTAGACACAGGGTACCAAAATAGTCCTTTGACATGCTGAAATGTGATGTTCTCCGCACTGACCTGAAATTAAATGCTCTAGATCAGTGGTTCTTAGCTAGCGACTGGCGTTTTCCCGTTGGTGATTGTTTTCTCCCACGATGGGCGTGGTTTTCAGAGTATGACGCGTGGCACTCTGTCTCTATACATATACTTTGATCTAATTTCATATCTCCTCCCATAATTTGAGGCAAATAAAACTGTCCTGTTCCACGAAGAAATCCTGTCTGAAGTCTGAACCAAACGCTTGTTTTGTGTGCCCTTGGGAATAGTTGTCCGCGTTATCAGCATTTGGATTTGGAATAGTTAGAAAGTGTTTATTTTTCCCCGCTATCTTTATCCCTATACCAATTTTATCCCTCTCCCAATATTTCACCTTTTTATCCATTCCTCTGTGGTGCAAGCTAGTACCATTAGCTTGCTCCTTGCACAGCACAGCATGAAAACGAACTAATCACTCACGCGTCGTTTTTACTTGGTGCACTGCTCATTCGTCAGATAATATATCGAAAATAATAGATAGTTAAGATTTTGCCAAATAAACCATGCCTTGTAAATGGTTTTGTCATATTTTGTTCAGTGGCTGGTTACAGTAACAAAAATACGACAATAACTATTATCCACTGAAGTACTTAGTTGCCATGCACGTAATTTTCGTTCGATTAGCAACTGAAATTAATTACTGTGTTTATTAGCTGAATTTGAGATGTATGTTAATATACCTATTCACATTTTCTTTAAAAGATATTTGGTGGGTGTGTAGTGGATATACCCCTCTGATATGTTGTGGTTATTTTGAGTTTTTAGAATCCCTTGACCATCCCTTTTAAAACATTTATCTACGGGCGGCAGAATGGGTAAGGAACTTGGTCTTGTAACCGAAAGGTTGCTGGTTCGATTCCCAGGTAAAGCAATGCCGTTGTACCCTTGAGCAAGGTTCTGCATTGCTTCATATATAGGCCTATCCAGCTGTATACATGGATGCTATGTAAAAGTTGTGTACGTCGCTCTGGATAAGAGCTTCTGCTAAATGCCTGTAATGTAATGTACGTTACTGGAACTTAGTCAACTATGGAGATTGAGTAATGTCTCTTGAAGTAATTTATTTCCGCTAAAAACGTTCGCTTCTTTCTGTTGTCTTTATTTTTCTCCCATACAAGCGGCGTTCTGCTCATAACCTTGGCGAAGTAATATACAGTCTTGCTTGGACCTATGAGCTTTCCGTAGTTTACAAGGGTCCGCATTGTGTGCGCATGTGGGCCTCCGGGAACGTCTCGTCGTTTTGTGTGTTTATTATTGTTTCAGCCGACAAAATCATCTACAGACAGAAAAAATGAACTACTCGGATTACGATTCGGAAAATTATTCTTCAAGTGAAGATGATGACTATGTTCCCTCCGGTAAGGTTTGCTACTTAACTAAAGAAGTGTGTTAAATTGTGGGAAGTGTTTATTAGTGGGCTAACGTTAGCCAGGTTAGCTTATCATTATTCAATGTCGGCGGATGGACAGTTTATCAGGCTACCCTTCTAGATTTTGTACATATAGCATGGCGTCATATAAATAAGGATAGATTGTGAACTGAATTCTCAGTGTACTGTTTCCGTGTACAAGCTAGCAAGTTGGTAACATCAGGAAGTTAATATATTGCCTGACGAGCTAATAAATATAATGGGAATCACCGATATTGTCCCTGGTGGTGGTGATTTTAACCGGTGTGCATCCACGAACTTGTGGAATGCAGCAAACTAACTGATGTATTTGGTTTTTCGTTGCTGCATTGCATTGACAGATGACAACCTGAGTGAAGATGACATGAATGAGTGCGAAAAGGAAGAGGGGTTGGACGCGGAAGAAAGCGGTAAGCAACAGTCTGTAGATGTAAAGAAGACAAAGAAGAAGAAGAGCACTAAAGGCATTGGGGTGAGGTGAGAGTTTACGTTGCGGTGAAACCCTTCACAGCATAAACACAATTAGATGCTCACTAGTGTCTGTAAAGGCGGCACTAACTAATATGGGCACTCAGATGTGGCTTAAGTTCCCATAGAATGGTGTAACCTATATAACTAATGTTCACACATCTTGGATAGCTGTCGTCGTCCTATTTTGATAATCATCGTTGAACAAATTAATTGTCAAATAAGCTATGTCTTTGAATTTGATTCCTCCCTCTCTGTGAAGAGAATTTTGAATATTATGTCATGGAGTTGAGAACATGTAGAGAGAATCGAGTGCCCTTTTGATCTATGACTGCACCAAGCAGGCACGCAGCTGAACTCATTCATTTCCAGACTAAGTAAGCTTAGATGGTCCACTGATAGCATTCTCTCTAGGCGTGTTTAACTGAACGTTGTCAGTATTTCCAGAAAATGCTAAATAAATTTCATGTGCCGGTCAGATACGTACGTTGCATTTCAAGTTTATGCTAAAACGTGTCATTTTCAATGGTCAGCTTCACGGTCACTTTTAATTTCACCTTTAAGATCGTTTTTTTTATCACAGGAAGAGGAAGAAAGTAGGGCTTAAACTGGAGGGTGAAGAGAAGGACAGTGGCACCCAGCAAGAGGAGGGTACTCAGGAGAAGAAGGAGGAAGAGGATGATGGGGATGACGAGGGACACCCTGTCTCGCGCCCTTCGGGGGAAATGGACAAGAAGAAGGCAGACGACCTGTGGGCGAGTTTCCTGAGTGACGTCGGTCCCAGGCCCAAACTGTCCAGCCCGGCATCGGTGTCGGCGCCGGACGGAAAGAGTACACAGGTACCGCAGGCTAAACCTTAGAGCAGGCGTGCACTGCTCCGTTCTTGGAGGGCTGCTTTGCGTGCTGGTTCTGTTCCAGTCAGTTATTCTGATTTTGAACAGCTGTGCACATCGATACTGGTTCACTTCTATATCAACGTATAAAAATATGCAATAAAAACTCACATGCTTACTTACGCTTCAAAGATGAAGTGATAATTTTATTTTGTGTGGCAGTTAACGTTTTGACCCATTGGCCTTCCGGTGAAGTTCCGGTGAACGCCTGCTTACTTTCTTGATTAGTGTACCAAAAGTTACTTAATTAGTAATGTAACTTCATTTTCAAAAATAAATTCTCATTGTCGCTAAACGATGGTCACGAAGCCATTTTAATTGGTCGTTTGTCGACATTGTCGTTGGTTGCCATTTTCCCTTGAGTGGCGTGAAATAGTCTCTGGTCATGCCCACAGTATCCCCCTCTAGCGATTGTGTACACAGAAGAGTTGCTTTTGCAGCATGGCCCTGATGTCCAAGCCATGTTCTAGAGTACAAGTGTGAAAGAACAAGGTGCCGCTTCCCCTGGACAGGATCTTTACCAGCAATAGCCAACCAGCAGCTCCCGTTTTGCAGTTTGTGGAATTGGGTGGTTCTGTGCCTGCCTTGACTAGAAGCCGGAAATTTGTCTCTTTGTGCTTGAGGAGCCCTGGTCTATATAATACAAAATTTGAGATTTATTGAAATTAAACTGTTATATATAATGAGAAAAACTTTGGCATGCTTCTTGTGGCAGTAACATACAGTTCCCAGTAAGGTGTGCTTTGGCAAAGAAATGTATTTGTAAGGAAAAAATATAAAATGTGAAAAATATTGCTCCCTGGTATTCCAAGGCAATGGGTTTGCAATGGAAAAAACGGAATTAAAAGAAGATATAAAATATTTTTTCAATGAAGACTGTGCAGTGTGCAAAGTGTGAGCAGACCTCTCTGTACAACTGTGACTTGGAATTTCCCAATATAATAAAAAAAAATATGGCAAAGTGAATTACAGTCCATGCATAGTGACATTGGGCAGCCATTATCAGGGTGGAGATGCAAACATTCTTCACAAAACATAGTTTTCTATGTGTTGTAAACTAATCTCTACTCAACGTAAGGTCACACCTTGAGTTTTGAAATGGAGAGCAGGGTTTCTTCCAGGAAAATATACACATGGTATAGTCTACAACTGACCTGGTGAAAACATGACTACAATGTCGTTGAATGTATTGAATGGTTCAGCATTCGATTATGGAGATCTGTGAGTCAGAGGTTGAGGTTTTATTGATTAGAGATGCAGTAGAGATGCAGTGCCTCTGGAGGAAAATCGTGGTGAGATTTAAAAAGATTCATATTGTCTCAGGAGAGGCATGTATCTCCAGTCCAGTGAACTGCTTCACACCCTCTGCAACGAAGTGTGCTAAAGGCGAGTTGATTATCTTTACAGGAATTCAGTGAGGTCTTTGAGCTAGCCTTACCCCTCGTCATTTTGCCCACAGACTTCCAAGCCATTTAGGGCTTGATTTACTTTAGCGTGTGCGAAACCTTTTAGCACTCGCAAAACCAATAACGTGACCAATGATCGGTATTTGTTTTGCACCAATCGTTGGTCGGGTTTTTAGTTTTGTATGTGCTAAAAGGTTTCGCACGCGCTAAAGGTCTTAGTAAACCAAGCCCTTACTGCGGCTGAGCGAAAATGCAGCGCACGAGAGTTTTTCTGCCTTCAAGTGCTGTCGTAATTATCAGAAATGCGAGTTTCCGACATGGAAGTTTCACTTGACCGAACCTCCAGTTCGTAATTGCAAGTGGGAAAGTCGGGGATGATTTTGCTTCCCGAGTTGTGACATTCCACCACTCACCGTTCACCTCTCTTATCCTTCAAGTGCTCCTCGGAAGCTCCTATTTCTCTGGTGCCAAGTCGAAATGGCAGAATATACGATAAGTTGACAGGACATAGCAGCCAGGGTGCACAGTGCAGCAGATTAGCATATTGATGGGCACGCACGCACAGCACACAACCATCTTGCAAAATATACCTTAATATATCATTAATTACCATTCTCATACGTTTCCTTTCCTCTTCTTTCTCGCACAGAAAGTGATAGCAGCTCTCCATGTGTATTTATTTATTCACAAAGGATCAAATTAAACATTTACTTGCTATGACTTTGTGTTTGCTGATAATTTCGAACTTCGAACTGGGAAATGGGAGCTTCCGAGGAGCACTTGACTTGAAGGCAGCATTAAACTGACCAGATAATTCCATTTCCCTCATGGTGTCACATCCTATCCAGTTCCTGTGCCCCAGCTTGTCTTCTCAGTGTAGTTCCGTCATGCAAAGTCTGGTAAGCTGGTGGTATGAATTAAACAGGAGTGGATTTGGTCGAGGTTAGTTAACTAGGCCTCTCTTGCCTCCACAGACTTCCGACCCAAATGAAAAGACTGATGCACCCTCGCTGCCCCACGAGCCCAAACCCAAACCCAAAGGGCCCTCCAAGATCACAATAACAAAGGTTTTCGACTTTGCTGGTGAAGAAGTTCGGTAAGTCAAAATTCTGTGCTACCATTTCATTGGCAGGATGTGAGTCTGCATGTAGTTCTTGTTTTCTTCCACTAGGGGGCACCACAACGCCACACTCTGGGACCAATTGACAGAGAATGCCTTGCTTGTGTTCCAACCTCATTAATCATATTTGCCCTGTTGTACTCACACAGTTGCTACATTGACCACAACTTTGACCAATTTCACGTGCGCAGAAAATTCAGGGGTGGGGATTACTTTAATGTGAAGCTTGTTGAGGCTTTCTGGTTTGTTGTATAAAAAGAATAACGGCTGGAGTTCAAATGGAGACAGGAGTGGTTCTGATTACAGCCGAAATCACATCACTGCTGTCATTGCAAAACAGCTTCTTTGCAGTTTTATATAATTGCAAGCACTAAATCCCCCCCCCCCCACACACACACACACACACACACACACACACACACACACACACACATGCACACCTATGGTTTGGTTGAGCTCTTTAGATATCTGGCTTCTATTCTTGTGAGGAGAGAAAGTGATAGAGTGAGAAAAAGTGTGTGTGTGTGTGTGTGTGTGTGTGTCTGTCCTCATTATAATTAACATTCACGTAGAGAGGAAAGAGGCCTTTGTGCTTGAGATATTTGGCACTCAGCACTGGGACCGCTGAGTTATTGGCATGTGCTGCAGTATCGATCGGGGACGTGTCTGTCAGAGTGCAATGCGCGCACGGGGGGGGGGCGGGGGTAGAGACAGCCAGGGAGAAGAGATGAAGGCTAGCTATGAGGGGCGGAGGGAGAGAGGGAGAGAGGGAGAAGCAGGGGTTATTACAAAGTGTTGATGTCCAGTATTCTGAAAAAAGAAGTTTGGGGGCGGGTGGTATTGTGCGAATGCCAGCTCCAGTTTGCACACACTGAAGGTGACTCGTTTCTTGGCCTCAAAGCCACACTGAGGGGGAAAAAAGAAAGTTCTCAGCTTTATTGTCCCGAAAACAGTGGCCAGCATCGAGGGTGGGGCGGCTACATGGCTTTAAAATGGCTGGGTGTGTTTTTGAAGTGGAATTACACACAGAGATTACGCAATACACACACACACAAACACACAAGCGCACATAGTCATTCCTCCCCACTCTGGGACATTTCTGGTCTGGATGTTACCTCACATTTGCTCCCCACTCGAGGGACTCCAGAGTTCAGAGGTCGCATCAAAAGCGCTTGCAGCGATTGGTCCATCGATCAGGTCTTGGACTAAACGGCTCTGGGTTACAAGTTACAGCGAGGTTGAACATTGCTCCGTTATGTTCGATACATCACATTCCACCCACTGTTAGTGTTCGGCTGTGTGTGTGTGTGTGTGTGTGTGTGTGTGTGTGTGTGTGTGTGTGTATGCAGTGAGGTCATGTACAATATAGAGCGATGACATCAGTGGCCAACCATGTGCCAGTTTGGTCCACCGGGACCACGCCCGTCCTAGGTTTGCCCGGTCGCTAATGGACTCATGGCATTGATTTGCGATCGAGTGACATCATGCAGACTACGGAACCCGAGAACTTCCTGCATGCCTAAAATATTCCGGAATCCGGATTCTAAGGTTCCGGAAGATCGGTATTCCCGGCAGCGTTTCTGTATTTGGGTTCCTCGTCGCAAGATGAGTGTCACGAAAAAAAAGGAGGAGTGCTGCCTTTTGGCCTCTGAACTGTGACCTCTGACCTCTCCCTGCTGTATGTGTGTGCTTCTCCCAGAGTGACCAAGGAGGTGGATGAGGACTCCAAAGAGGCGCAGAGCTTCCTGAAGATGAAGGAGCAGGACAAGCAGCCCCTCGCCCCCGGACCCAGGTACCTCGGCTCTGAGAGGCCCTCAATGCAACTGTCCCTCAGACCAGCCTTAGCTGTAGGTCGTGCTTGAGGTACGGAGGAGGGGTGTCCACAGAAAAAGCCGCTCCCGAGACCCACAGTACGTTGGCCACACACCGTGTGCCCCAAAGCCCAAGAAAGATGAGGTGCATTTATTCTGCTTGAAACGCCATAACCACAAAAGTAATTTTCAATTACGCCTAGCAAGGTGGCTGGGTAAGGCTCGCGCTACAAAACAAAACAGCGCTTTACCTCCCCTGCTGTACATCAGATCAGCATGCAATCAGCATCATTTGCTACAAGCTATCTCTTCATCGAGGTTACTCCGATCGGGTAATTACAAAAGTACAGAAGTGCCGGAGTTTTTTTGTACATTGTAAGCTAGAGGGAGACCGCCCAGATTTGCAGAGCGAACAAAAATTGGCTGAAGTGCGTACAGCCATTTTAAATTGCTCGTAGCTCACGCGGTGCAGGCCAAATACACTTGCATGTGGCCTGTGAGAACAGGTTGTTTGTATCGCGTGTATTAGAGCATTAGTGTACATAGTGTGTGTTTGTGTGTGTGTGTGTGTGTGTGTATGTTGTGTATGTTGTGTATGTTGTGTTTTGGGAGACTCTTTGAAGTGGTGGTGGGTAGTCTAGTCAGGCTGCCTTGCGGTTTGATTTCTACCAACTATTATAGCAGGTCTTTGATCCTCTCAAACCGATCAGTCTTTTGAAGTGACACAGGAAAGGGATTAGTGTGTGTGTGTGGGGGGGGTTTTGGGACTGGGACTGAGAGTGAGAGTGTGTGGGTAACAGTGTATTTATTAACTTATGTTTGTGTGTGTGTGTGCAATTTTGTGTGCGTGTGCGTGTATATCTGCATGTGTGTGCGTGCATGTGTGTGTATGTGCATGTGCGTGTGCTGGGGGGGAGTGGGACTGAGTGAGAGTGTGTGTCTTTGAGTGAGAGTGTGTCGGTGGCGGTATTTATTGATTTGTGTGCGTGTGTGCATGCGTGCGTGCACGCAGCAGTGAGCAGTGCATGTTTGCGGGTGTGTGTGTGTGTGTGTGTGAGTGCATCTATGTGTGTGTGTGTGTGTGTGTGTGTGTGTGTGTGATTGCATCTATGTGTGTGTGTGTGTGTGTGTGCACGCGCGCACGTGCGTGGGTGTAACTCTATATCTTTTTTGCATGCATGTGAGCGTGTGCGCACAAGTGCGACTGAGGCATGAGCTGATAATTTTGATTGATGTTGGACCGGAGCCATATTTGAGCGAGAAATTCATTTTGTTCCCTTCCGGGGCCCAGCTGTTGTTTTTGCTGTATGACAGAAAATTGAGAATTGAATGAAAGATCAATGTTGGCTCAGTGTGTTTAATACAGTCCTTCCACCCCTCTCCCCCTCTGAAAGCGTCCCGACTACCGATCAAACTCGCGTCACGTGATCGCGACGCTAATGCCTCCCTAATGACGCCCTGCACGTTCGCACGCGTTTAGCCTCTCTGCGTTTGCGCGTTGTCTGCACGTGAACAGCACAGTGCGTGCAGCCAAGCGTAAAAAGGCGAGGACGGTCGCGGCGGTGTTAACGACAACGACGGTGACACCGATGGAGGCGATGATGTTTGCGCCGATGTTAATGGTGGCGACGGCGACGAGGACTGTGGTGTCGTCAGGTCACCGGCTTGTAAAGATCTCTTGCGCGGCGTCCGTGGCGAGAGATGACCCCCCGCCTCTGCCGCCATGTTTCCTCTGTGATGCTTGACCGTGTGATGATGTGCGTGATCCTGCGAGGGTGCCAGAGCTCCGCTTGACCGTGTGATGATGTGCGTGATACTGCGAGGGTGCCAGAGCTCCGCTTGACCGTGTGATGATGTGCGTGATACTGCGAGGGTGCCAGAGCTCCGCTTGACCGTGTGATGATGTGCGTGATACTGCGAGGGTGCCAGGCTTGACCGTGTGATGATGTGCGTGATACTGCGAGGGTGCCAGAGCTCCGCTTGACCGTGTGATGATGTGCGTGATACTGCGAGGGTGCCAGAGCTCCGCTTGACCGTGTGATGATGTGCGTGATGCTGCGAGGGTGCCAGAGCTCCGCTTGGTTGCGTTTCAGTTCGTTTTCATGCGAGAGAACTTTGCAGCGAAGTCGATATGTAGTCACCTTTTGCCCTTTTCTGTCACATTTTGTGCCTTGTGTATTGCCTGCTTGTGCGGTGACGGAGCCGTAAGTGTGTGCGATTGCAGTGTTTGCCTTTCTGTGTGTAATTGTGTTGATGTTGTACGTTATTTCTGTTCGTGTTTTGCCACTGCGTGTGCGTGTGATTGTGTTGTAAATATTTTGCATGCTGTGTGGTAGTGTGTATGATGGTTTTTTTAATGGTCTGCTTTATTGCATTATAAATATTCTGTGTGTTAGGCGTTCAGTATTCGCCCTCTGAGTCTGTTTCCCGCTCCTCCATGTGCGATTATCCTCGTTGCCATGGCAGTTAATTGCAGGCGAATGAGCATGTTCTTTCCTCTGAGGCTCAGGGCAGCGTCCCGACAGGAAGTGCTCTTTCCTCCACAGGAAGTGCAGTCTGTCCCGAGGCGTTTCCTGTATTTAAGAGGGGAAAAGGGGCTTACCCACGACAACAGGAAGACGCTGTCAACACCCCCTCCCCATCGACCCCAACGGGACACGCTCGTTTACATAACGAACCTTCTTCGAAACGAGATTAAAGAGTCTTCGGGCCTGAAGGCGGGGCTTTGTTGTGTTTGTTTTTCACGAGTGCGAGCGTAGCTAGCGCCAGAGTCATGTTAGAGCACGGCCTCTTGTTGCCTGTTGGGCGCGTCGTCTTTTCCCCGGTCTGGGTGCCAAGCTCCGCCCCTCACATTTTCCCGCTCGGTCCTAAAGGTCGACTGGCTGGATAAGGGGTGTTGACGTCGCATGGACTCCCTGAGTAGCGGAAATGCCTGACTAGCGCACAGGGGTAGAGTGCAGTCGGCAGTCGTGCGTGCTTCCGTACCGCAGACGTCAGCTGTGGTTTTAATACGGAAGAAGATGTGAATGCTTGCGTGTGTTTGGTACAGACCTGTGTGTTTGTGCGTGGGATGCGTTTGTGTGTATATGAGCGTGGAGAGCTTCTGTCTGGTGTAGAGAGCAGCATGCCTGTGTGTATACAGCGCAGACGTGCGTGCTGGTGTGTGCGGGGTTTGGTAGTTGCCGAGTAAGCTCAAAGTGGCTCGATGGTACCACCATCAGGCCCAGCTCGGAGTCCTCCGCCTTGTTGCTCCACCCAGCTCTAGTGTAGCTGCTGCTGTTTGTCCTCTCCTGCAGACTGCAGGCCTGAGCTAGCAGGTGCCAATAAGAGGAAAAACAGACCTGTGAGGATCACCCCCCAGCCCCCCAGCCCCCCACCACATCCATAACACTGTGCACCACTTCTGCAAACGCTCTGGAACCTGGAGCTTGGATTTGGAACATGGAATTGGAACACCCATGGTAATCTAGATTTGTTCCGCAGCTCTGGGGCTCTGTGTGTGTGTGTGTGTGTGTGTTTTTAAACTTGAGTGTGTTTGCGGTGTGTGAGAGAGAGGATGTGTGTGTGTGTGTGTGTGTGTGTGTGTGTGTGTGTGAGAATGTGAGTATGCATGCAATTTGTGTGTGTGTCTGTCTGTGAGAATGTGAGTGTGTGCTGTGTGTGTATTTGAATTTGAGTGTGTATGCGGTGTGTGAGAGAGAGTATGTGTTTGTCTTTGTGTGTGTTTGTGCGTGTGTGCATGTGTGCGTGCGTGCGTGTGTGTGCGTGCGTGCGTGTGCGTGCGTGTGCGAGTTTGTGCGAGTGTGTGCGAATATGCCCGTGTGCGGAGTTCCCTGGGAAAGCGGAAAAGAGAGCAGGAGATGAAGTACTCCCAGTTGGACACGGAGCGCTCTGCTCGTGTGATTTGAGGTTAGGAAGACTGGAAGGGCCTGAGTCAGCACGGCCGGAGCCAGAAATGCGACTCCCATCAGGCCGAGCGGCGGGCCGACGCTCAGCTTAAAGGCGCAGGCCTGCAGGCCCTCTTTTATTCACCCCGTCAGTGTGAGCAACTGCTGACTGTGATTAGACTGCTGCGAAAGGGCAGTCACACCCAATCTTTTCTCCCTTCTACTTCTCGGCCTCTTCCTCCATGTACTCTTCTGCCTCTCCTAATCCCGCTCTCACTCTCTCTCTGTCCATCTCTCTCTCTCTCCCTGCCTTGCCCCCGTCCCCAGTTTGCATGTTATGTAATGTTTTAGGTACAGTTCATAGGTTATGTATTGTTTTCAGTAGTTTCTGTGTGTGTGCGTGAGCGAGCTATGACTGTACTGTAGATTCATTGCACAAAACGCAAATGCATTATTTCTCCCCCTCCCTCTTTCTCTCCCCCTCTCTCTCTCTCTCTCTCTCTCTCTCTCTCACTCTTTGCTAGTCTAAACGAGTCACTTAAAAGGGGAAATTAATTCAAGAGTGAAAAGTGCAGTTTCAACTCTCACTTTTTGTGGTAACACACACCCCCCTACGGGGACGGCAGCTAGCACACCCACACCCACCCCCCCGCACCATCTCCTGCCGCCTCCGCCCCTCACTCCAACCCGAGGCCGATTAACACTCCCGCTAGTGGAAGTGTTAGGTGGGTATATTCCCGTTGGCGTCGGAGTACTTAACTCGGAGATATATGTTCATCTAGGGGAGAGGTGTGCGGCGAAGGCGTAATAAGGCCTGAATAATTTACAGGGCCCGGCTTTAGACGAGGGAACGCCGGTGCTGCGGATCTCAATATATCTCCGCATCACCCGCCTGACCCCACCCCCCCCCCCCCCCCCCAACACTGTCCCCCCGGCCTCCGACACTGAGCCGGCCCTGCCCTGGCCTGTTTAAAGGCTGCGAGGAATTAAAAGTGCCGCCATTAATTATAAAGGTCTCTTTCATTTTTTCTAAAAAAGGACCCAAGGAACAGAGGGCTGGAGGGAACGACAAAAGTTCTCCCGTACTCTATATATTTTTTTAGTTTCCGAATGACACTTGCCTTAATGCCGGGGCTGAAGTGTGATTATCCATTCTTACCCTCATTGGCATCCATGGAGCGAGGCTAACCTTTATGGTTGCTAAGGGAATATATAGAGAAATGCAATTAATGTCTGTCACACCCTGTCCTTGGGTGTTGGGTAATGTAGGCTGCTCATGTGCATGTGATCTTTTATTTACAGTGCTATGGTTCCCAATTATCAAAGCCAAAGAAAGTAAAAACAAAATACAGGGAAAACGATTGTGGAAATTAACACGTAATATAGATGGGCGTGTACGCGACTGGGCATCGTTCCAGTCCTGGATGCTGATTGGTCTGCCAGCCTTCCTTGCAATGCTGATATTCATGATATACCGCAGCTAAATGGAATGTTCAAACACCATATAAATATCATCGCACCTTCCTATATCGATTAAACGTTTTAGGAAGTCAACTATAGCGCAAACAAACAAATCCTTAACACCTCATGAAGCTTTCTTGGCCCAGTGTCATTTTTGCGAAACTACAGCAGAGCAAAATGGCATCTAAGGAGTCTGTATGGATATCTGTGGAGGGATCCATTTTATTAAAGCTACATGGAACTCCCACCCATGTTATATCTCGAATAGCACTCATCTGCTTTGCGTTGTACCCCCAACATCACCCCCAAAGCCAGGCCGGCAATGATGAGACGACACGGGTTTGAGTTTCTGCCGCTGTTGCTCGCGTAACTCTGGTGGATTCACTTATGTTTTCTTCCGTTGTAAGTCTCTCTCGGTAAGGCTGTCTGCTGAGTGAATGTAATATAACAGTAATGTACCGTCTCAGAACCCTCCCAGTAATCTCCCCTCCGACTGGCGCAGCTACTACTCTCACTCAGAATCCTTGACATCCCAAAACGTCTGGGGTGCTCCTTTTCAGACCACACCCCCAGAATATTAGTCATTGGGTCGATGCCAAGCCCTTATGCTGTCATTCAACCGCACCGTTGAATGTTATCCGACCAAAAACAATTGGCACAAACGGCTTAAAGGGACCCATTTTGAAGAATTTGATATTGTTTTACTTAACCCCGAAAAGGTATGTAAGGCTGTATTGATGCCGTCTTGGTCTCAACGTTGTAGCTATCCTGAATTGGAGCAATGCTAACAATTAGCGTCTTACCATTGGGTAGAATTTTCCCCCGGCTTTGTTTAAATAACCGCCTAAATCCACTGAAATTTTTAAATAAACAAAGTTTGATGGTATGTAGTATACATTATACATGCTGAAATAGCATATGGAAAAGTTGGCAGTTGTCCAAACATTTTTCGTCAACAACAGCAAGCTATCTTCCAGTCTACTTCCGTATTGCGATGTGACGAGTGATACTAAACGTTACCGACTCTCTTACCGGATGTTCATAAATCTAAACAGAGGCTGAAACGACATAATCATATACTGTAAATATCGTCCTTGTGCACTCGATAATCATATGTGCATTTTCGTTTCCAACAACGACACTTCTAAAGCTGTTGTTAAACCTTATTTGAGTGGATTTAGGCGGTTATTTTTAAAGCAAGTTAGCCGGGGGGAAATTATATCCAATGTCAAGATGCTAATTGTTAGCATTGCTCCAATTCAGGATAGCTACTACGGTAAGACCAGGGGAAACATCACTACAGACTTGCATACCATTTCGGGGGTAAGTAAAACAATATCAAATTCTTCAAAATGGGTGAACTATCCCTTTTACGGTAGAGGTAAAAAGTGTAAGAGCATAGAACGGCAGACAGGCGCGTGACTGGGTAACCGCGGTATGATCTCGAACCCCCTTTTCTTCCTGCCAGAGGCTGCAGAGAGAGCAGGAAGTGCATGGAAGATGTAACGGCCAGTAGCGAGCTGCGGTGTACATGAACGAACAGTCTCTGTCCCCACACCCCAAGCCTGCTGGCAAGCAGCACTGAACCAAGGCGCACAGGAACTTAATTACTATCGATTCCTGAACGGAGCTGGGACTCTGCGCATTCATGCATCTGTCCTATTGTGTATCCCTGGCGATGCTTTCTGCTTTAATCACCCGGCCAATGGCAGCCAGAGAACGGCGCACTTTGAACGGATGCATCAGTCTGGCAGGGGTGGTAGATTCTATAGACTGACCAGATTCTCAACTCCTACGTTCCTTCCCTCCTTCCTTTTTTTCCTACCTGCTGGAGGTTGCTCTTGGTAACGGGGGTTCACGGTCCTCATAATCCATCAACGTAGTATTGTTTTTGCATGTGATGCTTACTAAACGTTCAGAATATACATCAAATTTAGTCTCTCAGCATCAATGGGGGGAGATAGAAATTTCAGTGTTAAGAATATGGAGCTGAGTCTGGTGGTTCTTTAGAATCTTTGTTGCTTTCACAATCGTCCTTTGTAGAAAAGGTGCAGGAACTGATGTCTTGGTGTATCCGACTAGTTTGCTTGTTTTTGAGATATTCGGCTATAAACTGAGAGCTGACCACTGCTGTGTAGCTTGCTTGCTAGTGTAATAATTAACAACAACAAAAAATGTATGTCTACAGTTTAGATTTTGTTGTAAATTTAGCTTTCTATATTGCAAGATGACATTTCTGTTGCATTACATTCAGGCATAAAGCAGATGCTGTTTTCCAGAGTAACTTATATAAGTGTGTCCATACAGGTGTGTACATACAGGTTTAGCCAATGAACTGTGCTGATACCAAGTCTTCAGGGTTCCAACCATTAATAGTAGTCATTACATACTCTTACAACATAAAGCTAGGTGCTATAGTGCTAGTGTTATTAAGAGGCAAATGGATTGGGGGATGTAGTTTCAGACTACATGATGATATTCATAGATATGATATTCTCTGACTGAGCTGTTAGGAGATAATTAAATCCATGAACCAAGCAGCTGTTGACAAACCCCCTTAAGAGCTCTGGGTTGAAGCAGTGATGTCATTCTTTTGTGTGTAAAAAAAGAAAATTGGAGTTAGTGATGTCTGTCTTCCAAAGAGTTTATAGGAGGATATTTCTTCTCGACGATGAAGATGGTGATGTCATTGTTGCCTTTGTGATAGAGAGGTCCTGCATTTGGTACTACTGCTGATCTCCTCTTTCTCTGTCTCACATGCAAACACACACACACACACACACACTCACACGCACACATGTACGCACATACACACACACGCAGGTACGCGCGCACTCACGCGCGCGAACGTACACACACAGACGCACGTACATACGTGCACACGCGCACACATACGCTCAGATGCGGTCTGAGTGTCAGCGTGGCTTATCTGAGCGTGTGCTGTGTGCAGTCGGCAGCAGTCAGACAGAGGTCCCGTGGTTGTGAGTGCAGTTATCTGATGCAGACAGAACTCGACTCTGTCTGAGCACAGACCCAGAGAGGGGAGGGGAGAGGAGGGTCTACCTCTGCTTACCCCCGTGGCTCTGGAGGGGGCGGGCCCAGGGTTAAATAGTAAGAGTGATGGGAGCTCCCCAGTGGATGCTAAACCCATTAGACCCTCGGGGAGGGGCTCAGTTGAGACCTGACACTCCGTTGCCCCGGGTAACCTATGCCCCCCATACACAGTCTCCCCAGCTGACAGTGGAAACTTGGTTCTCCATGGCGATTTGGGGTCCTGGTGTGGAAATTGTGATTTTTATGGTGTAAGGATATCCAAGTGGCAGGTCAGAGTGTTTCTCACTCCTCCTTTCCCTCTCCTGTTTTAGTGTGACCCTCCTTCTTCTGTTTCTCCTGCTCCTTCTTTCTTCCCTCCATTTCTTCACCTCCTCTCTCACTTTCTTCTTTATCGCTATCTCCCCCCCCCCCCCCCCCCCCCCCCCCCCTTTTCTTTCCCTTCCCCCCCCCCCAACCTACTGACATTAAACCGAAGGCACTTTTATTAACTGTGTAGTATGTTGGAAATCTTACTTGGTCTTCTCAGTGTAATTGACCCTCTCCAAATCCGAGGCCCCCTTTACACCATGACGACATCTGGATCTTCACCTGTTCTACCGTAACCATTTAAAAAATTAAAATTAAAAAATTAAAAAATAAAACGCCAGAAGCACAGCGATTGAGCCGCATGCAGCTGTTTCCATCCGTTTGCACGCACCTCACGCCCCCTTCACATCCACAGTGGCATTATGGGTAGTTAAACAGTAGCGGGAGGGTTACAGCCTATCGGCAGATGTCAGCTGTACCCAGTCCTACGGTAAGCTGCTTCATTTATCCAGTCGCGCATTAGAGTTGCGGTTTGGCTCTGCCCAGTGTTCGCCGGTACGCGACTAGCTAAACGGCGGCTAATTCCCGTTCTGCTGTCAGGCAGTTCATAGCTGTATGCGTTTGCTGTGTTTCTCAATTCAGCGGATTTCCATTTACCTGACATTCTGTGACAAGAGGTCATGAAACGCAGGTAAATGAAGCGTTTTTGGGAGCACTGGTGCAGCGGGCGGGCCGGGCCCTCTTGTTTCGGCTGTCTGACTGTGTGAGGTTTGCTCTCTGCGTGTCGCACCTCAGAGAAGGGAACAAACTGACAACAGGAAAGGATGTGTTTATCATTTAACTTCTCTCTTTGTCTCTCTCTCTCACACACACACACACACACACACACACACACACACACACACACACACCGCTGCCGTCACAACATAACACCGCCCGCAGAGACGTTCTACATATTCATAAAAGATATTTTGTGTGTCGCCTCAATCAGCTGATGAGCCCTGACCCTGTTTATTTTTCCGCCATGTTAATAGCTTCATTTAATCAAAAGGCTGTTTTCATTATACGGGAGCAAGCTTAAGGTTACGCCCACGCTCTGATATTCACAAAGACTTTCTTTCCTAGATTTGATTTAATATGATAAATGAATATGATTTTCTTTCATATTCGTTTCAAGAATCGGCATCTGTGCAAGATTGCTCGTCAAGCCTACGTATTTCCAGTTTTGTTTGTCCATATACAAAGGTACAATACCTCAGAATGTAGTCAGCCAGCAGCTATTCAATATACAAAAAGCAATATATACAATATAATTACAGAGGCATAGGTTTCTTTACAGATGGCAACCTGCGGGCACATTTGAGATATTTATTTGAAGTACTGCTCATCACTGCCTGTAGGGTCACTTGTTTTCTCTCTCTCTGAGAGGAGAGAAAGAAGCCCCACAGAGACCTGGCAGTATGTATAGGGCACATGTGCAGTGTGAGGACACGTTATGATAGACGTGTGCAGTGTGAGGACACGTTATGAGAGACGTGCACAGTGTGAGGACACGTTTCTCATAACGTGTCCTCACAGTGTGAGGACACGTCTCTCATAACGTGTTCACAGTGTGAGCACACGTTATGATAGACGTGTCCTCACAGTGCACATGTGCCCTATGACATACTGCCAGGTCTCTGTGGGGCTTCTTTCTCTCCTCTCAGAGAGAGAAAACAAGTGACCCTACAGGCAGTGATGAGCAGTACTTCAAATAAATATCTCAAATGTGCCCGTGAGAAACGTGTACAGTGTGAGGACACGTTATGAGAGACGTGTACAGTGTGAGGACACGTTATGAGAGACGTGTACAGTGTGAGGACACGTTATGAGAGACGTGTACAGTGTGAGGACACGTTATGATAGACGTGTACAGTGTGAGGACACGTTATGATAGACGTGTACAGTGTGAGGACACGTTATGATAGACGTGTGCAGTGTGAGGACACGTTATGAGAGACGTGCACAGTGTGAGGACACGTTATGATAGACGTGTACAGTGTGAGGACACGTTATGATAGACGTGTGCAGTGTGAGGACACGTTATGAGAGACGTTTACAGTGTGAGGACACGTTATGAGAGACGTGTACAGTGTGAGGACACGTTATGATAGACGTGTACAGTGTGAGGACACGTTATGAGAGACGTGTGCAGTGTGAGGACACGTTATGATAGACGTGTACAGTGTGAGGACACGTTATGAGAGACGTGTACAGTGTGAGGACACGTTATGATAGACGTGTACAGTGTGAGGACACGTTATGATAGACGTGTGCAGTGTGAGGACACGTTATGATAGACGTGTACAGTGTGAGGACACGTTATGATAGACGTGTGCAGTGTGAGGACACGTTATGATAGACGTGTACAGTGTGAGGACACGTTATGATAGACGTGCACAGTGTGAGGACACGTTATGATAGACGTGTACAGTGTGAGGACACGTTATGAGAGACGTGTACAGTGTGAGGACACGTTATGATAGACGTGTACAGTGTGAGGACACGTTATGAGAGACGTGTACAGTGTGAGGATACACCACGACACAGGTGAGCAGTGTGAGGGACGTGTACGGTGTGAGGACACACCACGACACACGTGTGCAGGGTGAGGGACGTGTACGGTGTGTGGACACACCACGACACACTTGTGCAGTGTGAGAGACATGTACAGTGTGAGGACACGCTATGACAGACGTGTACAGTGTGAGGACACATTATGTAGACCTGTACAGTGTGAGGACACACGAGGACAGACGGTGTTCAGTGTGTCAGTAACTCTTGAATAATGGCGATATTTAAATTAAAAAAAAATCGAAACGGAAGGCGCATCATGCCTGCTGTTGCGCGCGCGGCGTTAATCTGCGGTACTTTCAGTACTTTTGTTTCATTTTGCGCCACAGCGGCCATTTGAATGCACGGCAGGTACAGCAACTGCTCCCTACTGCACATAGGTAATTACCTCATAGAAAAACACCAAATTCAACATAAAAGAAGCCGCTGTGGAACGGACCACAGAGGACAGTGCAGTAGATTTGGGAGTTTGAGGGGACACAGGGCATTGCTTGGAACCGCGATGTGGAACGGTGGGGCCCGCCACAGGGCGTGGCTACCCCAGATACATGGTGGGTCCGGTCGCAGCAGATAGACCAGAGCTCAGGCCAGCCATTAATTGGTCCAGGGGAACCAGTCAGCATACGGTGGGCAGCAGATCCTGATTTCAGCCGAGCCGCCCCACGACTCAGCTTTTTGCTATCTTGTTAATTGCCGCCTCCTCAGCCGAAATGAAGAACATTGGGTCGTGCATGTAATCATACACACGGACACACCATCTCTCTCCCTCATACATGCGTGCGCGTAAACGCTCTAAATATTGTGAGGCACAAATGGGTGGTATTTGAGAATTTAAGCTGCGCGAGTCTCCCAGGGTAAGGAAGTCCGCCAAGCTAATAAGTCATGTTTTAGAGTGCAAATGCGAAAGGTACGCTTTCAGATTATGCGGTTAATGAGAAGCTCTGCTGGATCACGTCCCAGGACCACGGCCGACTAGCGCAGCCTCAGAGTGACGGTGGAATCCTGCTTTTAGAGAGAAGACACAGATTCTCTAAAGTTTCCAGATAATCAACTCCTGCACTCCTGTCCTGTCCACTTCCAGTTGCCATCTGGAGTTTCCGGGTGATATTTCACAGTTTATAAATATTCATGAAGAGGTGTGTCTAAGCACAGAACATCCGATGCCAGCAGTATGGTCACGCACAATGAATATACATCATAAGGTGATTCAAATTGTAACTTTTACCTTAAATGGTGGAGAGAGAGAATCATAGATGTTAAGAATACAGAGCCAACTGTCTGGTTAGCCTGTTGAATCTGTGGAGAACGTCCGCTCTGATTACCTGTTGTAATTCAATGAGGATGCACTCTTCCATGCTGTAGACTCTTGGGGAAGAGGAGAAACTGCCCAAATTGTCTGTGAAATGGCTGTAAGGCATTGGAAATGTCCCTTATGGGGAGGGGTTATTTCACACGGCACCATGGGAGCTGTAGTTCTCGGATAAACAGAGTTCACTCGACTCTGCTCCTTTAGATGAGTGCAATGGTAGGGGGGATGTCTTTGGAGGGTTTGGATGAACGTTAAAATTTACCGTCATGCTTGAGTAACAACATGAGTGAGTAACTTCAAATAAATGTGAGCGATGTCCACTCGTGCACAGAGAAAGCAAGTGAATCCCATTCGAACTCATGAAGTAGGCTACCTGCTTGCTCCAAATCTGTTTGCCCCGTTCACGGTGTGTGTTTGTGCATGTGCGCATGTGTGCACGTGTGCGCACACATACTTGTACGCACGTGCTTGTGTGTGTATGCACACACCCAACACGTCTAATAGTTTCCTTATGCATTTCACTCATTGCTGTGGCTTTCTAATTATAGATTCAGCTCGGAGCTAAAAATACAACCTGACTCATGGCCTGTATGCGTGCGCGCACAAATACATACGTACAGTACATGTTAGGGTCACAAATTGTGCTGCTAGGACCACGTATCGTTCATTGTCCGTTCGTAGCCACAGCAACTACACAGTCAATTTTATTTTTCTCTAAGTTGATGAAAAATTTTGTCCCCTCCTCAGCTGAGCTTGAACACAGCAATCTGTAGGACAGGAGAGGTACAGGAGGGTGGCCCAGTGGAGAGGGTAAGAGTGGGACACCATGCTGCTCTGTCCAGCACTCTCCTTTGATTCGCCACTTTGGAGAGGTTTTCCAGTAAACCGTTATCGGCGAAGTGATTTTTATTTTGCCAGAAAAATCAACACGAGTGACCACTAGTGTTTGTCGGAACATTCTCCCCTGCTATCTGCTGTGAGAGAGAGCGAACGCTCATCATGTGTGTCCTGGTGACCTCGGGCCTCTGGCTGACACATTTATGCTCTGAAAATCAATAGGTCCTGATTAATCAGAAAAAAAAACATCCTTTTGTTTTACACTGTAAATTTGCCTTGTGTAACATGGCTCTTAAACTGGGTTGTTGGGATGTGTTTCCCAGTTATACTTACATGTGTGAGTATAGAGTATTTATGTTGGGCATACGCTTATTGCTTTCTGTTCTGTAGACATGTCCTTATTTGCTATAGCTCTTTTAGCTCTATGTATACCTTGCTGTGACCCTCTAGGTTTCCTTTGATAAGAGAAAATAAAATATCAAGAGTCTTTTGATATCAAGAGATATGCAACCAAATATTAAAAATGATTACTTTATTCTACATTATGTTAAATTGTCCAGTATTTTTGATGCCTGAAAATGGAATATGGATGAAAATACCCTCAAATTAAAACTGACAATCTGCACTGCCTTTCAAAGTGCTAGAGTACAGAACCGAAATGACAAAAAATGTGTCACTGTCCAATGAATTATGGCGCTCACTGTACATACACAGTATTTTAACAGAAAAACATTGATATTTACAACATGTGTGTAAGTGTGTCAGTGTGTGAGAGAGAAAGCATGCCTGTGTGATTGCGTAATGCATGTGTGCGTTCGTGTGTGTGCGTGCGTGTGTGTGTGCACGCACGCGCGTATGTGTGTGGGTGTGTAATCATAATTCAATTACATTTGATAGACTATTGGGTAGTTTGTGTAATCAGGGTTTCCTTAAGTTTCAGTTTGAAACCGATGAAGGATGTTGATACTTTAGCAGTGAGAAGTTCCGTAACATGGGAACTCTGTATCTGAATGAGAATTTGCTATGAGTGGTATGGAATCCCAACCGCATTGGAGGTATGTTGTGCATGAGGTTGGAAGTGTTTCTCTTTCTCTCCCCCTCTGAGTCCTTTGTGTTTTGTGATCTAATGCTTTCTGGTGGAATGGGCTCAGCCTCATGGGCAGTATTTAGCAATGTACTTGTGATCCCTCTGCCCTGTCTCGGTAGGGGGGGGGGGCAATATCTGGCGGGGCACTTAATGATCCCACTCTCTGTTCAGTCTCAGTGAGAGGGGTGTATTTGTCAGTGTCTTTTGATTCCTCAGCTGGAGGCAGTTTTTGGCAGTGTACGCTCTCTGCTCTCTGCTCTCTTCAATGACAGGGTTCAGAATTTGGCGTGGGGCAGAATTGTGTTTATCGGCGGGTCAGGGGTGTTCCCAACACCTGACTGGAGTTTACACGCGCACCACCCCAGCTTCTGTATCTCTGTGAAGATCCTCCTGCTTGTCGGTGTTTAGCGGGTCAGAGGTCGCAGGTTACACAGCGGCTCTGGCTTGTGTGTGGATGTTAATGGAGATGATGGGGGGGATCATGCCCTCAGACTGGCTTAATTAGTTTAACGAGCCGTCTCTTGCCGGTGACGCGGCCGGTGATTGATTGCCCTGCTTAGAGGCAAGAGACAGAGGCAGAAGTGGGGTGAGTGGGTGGGTGTCATTAGCCTGTGTGTACATCCGTTGACCGTAGCCAGCCTGAGGTAAGAAGCTCTGCAGGTGTCCAGTTTCTTCCTTTCTGTGCGTGTGTTTGTTTGCGTGTGTGTGTGTGTTTACACTGCAGTGCATTTTGGGTAGTTTTAGTGCCCGGAGCCGAGGTCAGGCCCGCAGCGCTGTTTTTCAGCACGACCGTCATTGGCGCTTCACCAGAGGGTGTTAATTATCACTGGGCTGTAACGACAGAGTGTGAAAACGGTGCTAATAACGAGCGGGCGTCGACGGACGGGAGAGGTAGAATGCTCTCCTCCAATGACCCGCCCCAGAGAGACCTGGGGAAACATTGACACCTGCGTGACTCCAGCGGGTAGCTGTGGCTCTGTCCGATACTACACAAATAAACTCAATTTTGTAGTCTTGCACCTTTGGAAAAGGCACTGTCCAAAAGTAGTCTGGGAAATTGGTAATCTGGAAGCTGAGCAGCCCTGTCCATTCAGAGGTGGAATGGTGCAGTCCCCCCCCTATCCAGGGTGAGGCGCTGTATGTGTTTGTGTGAGCAGCACAGGAAACTCGCTCTTTTTTTTTCTTTTGGCCTGGAACATATTGTAGTTTTGTCGGCACTGTTACTGAAGGAGCGTACTTCTTGCCTGGCTTGTGGCACGCCCACCTGCGTGACCATCTTGCACCACAACCTCAATTCAGTGCCAACCAACCCATGCCTAATAATTCTCCTGCCCTCAGAGCTTTAGGGAACCCACGGCAACCAAGCATAAAACCCAATCAAGGTACAGCCTGGGGAGTCTTGGCTGCCAGAGAAGGTCACATGACCAGAAAAGGAGAGGAATTTAATTCAGTTGTGCTTTTTAATTACGATATTCTGATGTGTGTGAGATTGGGAGTTATGCAAGCACCCTACTTTTGCAAACCCTCTTTTTACTTCCTCTTTCTCAATCAGTTTATCAAGCCTTTTCTGTTCTTTTCTTCATTTGAAATTGGCTTTTTAGCATGGAAATATTTTTTTTTTTAAAAAGTTTACCAAAGCATTTCCAGACCGTACAAAGCAGTGGTGGCACATAAAAGAGTGTATAATTGTAAAATTTTAAATTCAAAGCTTCTTCTTTAAATTGTTGATGACAGAATGAAAGAAATAATTCTGTTCGCACACCTCTTCTGAATTGTTTAAGGTGACGCGGCTTCAATGATTGGGTTCTTCAGCTTGGTCCCCTTTCCGGAAGTTTCCAGCTTAGAGGGGTATGGTCCTGAAAGTGAACTGTGGCAACCAGGCAACAAACGCAGCTGCAAATGGCCCTTCAGCACTGCCGGGACTCCTTGGGTTACACTGGACTGTGCCAGCATGAGAGATACAGCTAGAGAGATCCACCCCCCAAGGTCAAAAATTACAGAAATGCACTCCTGTATAGCGGTTGTACAGTTGTACAAACCCTCACGTTCCACGTTTATTTAAACATGCCTTCCACTGTGCGGTGTCCGTCCGCGTTGTTTCGTTGTTAAATACCTGGCATCTGAGGGCGAGGGGCGAGGTATATTGGCTGAATCCTGATTGGTCACAGCGGAATTCTTATCTTTAACTCGTCTTTTTCTCAACCTGCTTTTATTTATTTTGTGTAACACGGTTGACAATTATCCAAATGATTCAAGGGCAAGCAATCTCCAGGCTTCTCCTTAAATTAAGTTTGCTAAAATCAATTTAGGCATTATAAAGAATCGGCTTTTAACTTTTTAAAAAAAAACCTGACATTAGCCCAGCGGCTTTGTACGCAATACGTGATCAAAGCTCAAAAACAAAAAGCAGAAACCGCTGTTTCACGAGCATTCCACCTGCAGAATCCTTGCAGATGAGGTTAACGCGTTTTACGTCATCAGTGCTCCGTGGAGTCGGACAGGTTCAAATGACTACTGACTACCACCCCCGACTAGAGGTGTCCGAATCCCAAAATTTTGGAATCAAAATTTTTTGGCTGAAATCATTAGAATCAACTCTTCGACTCGAATAGAATTTGATCGCAAACTGCGGTTTTCAAGTCTGTTGTATGCGTAAGGACCATATTACACATTGATGGGCCAGTCTGTGGTGTAACCTAGTGTAGGCTACTTGAGAATGGTGAAACCTAATTGAGCCCAAAAGGAAGAAGACATAATAGCAATCTAGCATGAATCAACCAATGACCAATCAACCAATCATGCGTGTCTATCTAGGACCTTTATGGCCTAGATTAACAAGTAGGCCTACAAATATGTAGATCGCACAGCAAATCACTGCCCACTGTTTTCAACGCAATAGATTAAGCCGCACACAGCGTGAAGCAAATGTCATTTATGTAGGCTACAAGCCCCCCTGGTTCATTACAGAGTAGTTTTCTCAAATGTATGTGAAATTTCACTTACCGAAGCAAATTGATATGATGGGAATTTCTCTGTGCATAATAGCGGATCAGTGATTTTCTGAGGATGGTCCTCTTTCCTAGTCATACAGCACCGATTATTATGGCTTGTTTCCTGCCAATGATTTAAAAGGTTTAAATGCTGCATGATGGATACACATATAATAAAATTAGGCACTCACCAATAATTACTGAGGACACTGACAATTATTAAATTGACTCATTTAATTAAAAAAAATCTGAAATATCTCATGAACCATTTTCAAATAAATATAGCCTACTAAACACTGCATGCAGCAACCTAAACCATTTTCGGTTTGCATCGAATCAGTTCCGCACTTCGTCCCGACTGCAACCACCTGATGATGCCTTAAAAATATAAAAAGTCACCGCGCAAAATTCAGTAGCTTCCACACTGTTGAAGTGGCCATATCATACACAGACAGATGAGGGCAGCGGAGATGATGACAGGCGATGGGACAAGGCAGCAGAGAGATACAATCTTTTTCTTGTTCTTTTTGCAGTGTATAGGTACATACAGCATATTCCCTGCGCCCCACCCAAGTGATTCATGAATGCAGATGGCTGTAAAACCTAAATGCTGGGCTATTGGACCAATCAACAGCAACTGAAGTCAAATTGAATGACTTAAAGAATTGATTCTGATAAGCAGTGACTGAGTCAATGGCCACCCAATCGACCCCGGGCCTGTCGCTGGTCAGAGTCGAGAATCGACTCTTTCTGGGTCGACTCCCCATCCCTACCCCCGACTGCTGCAAAACACGTTTTTTTGTGGCAGCGCCGGGGCAGGTGTCTTTAAACTCTTGCCTTCCTCTCGCTACTCGAAAATGGCACAGGCAATTCGTGGCATCGGGTTCCTGCGACGTTAAATTTAACGTGAGGAAAACCCTGCATGGATTAGCTTTGAGCACGGCAACATTTCCCCAGATCATTTGATAGTCTTGTGGATTATTTCACTTTGGCGCGAGGCTACGTTTCCATTGCAGTACGGACTTTTTTTCTAATGACCGTGTGGGTATTTTTGCCTGTTGCTGAGAGAAAGTTTTTTTTTGTTTTTTTTAATGTTTTTGTTTGCTGAGAGAAAGTTGTTGCCAATGAATTGCATGTTTGTTACCAGGGGTTACAAGGGAGCCTATGAGGTGCTGTTTGCCACACTGCTGTAGAATGTAGCTACATCTTTATAAACGCAGCGGGGAGGGGAGCTGTTTGGGCCATAATCTCCCTGATCCTCTAAGGCAGCCAGGACGAAATGTTCCGGTCGTGTTGGTAGAGCCCAAACCAGCGGCCCCTGATAGGAGACTTAGGGGAGTGGTCACTCAGTGATGGGAGAGCAAGGATTTACAAAACCTGAAATGGAAGGAGCTGTCATATGCTCACTGACCAATCGTTGTTTCTTTTGTTGCGGAGAGTTAGTGATTGACCTTTCCCTTTAACTTCGCCCGTCATATGGGCTTTATGAAACCTCAGTCATCTGTCACAAGCGTCACAGTGGAGACCAAGGTGCAAGCGTTTCTCTGCAAGAAGGTATGACCTGTAGGTCACATGACCTCAGGAATGGGCGCAGTTGGGTGATTTGGTGCTAGTTGTGTGGGGAAGGTATGGTGGTGGGCGGGGGGGACGCTCTCAGGTCAGGGTCTATGGTGGCCTGTTTATTTTCATGTGGGTATGATGGCAGCACAGAGCGTGGGAACGGCTGGCTGAGGGGGGGGGGGGGGGGGGGGGGTGGGGTTGCTGCCAAGGATCACAGCTGGGCAGTTATGGCCTATAATGACTGTGGGTTAGGGCACGCTGCTAGCGCTATGCTGGGAACACGGTGGCTCACCGCTGGCCCTGAACTGGGACAGCGTTGGCGGCGCTGCATTGGCCCCGTACCGGGAGGACGTTGGCTCTCCGCCGGCCCGGCACTGGTAAAGCATTGGCCAGCCCCTTGTATCAGTTCACGTGTTGGTTCAGGATAACAAGTGAGAGGGGGTGGCTCACTCAAAGCTAAGCGCTGTCAGATGGGCAGGAAGTTCCCAACCATTAGCTCCTCAGGGACTTCCTGTGGGAGCTGCACCCCACATAAGGACGAGGGCAAGGGGCCCCTCCCAACCTGGGAACTCGAACCCGGTGACAGCCTGTGGCCCACGGGCTTCTGCTGAAATTCCATAAAAACACCTAACCCCCTCCCGTACCCTCATTTTCTCCCGTGAGGGCTTTCTGACAACTTTCCCACAATTTGCAGACAGAGGACAGAAGGGCACAGAATGGCTTACAGTGATTAACTCACTGGTATCAGTTACACTGGCCCCCAGGGGATTTGTGTGTGTTTATGTGCGACTGATTTTTCTTTAGTATTTGAGGAGAGCCAGTCGCTCTTCGCTCAGACAGCTGGCCAGCGAAGGAGGGCTAATTTTGGGTTCTCTATTTGTGTGTGTGTGTGTGTGTGTGTGTGTGTGTGTGTGTGTGTGTACACAAGTGTCTGTGTCTTGAACCAATGTTTACTGTGGTCTGTCAGCGCCTTACTGTGTGTGTGTGTGTGTGTGTGTGTGTAAGTGTGTGTTTATCTCCTGGTGAAAGCGTCCCAGGATGAAGTGGTATTTTCCGGCGAGACGCTTGTTTCCTGGATCCCTGTTGAGTAATGGCTCCATTTAGCTCAGAACTCTGGTCCCCGGCACCGCACACAGAAATGCCGCTCACAGATAGCTCACAGCCACTGCTCCCTGTGTGAGTTTGTGCGTGTGTGTGTGTGCGTGTGTGTGTGTGCGTGTGTGTGCGTGTGTGTGCGTGTGTGCGCGTGTGTGCGCGTGTGTGTGCGCATGCGTGCGTGTATCTAAATATCTATATATGTATTGTAGTAATAATAATAATAGTAATAATAATTACAATGGCACTCCGAGAGATACCAATGTGTGCCTGTGAGCGGACAAAGCCTTTGACAAAATTTGCTCTCCTCCAGATACACCCACGTACGTTCAGAACGTGTAACGTCTATTCCTCCAACATCTTTTCATCCACATTGATTTCATTAGGCATTGCTGGAAATCAATAGAAATTTAAATACTTGTCGTTGACCAATTTAAAAAAATATTGGAGAATTCAAACTGTGAAGTTTCATCCAAATTGGAACAGAACTGTAGGCGCTAAGGCTGTTTCGGACACTGATTGCAATACCCCCGTCGCAGCGATACGCGCACAAGTTTTAATGAGAATAGTACAGCTTTTTTTCATATAGAAAGCAGTCCAAAATGTCTGTGCATATGTCCGTATGAGTATATCTAAACGTGTGTATGTGTTTGAGCGTGTCCGTGTGCGTGTGTGAGACCACGTGAGCGGAGGGGGGGAGGGGGGCAGCGCGTCCGTATGTAGCCTGCAGGCTAGCAGGGGCGGGGCGGAGATAAATCGCGCTGTTGGAACAGTGCAGATCCGATACGTTCCTTCCCATAGATCACAGGGAATGGTAATCGCTGTCAGGCAGGGAGCATGGGAGAGAGGCTGGGCTGTCTGATGTAGAAATGAGGGCCCTGGGGAGCACAGCTGCTGTCAAATTCAAATTCTAGCTGCTGTCAAATTCAAATGCAAATGTGTTTTATTGGCGCTTTCGTTTTCTCATATCGCCTCACCCTCTCCCCGTCTCCTCCTCTCTCTTTATTTTTCTTCTTTTCCCACTCTCCTCTATCACTCACTGTCATTATCGGTCTCTACCTGCCTCTCCACTACAGTATAAATGTCGAATTGTTTCAGTGGCTATGGGTAAGGGCGTCCCCTAATACCAGCAAACGCAATGGGAAGTGATCATCAGCAAAAGTATGTACGTATGTAATGAAATTAGTTTTTTTGGGCTTGATTTGCTAAGACCTTTAGCGTGTGCGAAACATTTCAGCGCACGCAAAACCAATAACGTGGCCAACGATTGGTCATGGTATTTGCTTTGCACCAAATCGTTGGTTGCGTTATTGGTTTTTTGCGTGTGCTAAAAGGTTTTTATTCACACTAAAGGTCTTAGTAAATCAGGCCCTTTGTGTTTGTGTCTGTGTTGTGTTGGCATAGTTAACTTGCAGGTAGTACTTGAGCGATGTTGCACGTACACTTGCTGGTCTGGGAGTGTTGTTTTCCGGGCCTAGCATTGTTGCTTGTATAACTCTTGTGGATGCGTGTACGTTCTCTTACATTGTAAGTAGCACTGGATAAGACTGTCTGCCGAATGATTGGAATGTAGTATTATAGGGGCCATAATTGTCAAACAAAGTGAAAGGCCTCTCATCCCTGCCGTGCAGAGTCCGCACTGCGCGCGTTTGTTTCTCAGGCCTGAATATTGAGGCGCTAGCGGGGACGTGGGCCCCTCTCCTGCCGCGTCCCGTCATTACTCCTCCGCCGCTCGCCTTCTCCTCGCTCTTTCCTTCACTCCGTCTTTCCGCCTCTCTCTCCTTCCCTCTTTCGCTCCTCCAGGAGGATGGCATGTAATCTCTCATTGGACGGCCAAAAGGAATCTCTTCATCTTCCGGAAATTAATGGCCTCCAGGTGCGGAGCCCCCCTCCAAGCCCTCTGCCTATCCCTCCTTCCATAAATTCACTCGTGGGGAATGCTGGGAAATTTATGGAACTAGCATGCAGCCCAGAACACCCCGTGTTGAATATGCCATGTCTCTTAGTCTCAACACTAACAATATGATAATAACAATAAAACAGAAGCAAGAACAATAGTAATATTCGTAATCATAATAACAACAGATTACTTTTACATAGCGCTTTGTCATTATCTCAACTCATCCAGTGACAGGAAGTGAGCTCCTCGGACACTCCTGCCGTTTGGGTAGGATGCGGACAGATTGTACTCAGCTGGTTCTCTGCTGTATTGCTTCTTCCGGGGACGCAGTGTGTGGACTCCACTCTCTCCCGTGGGGTGGGGAGGGGGGGTTACATGAGAAAATAAGGTGTGAAATAAAACCCAGCTGGTGTGAGACGGGGAGAGGCCGGCGGCTGACAGCCGCACGTCCCGCGTTCTCTCGGCTCGAGGGCCAGGGATCGAAGCCTGTCACAGAAGCTATTACCAGGCGAGAAGAAGGGCTCGCCCCGCTGGAGAGAGGCAACGGTGCTAAAGCACACTTCACAGGTCTTCACTGTGATGCTGTGTGTGTGTGTGTGTGTGTGTGTGTGCGCACCCATGTGTGTGTCAGGGAGAGATGAACACATCTTTGTGTGTGCATATTGATTTGCTTCGCGTGTGCAAATAGATTGTGAGGATTGGGCGTGAATAGAATATACATCTGTCTATCACCCCCAACCCTCTCACCTGTAACCCCCCCCCCCCCCATCCTCACCTTTCCCTGGCTGCCTCCCGGACCATACCTCGTATGTCTCACTCCGTCTGAGCACGCTCAGTGCGTACCTCTCGGTTGTCTCTGGAGTCTTGGTAACATCAGGGTGTGAATTTCCGCTCGCCCCGCTTCACAGGCGCAAACCGTTCAGTTTTGAAATCGGTCTCCGTCATTCGTGACCCATTTTTCTTTGTTTTAGTTTTTTTCTCCGAACCCTGTCAGCCTCTCGTCGGAGCGCTCTGTCCATTCATTAATAGAAAAAATATGATTTACGGGGCTTTTGTTTTCAGTTCATGAATTGAATGTCAATTCATTTCCTAGAATGACCTGAATTTAAATGGATGTGGGACTGTCAGCACTCACTTTTTAAAGTTCTTAAAGTTCAGCACATTTAAGCTTGCCGTTAGCGTCACAGAAAACACGCTGCTTTTTCTTTCGCTTTCCCCACTGCTTCATTCTGATTGTGGAGTCGCCAGGTGACCCCGGTCAGCTCACCCCTCTCCTACCTGTGCAGGAAGTGCTGAGCGAGGCTAATGTTCCCTCCTGACACGCTCGCCCTCGACACCGCCGGCTGTTTTTCACACCGCAACTCACACAGGAGGAGAGGTGCACCTCTCGCTCAGGACACTTATTGTATAATGCAGGGGACCTCAATCTTATCCAGAAAGGGCCGGTGAGGGCGCAGGATTTTGTTCCAACCAAGCTGCTACACACCTGACTCTACTAATCGACCACTAGCGTCTTTGCTAAGCACCTTGATTAGTAGAATCAGGTGTGTAGCTGCTTGGTTGGAACAAAAGCCTGTACCCACACCGGCCCTTACTGGATAAGATTGAGGACCCCTGGTATAAAGGAATAGAAAAACTGCAGACTCCTTGCCAGGTGCTGGGGGGGTCACTATTGCAGCCGTAGCCCTGGCGACCTTTACAGCAGGATCTCAGACTTTTTTTTGTTTTGTTTTTTTGTTCCGAGGCCTGAATTGGCTGCTTATTGAAAGGAAACCATAGACGCTTGCAGACGCTTGCAGACGCTGCAGTCCTTCTGGACCGGAGTTTGATGACCTCAAACCCGTCGGCCGTGGACTCTCGGGCACGGTGAGCTTGGACCAATGATGTCTGGGCCGTGCGGCTCAGCCTGCTCTTGGAGCAAACGTTCTTTTTACGTTTAGTAATTAAGTAGCTTTTCTTATCCCGGGTGACTTAACGACAACCCGTTGGATGCAGCCGGATATTTACTGAAGCGGTAAAAAAAAAAGAAACATTTTTTTTTTTAAAAAGGAACCCGCGACCTCTCTAGTTCTCTATCCCGTTGCGTGCTATATTTTCCCTCATGCAGAGCTGCTTTTAAAGTAAAGCAGTTTCCCCCAATACCCCACTGCGCTACACCGGTCGTTCTCACGCTAAAGTTCACGGCGCACAAAGTGAGCACGGTGTGTACCTACACGGATCCCCAGCGTGTCTTTCCATGTTTTAGGCCACATGGTGCAGCACCATTCACCCCCCTCCCCCTCCCCCCAAAACCCTGATCCATCGCTCTTTTCCCGCTCTCCCGGTGTGTTTGCTGCCGTAGCCGCGGCAACGGGCGCAGGAGCGCGTGTGTGGTTTCCCCATCAGCGGGTCCAGGGAGGGCTGCAGAGGGAGAGGAGGGCTGTGGAGAGGATGAAGACAGATCTTCGCCGCTCCAGGTTCCACTTGTGCCATATATTATCTGTCCCGGCTGCATGCTGGGCTTTAAGTGCGTCAAGATGTTCAACTTCACAGAACCACCTACTGTATTTGAGATGAAAAGGGAACACATGCGCGCGGCGTCACATGCACGCAGGCGCACACACACTCGCACGCTCGCGCGCACACGTAAACGTACTCGGACCTCCTAGGTTGTCATTTTAATTGATATCTTTCTCTGAACTGACCTACCTGACAAAGGTAGGCTAACTGCATAACAGACGCACGTGAACGCATAACGCAGGAACGTACACACGGGACTGCACAAACCTGACCCTGGTAAGTAACAACTTACCAAGAAACCAGGGCAAACTTTTAGCTCACCCTCCTCCCCTCCTGACCACACCCTTTTCTCCCTCACTTTATCGCTCTGCTTTTTCCTTTTCTCTTCCTCCTCTCTGGCCTTTTCCCCTCCCAGATTGGCACGAGTCACGCTTATGAGTCTGAATACGTTTCCGCCCCCTCCCTCTGGTCATGCGCGTCTCTGAGAGACCGGATTCCACAGCTAGTCTCCACTCGTCCACAAGTGCAGCTTACACCACTGAGGGGCGAGAGAGAGAGATATAGAGAGAGAGATAGAGAGAGAGAGAGATAGAGAGAGAGATAGAGAGAGATAGAGAGAGATAGAGAGAGATATAGAGATATAGAGAGAGATAGAGAGAGATAGATAGAGAGAGATAGAGATAGAGAGATAGATAGAGAGAGATAGATAGAGAGAGATAGATAGAGAGAGATAGAGAGAGCTAGAGAGAGCTAGAGAGAGCTAGAGAGAGCTAGAGAGAGATAGAGAGAGATATAGAGATATAGAGAGAGATAGAGATAGAGATAGAGAGATAGGAGAGAGATAGAGAGAGATAGAGAGAGATAGAGAGAGATAGAGAGAGAGAGAGCTAGAGAGAGATAGAGAGAGATAGCGATAGAGAGAGATAGAGATAGGAGAGAGAGATAGAGATAGAGAGAGATAGAGAGCGATAGAGAGAGATATAGTGAGTGAGTGAGTGAGTGAGTGGAATCAAATTGGAGATTGGGAATGAAAGAGAAAGAGGAAAGGGTAAGAGGATTAGGTGGGCAGAGAAAATGGAAGAAGAGAGTGATAAAACACTGAGATAAAGAGAAAGGTGGAGAGGGTTAGACAATGAGAGAAAATGAGAGGGAGAGAAAGAGGTGGCGTGCCGTGACCGTGCCTAGGCTCCGCCCCCTCTGACAACGCACGCCTCGCTGGACCCATCTCAGGACTGGGCTTTGAAGGTCGGAGAAAGAGAGAGAGGGAGGGAAGGAGCGAGGGGGGTTGTGAGGGAAAGAAGTGTGTGTGTCTGAGAGATTACCTCTTCAGCACTCCTGCACACACTCTTCATCTGCTGTGGTTTGGCAGTGCCTCAGTCACCCCTCCCACCCACAGTCTCAGGGCCTCTGGGATTTGGAGGAGTATGAAGTGGGCTCAGATCAGTGTGTAGGCAGAGTTCATGTGAATTGTACTTTGAGGTATTCTTCTGCCTGGTCTGAACCCTCCTGCACCACTCCAACTACTTGGGTAATTTAGATTACAGCAGAATTGAATACTGTCTCTCACTTCCACACACACTTACAAACACACATTCGCAGGCATACACACACACACACATGCACACGATAACAAAGACACAGTCTTACACACGTTCACAGAGATACGCATACCCGAACACAAACGCACGCTTACACATGATGACAAAGAAGACACAGACACTTATAGACACACATTCTCAGAGATAAACACACACAAACAAACACACTTACACGTATACACACTTACACGTATACACACTTACAGACACATTCACAGAGATACACGCACACACATACAAACATAAACGCACACATACACATGGTGACAAAGACGCAGAGACTTACAGACAAATTTGCAGATACACACACAAACGCATGCATACACGACAAAGACACAGAAATATGTTGACAGAGATGCATACAAACCAAGACAAAGATGCACACACTTAAAGACGCACATTGACAGAGACACACATACGTATATAATCACACTTCGCTTTGACGGAGAAAAATAGATGTACATTTAAACTATTAATTTGTAGTTGATGTGTGGCAGTGCATTTTGTCAGGCTGGTATTTTGGCAGTGAGTGTTGTGTCAAATGAATCCTGAAACAGTCGGGGGGAAAAGGTCGCTTTGCGGACTTCTCCCGCCCCCGTGCAGTCGCCGTGGCAGCCGCTGCTTGCGTCGGCACTCCCATGTTGGAGAGGGGACGGGGACGAGGAGGCGCGTGAATGGGGTTCTGTTTGTTTTGCTGAAATCTGGGTCAGCGGTGGCACCGTCCAGCTCGAGATGGCCAGCCAAGGCCCGCGCAGTCGCACGTGCAGCTGCTCTCCGCGTCGCTGAATCGCGGCTCTGTTTCCTGTCCGGGCAGTGGGGGGGCGCCTGCCCGGTGACTCGGGGGGCACCCCGAAAGAGAATGCAGGTCACATAGCACACATCCAAAAAAAAAAAAGAAGAAGAAAACACGCTGACTCATCCCAGAGGAATCCCGAGGAATAGAGGAAGCTGCTTCCCAGAAAGACAGAAGTAGAATGAGGACAGAATGGCGAATAGTTTGCCGAGAGGAGATTTCCTGTGTTGGAAATGGAGAGTGAAGCACCACCCCTCGCCCCCCCCAGCTCAGAGAAACACATTCCTATTCTTCCAGCCTGGGTTGTGTGCACACGTATGGAGCAAGAACACTGTTGTCCTCACTCACACTGAAGTGCGTGTACGTGTGTGTGTGTTTGCGCATGCCTGTGCGTTTGTGTGTGTGTGTGTGCGCATGTGCATGTTTGTGTGTGTGGCCTCACATGTGTGTTTGTGTGTGTGTGTGTGTATGTATGTGCATGCAAGTGTGTGTTTGTTTGGGCTATTGTGTGTGTGTGTGTGCGGCCGTGTGTGTGCGTGTGTGCGTGTGCGTGTGCGTGTGTGTGTGTGTGTGTGCGCATGTGTGCTGTTTGTGTGCATGCGTGTGTGTACGTATGCATCTGTCCTAACCCAAAGCTGCCGGAACCCCACCTTCCCATCAGCCCCTTGGGGGGAAGCCCAAGTGCTGAATCAGAGCTCTATGGTACAGTGGGCAGACAGTCAGGGGCCATCTGATTGGGAAACAGGACGTGGGTGTGTGACTATACTTCCTGTACATGGAAAGTCTGCAGGGGGTAATGTAACAGGGATATGTACTCATCGCCCCGTGCGCCTCTCTCTCTCTCTCGCCGTCTCTCCTCCCTCTCCTGTTGCGGCATCCCTGTCCGGACTGTTGGAACTAGGCATGTAGCCAGACATCGGTTCACCCCCTCCCCTCCTCCTCCCCCACCTCCTTCCCTCTCACATAAATCTCTTTCCTCCACAGGTGTGTGAGTGTCTGTGTCCCCTTCCTCTACCTCGTCTCCCCAATCCCACAGCCCATAGTGTGTTTATTAGCCCCAGAACAGGCCTGGACTACAGTTTACCTACTAACCCCCAAACCGGCCTCTGCAGCCTGGACTGCGGTTTACCTACTCGCCCCAGAACAGGCCCCTACAGCCTGGCTGCCTGCCCGGGCCATGTGTGCTTTAGCTCTTCGCGTCAAGGTTTCTGTCTGGATTGACTATCAGCGAGCTCTTCAGCGTACATTGATTTCCCGTCAGAGCAGGTTTGAGCGTTTGAGTGTACCAGCACTGTGTGTGGGTGTGCACGTGCGCTTTTGTGTGTCCGTCCATGCCCTTGAATCTTTACATGGCGCGCGCATCCTTTGTGGGCCGCGGGAAGCGTGTCCGCATTAGGGCACGCCTACACTGTTCGTATGTGTTTCTGTGATCCTGGTGGGCTGCGGCGTGTAATAAGAGGCAGGGAGGCGTCTTTGTGTGGAGCAGACCCACGTCATGTGAGCCACGCTGGCTCAGACTGCCTTTCCCAGGGAAGCACGCTAGCAACGTACACCGTTGTGTTTTGCCTTTGTGATGAGGACACGTGTTCATTGCACTGAACATATTTTGCGCTGAGCAGGCGTTTAGCCTTTAGTGTTACCTGGGGGATGGACTCTTTTTTTTGCCTGTTGTAGTCTGCGGCGCATGGAGAGGGCTTTGTGTTGAAATATGAGGAGGACAGTGCGCGTGTACTGCTCTCTCTGGTACTGCGTGCGTGCGTGCGTGCGTGCGTGCGTGCGTGCGTGTGTGTGCGTGCGTGCAGATTTTTGTCAGCATGTGTGGTTTAGATATGGAGTGCAGCCCTTTTCTCTGCCATTTTGATGTTTAGTCTGGCCGGTATCTGGCTGCCGTGGGAACGATGCATGGTGGGGGCTGCTGATTGGCCGTGCCTGCAGGCAGACGGACAGCTGGGACTCTGGGAGGAAGCTGCGTGTAATCGAGCGAGTATGCAGCATGCTCAGCCTGCAGCCACACGTGCATGGGTGCGAGCATAACTGTGTGTGTGTGTGTGTGTGTATGGGTGTGTATGTATGTATGGGTGTGTATGTGTGCATGTGTGTATGTGTGTGTGTGTGTGTGTTTGTGTATGGGTGCGAGCATAACTGTGCATGTGTGTGTTTGTGTATGTGTGTGCGTGTGTGTGTTTGTGTATGGGTGTGTGTGGGTATGTGTGTGTGTGTGTGTGTGTGTGTGTGGGTGCGAGCATAACTGCGTTTGTGTGTTTGTGTTTGTGTGTGTGTGTGTGTGTGTGTGTGTGTGTGTGTGTGTGTGTTTGTGTATGGGTGTGTGTGTGTGTGTGTTTGTGTATGGGGGTGTGTGTGTGTGTGTGTATGTGTGTGTGTGTGTATGGGTGTGTGTGTGTATGGGTGTGTGTGTTTGTGTATGGGTGTTTGTGTATGGGTGTGTATGTGTGTGCGTGTGTGTGTTTGTGTATGGGGGTGTGCGTGTGTGTTTGTGTATGGGTGTGTATGTGTGTGCGTGTGTGTGTTTGTGTATGGGTGTGTGTGTGTGTGTTTGTGTATGGGTGCGAGCATAACTGTGCGTGTGTGTGTTTGTGTATGTACGTGCAGACGAGCTGCTAACCTGCCTGAAGTCCCTGTATTACAAAGTTAACGTGTGAAACTTCACATTTACACCTTGGATTATTGACATGTTACACCTGATGAACCTGACTCTCTTTCACACACACACGCACGCACGCTTGCACACACAACACCATGGCGCACACAGACAGACACACACAAACGTAGCCGCACGGTCACATGTACGCACACAGACACACGCCTGTTGGTTGGCTCTCTCTGGTCTTTACGGGCAGGTGGACTGAAGCAGGTGAAGGTGTTGAGATCCTCATTAGTCCTTTACTCCGGTCTCCCTGCAGGCTAATTAATCAGCTCCTGAGTGAGCGCCCTTCTCTCCACCACATTACTGCCAGCACGTCGGCAATTACTCTGGAATCTGGGCAGCTTGAGAGAGAGAGAGAGAGAGAGGGAGAGAGTGTTAAGGGCCTTTCAGGTTTTCAATGCCTAGTAAATTTTTCATATGCTTTGGCAACAGAAGTCTATAGCATACTTATCATGCTAATAAAGCACATTTGAACTTGAAATTGAGAGCGAGAATGTGAGACAAACACAGGGAGGGAGAGAGAAAAAAGAGGTGGAGAGAGATTGGAGGTTTTCTCTGCAAATAAAATGTGCAACTAGTGCTTGTTCTTCCATACACATTTATGAAATGTGTACACACACTTGGACTGCCTTTACACGCACCTGTACCCTGCCTATCGACCCACTCACCAAAACACCCCTCCCCACCAATCTACACTCTAGAGATAGGAGGGTACATTTTCATGAAACAAGAAATGGGCGGAGCTACTATCATATTCTGTCAGGCTCTCAGTGGTGTGAACCAATCATTGTGTTTCGCTGGGGAGCAAATACTTTTGATTTGTTCCAAAATATCTGATTGGCTGCTCATTGTGGCGCCGCCCATTATGGTGTTTGCAACGCCTCGATCTGCCATCACTATAACACATATTTTGCGGGGTGATGTTGGTGGGGTGCTGCTGTGATTCCGGACGGTGGGGGAGGGGGGGAGTACGTCCGTTTGTATTTTCTTTTCTTTTCTTCCTTTCTCAGTTTTCAGCCAATCATAGTGAGTTTAACTTACCACGAATCAAAACACTGTACTTTCATAGTTTTGTTACTGACCGAGGAGAGTCTACAAACTGCAAATCTACACAGCGCACACACACACACACACACATGGTAGCAGAGGGTCAGTCTGATTTGACCCCTTGGTGATACAGATCATTTGACATGTCTAGCCTGTGTGCCTGTGCCCTCTAGCCTCTACACTTAATGTGCAATGAATTTGCCTTCTTACGGGTAGAAAATTTAAAAAAAAAAATTTTTTTACCTCATACTATCATGTAGAGATTCTGGGAGGAATGCTGTACATGAGAGACGAATCAAAAAGAGTCTTCCTCAGTCTTTATCCTTCGTTTTCCTCTCAAGATTCTCTGTACCTGTCCCCCACCCCCCCCCCCCATCCATATATTTGTTGTTAACTGTTAAGCATCGCGGAGCCCACGCCCCCCACTTCTGCTTTGCGAGCGAGAATCGTAAAAAACGAGCGGAGAGGAGAGCGGAGAGGGGCGGGGCCGCCGGGAGGACCGTCTAGCCTGTGTGCCTGTGCCCTCTAGCCTCTACACTTAATGTGCAATGAATTTGCCTTCTTACGGGTAGAAAAAAAAAAAAAAAAAAAATTTTTTTTTTTATCTCATCTAGAGATGTAGATGGAGGAATGCTGTACATGAGAGACATGAGAAAAGAGTCTTCCTCATTCTCTTTCTTTATCCTTCTCTTTCTCTCAAACCTCCTACCCAACCCTCCCCCAACCTCCCCCAGAATCCATATGTTTCATAACTGTTGTAAGCATCGGAGCTCCACGCGTCCCCACTTCTGCATTTGCGAGAATCGTGCTAAAAACGAGCCAAGGAGAGGGACGAGAGAGCCCCCCATGGCTTCAAGCATCCAGGGCAGTTTGATGGAAGGGGGCGGGGGCTGCGTGGTTTGATGTCAATTAGCAATGAAGTGCAATTAACGCACTGGGGTCTCGGTTTGGGAAAACTGAAGGAAAGAGACATGGACGTCTCATTTGTTACTTCTCTTCTCTGGAAGACTTTTTTTCTTCTCATCACTTTATTTTCCTTTCTTTCTATCTCGTGCTTTCTTCCCGCTCTTTCTCTTTCATACCTTTCTCCCCCTCTACCCTTATTTCTTTCCTCCCCTCCTCTATCTCCCTCTCTGTCCTCACCACCTTTATCTCCCTCTCCTCCCCTCCTCTATCTCCCTCTCTCTCCTCCCCTCCTCTATCTCCCTTTCTCTCTTCCCCTCCTCTATCTCCCTTTCTCTCCACCCCTCCTCTATCTCCCTCTCTCTCTCCTTCCCTTCTCTATCTCCCTCTTTCTCCTCCCCTTCTCTGTTTCCGTCTCTCTCCTCCCCTGCTCTATCTCTATCTCCCTATCTCTCTCCTCCCCTCTTCTATCTCCCTCTCTCTCTCCTCCCCTCCTCTATCTCCCTCTCCTCCCCTGCTCCATCTCCTTCTCTTTCTCCTCCCCTCCTCTATCTCCCTCTCTTTCTCCTCCCTTCCTCTTTATCTCCAACCATCACCCCTCTCTCTCGCTCTCCTTCCCTCCTCTCTCACTTTCGGTCTCTCTCCTTCTCTCTCTTTTTTTTTCTCTCTGTCCCTTCCTCTCTTGCTCTCCCTCCCTCTCTCCCTCAATCTCTCCCTCTCTCTCTCTGGGTTGTGATGATGCTCAGTGCTCAGGGGAGGGTGGTCAGTCTCGCTCTGCTGGTCTCACAGATGGACTGCACTGTACTGATGTACTGACTCTGGCTCTGCATTCTCTCTTGCGTTCCGCACGCCCGCGTTCATTCCTCCTTGTGTTTCAGTTTTCCGGATCGACCAGTGGCTTTTCTGGCTTTTCTGGTCCTCAGGTTAAGATTTGTCTTAGTTGTAGCAGCAAACAAGTGCAGTATGTGCCTTATTAGGTTGATGCAGAGATGCAACATTGAGACATTGATGTCCGAATGCACGGCAGTTTGAGCCGTTCCAGGTCTTACTACAAGCAGGTTGATCGTACTGAGTGGAATCCACCATCAGGCAGTGTCCAGTCTGGTCATTTTACTTCTCCCAGTAAAACGTGGAATGGTTCAAAACTCTGTGTTAGCAGTGCAATTCACGGCCCTGCAGGAATAGGTAGGAGTTATTTAGCAGGAGTCCTGCTAAAATGTGTTTACATCGCCCTAGCATGTGTAAATGAATGGTTCCCAGTCTGTGGAACATCTGCTCAACCCCCCCCCCCCCCCCCCCCCCCCCTCCTTCTTCAGTGTGGTGTGAGTGGTTTCCAGTGTGTGTGTGTGTAACACCTACAGTGGTGCTCGAAAGTATTCATGCCCCTTCAATTTTTGCACACTTTATTGTGTTGTAGATTTAATTTTAAATGGAAAAATTGCCATTTTTGCCCATCAATCTACACTCAATAACCCATAATGACAAAGTGAAAACATGTTTCTAGAAATTGAAATCTAAAACTGAAATCTCTCATGTACATAAGTATTCATACCTTTTGCTTTATTGTATTTTTAAAGTATCATATTTCATATTTGGTCACATATCCTTTGCATGCTGTTACTTCTTAAAGTCTGTGACCCATCAACGTCAAAAGACTTGATATCTTCTTTTCAGGTACTGTTACAAGCGATACTATAACCTCTCTGCATTTGAATGGATCTCTATGGGAATTGGGGGTTGAGACTAGATTCAGCTGTAAATTATGCGGTGTTCACACAGCGGGCGGTAGGCGATACAACGGCAGGGACATAGTTGAAGGTACAGAAATGTCCATCGCGGTAACATATTGTTTATATCAGTTGCCATATTTACGGTCCGCGCGAAACACATTACCGGTGTACCAAAGAGCGCCTTTGCAAAATGGGCCGCAACCGGAAGTGTATTTATACATTGTGTGTGTGTATTACTGCGTTGTTTCAGCCTGTGTCTTCATAAATGGGCAGTGTGTGTGTATGTATCATAATATCAGCTAGTTTAGGTAGCTTCGCTAGCTAGTTAGTTACACCTCAAATCATACACAGAAAAGCTTCTGAAAATACAGCTAATAATAATGTGTACCTGGAATCTGCATGTCAGTGCTTACAACACTCCACGCTGCAGCCTTTTTGTCAAGATCTCTGTATTTTTTTTAACTTTTTGGTTTGATATTTCCTCTCACATCTCTCGTTCTCTACCACGAAGTTGCACAAACTTCTCATTAATTTTGAAACAGACCACTTCCGTTCGATTGGCACGTGACCCTACCGCCGCGGTAGACGGCAAAAATAAGAATATTTTTTTATTCCGATGGCAAGTTCCGTCCTGCCGTCTGCGATTTTGCCGTCGACTGCCGTCGTTGTCTCATTGAAAACAACGGCATCCGGTTTCGTCCTGCCGTCTACCACCCGCTGTGTGAACGGCCCATTACGCTGGTACACTATGGAACACATGACTGGCGTAATTGCTGTAAGTCATCAAGGGTCTTAAGGTATGAAATGAGCCCCAAACCATCACTCTATGGCCAGATATGGAGTAGATGTGGTTGGATCACTTTAAGGGTGGCACAATAAAGTGTGCAAACAGTGAAGGTATTAATACTTTCGAGCACCACTGTATGTCTGTCCGCCTCCTCAGTGTGGTGTGAGTGGTTCCCGATGTGTGTAACGCCCATATCTGTCCCCCTCCTCAGTGTGGTGCGAGTGGTTTCCAGTGTGTGTAACACCTATGCCTGTCCCCGTCTTCAGTGTGGTGTGAGTGGTTCTCGATGTGTGTAACGCCTGTATTTGTCCCCCTCCTCAGTGTGGTGTGAGTGGTTCCCGGTGTGTGTAACGCCTTTATCTGTCCCCCCCAGTGTGAAGAGGCCAGCAGGGATGGGCAGTATTCTTAGCCAGATTTCAGGGAAGAAGCAGAAGATGAGCACGCTGGAGAAGTCCCAGCTTGACTGGGACACCTTCAAGGATGAGGAGGGCATCATAGATGAGCTGGCAACCCACAACCGTGGGAAAGAAGGGTGAGTCTGTGTGTGTGTGTGTGTGTGTCAGTCTGTCTGTCTGTCTGTGTTTGTGTGTGTGTGTGTGTGTGTGTTTTAAACAGATAATAACATATTACAGTTACATCTGCAGAGAGCCAATTGAATCCCCTGTTACACAGTTCTGGCTGGAGAGGAAGTGAAACTTTGGGCGTGGCGTCCATCTCATTGCCCGTTCTTCATGCGGCATCCGGCAGAGCTGAAACAGCGGGCGTGGCGTCCGCTCAGTTGCCCGATTAAAAAAGAACGCCATATCTGGCAGAAGTGAATCGGCAGACCCTTCGAGGGGTCCGTCTCACCGTCTGACCGCAATGACAGGGCAGGCAGGATTAACAGGGCTGTCAGACAGAGCCCGGAGTGTTATTCTTCTTTCCCAAAGGTTACGTCTGCGCGGATTAATAATTGATCGGCCCCTTCCGCTCTGAGTAATGGTGTGGGCCTTTACCGGGCTGCTGGTTTACAGCGTCCCTCAGCGTGAGGCTGATAGAGTGGAAGTGGACCCCACTCTAAAGGCAAGCAAACTCCTGGAGGTCGAAGACTTTATCGAGGGGCCGCATCTTTTCCTGGCCCCGTTTCTCAGCGCATTGTGTCTTTCTGTTTAGGCCAGACGGATCAAAAACATTTTGGATTTGAAAATTTCGAGACGTGGAGCATCTGTCATCTCCTATATTCAGCAGCAGATTTCGATCGATCTGATGTGGAGTCCAGAGTGAAAAGACGAGACAGATCTGCTGAACCGACTTGTTGTTAAGGACACATTTAATATGCTCGCTGTTATTTTGAAGCAGTGTGTAGTACGTTCAAAGATTTATTTCGGTGAGACGAACCAATTTTCAGGTCAGTGTTGTCTCACCTGCTCTCACAGTTTTGATGAGAACTGGGCTTTCGACAAGAGGTCAGAGTCAACAGGGTGGGTGGGGTGACACCAGAGATGTCATTTGGCCTACCAGTGGGGGATGTGGTCACAGTTATATTTATGCCAGAAGGACCTTGAAAAGAGGTGTGGCTTTAGCTCCAAATTCTGCCCCCTCTGAAAAAAGAGACCTTCCAACACCCTCCCCACCCCCCAGATTGGGTGGAGTCTCTCGTAAACACCGGCACGATGACAGTTACCTCAGAACTGAAGAGGCGTGTCTTCGCCGGGCGTGATTGATGCCTGCTCTCCGTACCAGGCTGAGACGACCTGATTTGGAGAATTAATCCACTCAAGCCTCTAGACTGAAGTCAAGCAGCCATCAATCTGGACATTACCTCAGTCTGTGAAGGGGGGGGGGGGGGGCGGCGGCGTGTCCACAGTGTGTGAGGTACATGTGATACATGAGGTAGTTCTTAGAAAGAGGACGTGCTGAATCGTGGGTGTGTTGGAAGGTGAATACTGGCGTTTTAGGGGGGTATGCAGGTAGTAAGTGCAGGGGGAAATCAAATGAGGAGATTTTGGGTGGGGCAGGGGGCACATGTAGACTGAGAGGGGGGGGGCGGGGTGGAGAAGGAGATGGAGGGATGAAAAGCGTGGGGTCGTCACAAGCCCTTTTGGATCTTGTACCCAGCGCCAGCACGTCCCGCCCCCTCAGCAGGAGGTCCCGGCATCAGGTTCCACGACTGCGGCAGACGCCTTAATTGCACGTTACTGTGCCCTCGCTGTGATTACACCCTGGCTTAGGGGCGTTTTTATCCCCCTCACCGCGTGGGTTTCCCGTCCCGGGATTAACAGCAGGGGGGCGGCCTGTCACTGTGATCTCCACGGGGGGTCTGCCCATCCTGAGACGGGTCAGGGGTGCACATTTGGGAGTCGGGGGAAGGTCACCGCGTGCGGGGCGTTCTCTTTGGTGAACGACCCTCAGAAAACGCTGTTGTGATGGAGGAAGAGTTTGCGTTTTCGTGCGCGCGCTTCTCTGAATGAGAATTTGGAAGTCAGAAGAGACGTATGTGCCGGCGTGTGTGTGTGTGTGTGTGTGTGTGTGTGTGTGTGTGTGTGTGTGTGTGTGTGTGTGTGTGTGTGTGTGTGTGTGCAGGCGCTCCACTTTCCCTATTATCAATACCGTCATTCCCCTTTTAAACAATTAGATAAACAGTTCTACCCCTCTGCAGCTCTATATCACTGTCTGTATTAATGAGCGCGCTCTTTCGGTGCGAGCGAGAGAGGGATGAAGAATGGGAGGAAGCGGAGAAGAGGAGGGAGGCAGTGTAGAGATGCAGAGAAAGTGAGCGATGAAGAAGGAGACAGAAAAAGCAAGGAAATTAAAAAAAGAATTGTAATTTTTGGAGGGAGTGGAGATGAAGGATAAAACAACTGAAAAACGGGTTAGAAGGAGAACAACAGAAAGACGGGAGGGAGAGAGAGAGAGAAAGAGACGGGAGGGAGAGAGAGAGAGAGAAAGAGACGGGAGGGAGAGAGAGAGATACGTATTTATGAAATAACTGAGGAAAAGTATGAATTTGGGGTTTTAATAATTTACCTTTTATATTCTTCAGTGCTAAGAATGTATTGTAAGTGTTTTCCAACAATTCACCTGACAAAACCACATTTTTAAAACTAGCACTACCCTGCACTGGAACATAATGATTTTGGATATATGGAGAGCATCCCTGAAAATCAACTAATGGATATCTTTTGACAGGTGTAACTTATTTCATTGTGTAAATATTGAATTACTTTCAATAATGTGGAGCGGTTTTTTTTTCAGTTTTTTCAACTTACTTGCAAGGGATGGCAGTTAGTAGTATTATAATAAGATTACATCTTTTCTTGCACTAAGTATAGGTTCTGACCAAAAGGTTATTACAATAATTATGATTTAACTATTCTCAACGTCCAGCATTCATCCTGCAACAAATTAATGTTCATGCATTTCAATCTTTGAAAATGATCCTGTTGCATCTTCAGAATCGTTCTGTGCATTTTTTAAATCCTTGTTGTCAGTGTAAGTGTGCGTGCATTTGTATCTATGCATGCCTTTTTACCCTTGCTCTAATGTTAGGCAGAGATTGCAGGGTGTGCCGTAACCACGTCCAGGAATGAGAGTATCTGTGGTCTTTAAAGTGGGGGTCCATTCTAGGATCGAGAGTATCCGTGGTCTGTAAAAGGCATTTTCACGTCTATGGTCTGTGGACAGTAGGACCTGAATTATGAGCGGCTGTGCGCCGCCTTGCCTTGGGGGTTTGAGAGTGTCACTTGCTGCGGAGGATTTATGTGCGTCGGCGGAAATTCCACTGGTCGCCTCCCAGGAAGTACTTCCTGCATAAGGACAGAGGACAATCACAAAATAGCCTTTGTGTGCGTGCAGATCTGTGAGTTACATCGCAGTACTGGGCTTTGTTGATTGATTATGTGTAGCATATTTTATTTGAGAGTGGATGGAGTGTCGCCTCTGTTAGTTAATGGATTGTGAAGTGATGTTAAGTGGTGGGTAGAGTACCCTATGCTATTTATTGGAAATGTGAGTGTTGTTAGTCATTACAATTGTGAGTAATGTTAATTGTTGGATTACAAGGGTTTAGAATTTGAGTCAACTCTGCTGCCTGGGATTATGAATACCCTGTGGCCGGTGGGTGAACCGCCACTCTGGCCGGTGGGTGAATAAGTTAACTTCACGCCCTGCAAATGCCACTCGCGACTGTCACAGTGTGAGCATTACGTGTTACGTGAAGTTCATTTGGGGGTGTCATTGAGGGTTTCATTGAATGCTCAACATCATGTAACTTGCATTAATCTACACAGCTGTAGACTACATCAAATCAACCTTAAAGTTCAATTGGCTTTTTTTTCTGAAAACTGAGCTGTAACTTATGCTATCGAGGCGTGCGGTGTTGGTGAGAATTACTTTTAAATCGGATGCGGTTGGCTTTCCTCGCCGAACAAACAAAGTGTACAAAACATAATTGTCAGTGCCATCTGTAGACTCGTCTGTGACCGTCTTTTCTTTATGGGAGTCGGCAGCCTGTAGCGCGCGCTCCCGCCAAGGTTGTTTTCGGAGAATATCCCAGTCGTTTCTTATGTGCCCATTTAAAAAGGCATGCAATTTAGGATCGTCGGCTTTTTCGAGTGGTATGTTTGCGCTCGATAATGCATCCGTCACGTCTCGGGCGACATCTGTCCGCTGCTCATTCCCCCTCATTTGGTTCAGACCGCGATTGATGTTGTTTGCCTGTAAATGCTGTTTTTATTTTTTTTGTGCCTGTGTGGATCCGCTGTAAACTGCGCCGGATAAAAGGACTCCGCGGGCGACTGGGCGTGTAGTGTACCAGGAGCCTACTGTTGCACCCGGTCACTTTTTTTGTGTTTGACATTCCGTCCAGGTTACATTCATTCCTCTCACTTGGGTGTAGCTTATTATGTCAAATAATTGCTTTTATGCGGGTCACAATTGGTCACTAAATGTACAATTAATCAGGTGATTGCAAAAATCCAGCGCTTACAGTGACCCTGCTGGGATTTAGATGGTAATACAAGTTGAAATAATTTTGGGTCACTTCGCCTAGGTCAGGGGTAGGCAACCCTGGTACTGGAGAGCCGCAGGGTCTGCTGGTTTTTGTTGTTACTCGCCACTTAATTGATCAATTAAAGCAGTTGATTACACAGTTAACTCACCTCATCTGGTTAAGTAGTTGCTGTATTTAGGGTGAAAACAAAAACCAGCAGACCCTGCGGCTCTCCAGGACCAGGGTTGCCTACCCCTGGCCTAGGTGAACTGGTGTCGGTAATTATGAGTGCCGTTTGGTATAGGATTGTGAGTGGCCTGTATTAGTTATAGAATTATGGGTGCTGTTAGGTATAGTATTATGCGTAGCCCATATGACTTATAGAATTATGGGAGCTGATGGGCATACGATTGTGCGTAGCCTGTCTTACTTATAGAATTATGGGTGCTGATTGGTGTAGGATTGTGAGTAGTCTGTGTTAGTTATAGAATTATGGGTGCAGTTAGGTATAGTATTGTGAGTAAACTGTATTAGTTATAGAATTATGGGTGCTGATTGGTGTAGGATTGTGCGTAGCCTGTGTTAGTTATTGGCCTAAGTGCGGTTTGTGGTGAGGTAGTTTTCGCAGTGGATCAGGACAGGGCTGCTCTGTATGGGATGTGCATGTATGTACAGTACATGACTGGCTCTGTGTAAGATGGCCGCCGCTGGCCGCACGACTGGCCTGGCATGCCATAGGCATAGGCCTGAAGGACACACGCGAGAGAGGGAGCAGGGCGCTGAAAGACCTGCTGAAGGGGCCTTTGTTCCAGCAAGCACGCGATGGGCCAGCGCCTTGAATGCAGGCGTGTGCATAGGCGTGTGTGTTTGAGTGCCCAGGAGCCACAGAATGTGGAGAGCAATTTGAATGCTTTGCCCTCACACACGCACACATGCAAACACACACACCCATAAGCACACACATATATGAGATATTTAGCTTGAATAAAATGCAAAAAAAAAAAAAGTTAATGTCACTGTCCAAATACTTTTAGACTGCACTGAACTCATCATTGCTGTATATCTCACTGTTACACTACTGTTATTTATTAATAAGAATAGTAATAATAATCATAAATGTATTTGGTTATTACATTATTTATGTATATGTATCAAACTATTTCACCTGTGTGTAGAGAGATCCCAGTCTTGTACCAGGGTTCTGATATCATTATTTATATATTCTGATATCTTTGCATCATTGAGTGTTTTATACATCACTACAACCAGCCAGTGGTTACAGATCAATCAAACGATCTTTATTTTTGTACAGCGTCATTACAAACAGGTTTTCATGCACTTCACTATGGACATTTTCCAGAGGGAATAAGAAAATTCAATTGAGCCAATTTGCCAAAATCTTATTCCCTGAACCCCTTAAAAGGTGATGAAGCTGATATCACTATTTTTGCACCGCCGCTGTTCTCTGCATCATCACCTTATCCCGCCGCTGTTCTCTGCATCATCACCTTATCCCGCCGCTGTTCTCTGCATCATCACCTTATCCCGCCGCTGTTCTCTGCATCATCACCTTATCCCGCCGCTGTTCTCTGCATCATCACCTTATCCCGCCGCTGTTCTCTGCATCATCACCTTATCCCGCCGCTGTTCTCTGCAGTCTGTGTTTTTGGTGTGAGCATATAACCGTTTTAACACAGCATTTTATGTATAACAGTCAAACTGCAGTCTCAGAACCCAGACGCTCGGATATCGAGAGATCTGAAGATGCTCTCGCGTTGCTGTCTGGGAACAGCGCTAGGCCCTCCAGGGACATGCCAGCTTAGGCGTCGCGTATTTGACAGAAACCCCCTCTTACTATTTAACCGCTTTCCTGTGTCTCGGTTTATGTGCGAATCCTCGGCGTGAGCATCCACCTTCGCCGTAGACCCGACTTTAAACCCCGGGTGTAGGGAATTCACTGGACCTCTGAGGTTTGAAGCCTGGGTTTGACCGTGCACTTATTTGGGCTTTACCACAGTCGCTCTGGCAACGAAGACGAGGCTGTGCGAACACGTGAGCTGTGGCACCTCGGAAAAGAGGTGGAAACTTTTTTTTAAAGGAAACTTTTTTTGACAAGTTGAAATTATCTTCTAGGAACAGTTAAACATTTCTGTAGATGTTTTAAAGTTAACTGACAATTCCAGCTAATCGTTTTTTTTCATAGCTTGCATTTGTGCATCACAGTCGAATGGTGGCTTGCTACCATTCGGCTGTGATACATTCAATGCTAACGTTAGTTAGCAATGAACTGTTCTCAGCTAGTATCGTCAGCTAACGTTACAGAAATGTACTATCAAGTCCCGTTTGGCAGCTGACTGCAAACCAAGCTGCAGTTATTGTACAGCACCGAATGCTGGGACACAGCCAGAATGAGCGACGTCCTCCATTTAAAATTTTGGCGAGGTATTAAAAGAAGCATTTCTATTAGCTGATGCTGCGAATTCACTGGTCAAAGTTGAACATAGTTGCCAGATACCCCCCGAATTTGCTTTGCAGCCAGAAATGATGCAGTTTGTTCGTCCTTCGCACAGTTTTCAATGGAAGTCAATGGTAGGTGAAGCAAATATTTGCACAATTTTCTACAAGTGTGACCGCCCCTTTATACTTTCAGCTACGCCATCCAATCATGTCCCTCCATACTTAATTCGTTGAATCAGGTGTCTTAGTGCTTGGCTAAAACAAAAACCTGCACCCACACCGGCCCTTTACAGACGAGTTTTCCCACCACTGCTTTATGTCCATACATCTGGCTCCATTAAAAGGAATTAAGAATACTTGTAAGTTCCAAGAAAATTAAGAAATTTAAAACTGTCAGCTGACAAGTTACAAGATAACTGGGCTTTTGACAGTGGGTTTCGTCATGCTACATGCTCACTGTCCGGCAGTAGCACTCAGTCTCCCAGGGGGAGTATCTGCCTTCCTTTCCGATAGGTTCCCTCTCTGGGCCTGCAGCAGTAGGTGGATTAATTGGCGCAGAGGCCCAGGAGAGACGTGGCCCTACCCCGCCCCGCCAGTGGAAAACACGTGCGCGCTGCTGTCTGGAGACTTGGTCACCAGGAGGCCCCTCAATGTAGGTCAGGAACAAGCTGAAGGTGTGGATGTTATATCGGGACCCCAATTCGGGCGAGGGGCCTCGTCCACTCAGCCATAGCGGCCAATCACGGCCAATAAATGTTTGGCCGGGGGGGAGAAGATGATTGATGGATGATTTGGTGCCATGAGGAGTGATAACACAATAAAATGACAGGAGATGAGAAAAGTGGATGGATGGTGACAGATCCTCCGTCAGGTGGGGTTGAGGATCCTATGATATGTCAGCCAGTGAGTGATTGGCAGTCCACACGAGGGCCCTTCAGCAGGGCCCCTTCTGGGACCCGCTCGGTTCTGGTCTTAGTCCTGGCCTTTCAGATCTTTCTCTGAGGCTGCTAATTAAAAGCCGCAATTACAGGTCGTTTGGCTTGAGATCCAAAAAAAGGCCCTTCTTGGTGGAAGTAATGAGGCCAGCTTCCAACCGAAACCAGGTCTCTCGCCGCCCTGGAGGCCTGTAATTATCCAGCGTGCCTCTGTGCAGTGTGAGGTACCGCTTTCCTAGCCCAGAATTGTGCTATTCTACCGTGAGGTTTCTCTCCTGGTCCACCTGCTTCTGTACAGTGTGAAGTCTCTCCGTACCCCTCGTGTGCGGTCTCGCTCTTCTTACCCATCATGCCCCTGTGTCGTGTGAACCTGGCGGTCCTGTGTAAGGCTGATCTGTTTTGGCCTTCTGTGGTGTGATGCGTCAGCTCCACTCCAACCGTTGGTACTATGTGGGGGGTAGTTCTGTCCCCAGAGGAATCTTACACATGACATCATCGCCTTAGTCTAACTGCCGCCATAGTAACTAACAGCCTTTCACTTAACCCCTTCAGCGCCAGGACGTTGGTGTCATCAGAAAACCCTGTGATGCGGAAACGGTCCCGGTTGTTAGAGTGCAGGAACACATAGAATGGGTACCAACCTGGTTTTGAAAACACGAAAAATATCACACTCCCGGCGGTAGAGATTTTTAAAGCCACGTATTCACAGTAATCGGTCAAGGAGACAAGCTTAAGCGCATCGTTTTTGCAGTCAGTGTGAGGAGGGAAAGAAAGACCAAAAAAACAGTGTTTTTAAAAATAAATCGTGCCTGACATGCTAATGACTGCCTCTCTCTGCCCATTTGTTGTGTGTCTCTGTGGTTGGGATGTGGGTTTATGCAGTAGTAGAGCAGTGCAGTGCAGTGCAGGGTGGGTGTGGATCGGGGGGGGGGGGGCTGGGGATAGAATAGAAGGCGGCCCGCGGGGTGCACAGTCGCTCTCTGGGGTATCACAGGCGCTATGGGGGTCGGATTTGGGAAGCTCTAACCGCCACAGCCGGACACCACACCCAGGCCCACGATGCTCCCATGGGGATGTGGGAGCAGCCCAGAGCCCCCTTTTTGACCCAGGGAACAACCGCTATCCCTCTGTAAATTAGGTTGACGGAACAGCCACTCTTCCCCTGCAGAGTAGAGTTCACAGAACAGCCACCCTCCCTCTGCGGACAGAACAGGGAGCAGCCGCCCTTCCACTGCAGATTGGAGTTGTTGCGACAGCCACCCTCCCTCTGCAGAGCGGGCGCAGGAAAACGGGCACCCCCCCCTGCGCAGATACGAGTTCATGGAACAGCCACCCTCCCTGTGCAGATTGGCCACAGGGAACAGCCACTCCACTTCAGCCTGGCACGTTCTTCTGCTGCTTCATTAGTCTGATACCAGAGGCCTGGGGGGGAGAGGGGGGGGCGTGAGTGACAGGAAGTCAGATTCCCTTATCCTCCCCTAGGTTATACAGGCTGGCGGGGGTCCGTGCGCACTACACACAGGGCAAGCCGAGAGAGCGAGTGCGTGACTTGGTTCTTATTACCATGTATTCATTTGTTTTAAACGGCCATTTATGATCACCACTTAAAGTTTGATTGCAGGGTTTGTTTTGAACTTCATTTCTGTCCGCAAAATGGTCTTGTACGTGACCTGCATCCGAAAAGACGTGAGCGAGAGAAGAAAGCGGAGAGGGGAACGGGGGTAGAGCGAGAGAAGGAGTGAGGGAGAGAAGAAAGGAGAGTGCTTTGGGGGAGGGCAGAGGGACGGAGGAGTTCAGAGATGTACGTTCAGAGAGCCGACGGACAAAATGGGGACTCTTCTCTCAGTCCTGCCTTGGCGGACAGTAGGCTGTAGCTCTGGCGCCGGGACAATGCGCGTGCTGTAAGCTGTTGTCCAGGTTTCCAGGGGAGACCACTGTCTGTCTGTCTGTCTGCACCAGAGCACTGCATAAGTGAAAGTGTTCTCTTGCATCTAAAAGCATAGCCTTTAATTACCGCTCTGTCTATTTAATTAGTGCCTGAGAGCTGCCTCCGTTTTATAATGATCTTATTTACTTGTTTGCTTGTTGGTCTGTTTCGTTAGCAGATGCTCTGATCCGGAGAAACCTCCCGGGCTTTTCCCCTCCATCTTGCACACACTTAGGTGTTTTATATGTGTTTTTAAGCACTTTTTCCCGCGTGAAAAGCTACAAGATTAAGATGTACGGTTGCTCTTTTAAGTTTATGAACAGAAAAAAATAAAAACGTCTTTTTTATGTAAAGCGTGACATTTCTCTACATGAGAGCTGGAGGTCTCACACTGCGTGTCCATTCTGCGCAGATACTCGCTTCAAGCTCACTTCTGATTGGCAGCCCGCTAAACGGTCTCCCTGCCGATTGGTCAAAACGTTTACGCCAGGTTAAGTGCGCAATAAACATGGTGTCGGCGCTCGGTGGCTCACCGGTTGTAAGGTTTGTGAAGCATCGCTCTCCCATCGTTGCTAATGGCCGTCACAGGCATATTGTTTTCACATCATGTGCGTCTGAGCCGCCCCAGGGCTGAGGGTCACTTGAGACACAGTGCAGTAAACAATGACCTGACAAATCTTTCCCCCTCACAAAGAGACGAGGGGCACCCCGCCCTCTGTCGGGAAGGAATTGCGTAACCGATGCGGCGTCTTGATAACGGGCTTGGAGTTTGATGTGTGTTTGTTTGTTGTCCCTACAGATACATCGAGAGGAAGAACTTCCTGCAAAGGGTGGACCTCAGACAGTTTGAGCAGGAGAAGACCGTCCGCCTTAAGAACATGAAACGGTGACACACAAGCGCAGAACCATATATAGCGGATGGACGCTGACACACACTAACATACATGGATAATGATACACACAAATACGCTGACGCACTGACACATACACGCATACAGTGGTTGATATGCACTGATGCACACAAACACACACAGATACTGATAGACACCAACTGATATGCACACAGATACTATGTGTTAATGTATGCAAGACGTATACACACAGACACAAGCATACATAGACTGACACTTACACGTGTAGATAGACGTACACTGACACCAACAGATACACTGAAGCACACAAACGAGCACTAATATACTCATACACGCACGCACACACACGCACTGCAGCACGGCCCGTTTTCTGCCTGCCGCTCTCGTTCTGGTTCATCTCCTCGCTGCAGTGCGCTGCTCCCCCACTGCTGACGGGTGGCATTACACACACACTCAACAGGGCTCTACAGGGACCCTCGACCCACACGCTCAACACATGTGGTCAGCACGGGCATTTGGCGCGTACGCTCAACCCCCCTCTCCCCTCTCGGCTGCAACAGGTACCGCAGCGACATCACCCGCCCCCTCCCCCCGTCTCCGCTCTGGGTCCACCCCAGGGCGGAGGGTGGGCGGGGCTCGCGAGTTTGAAATAAGCCCAGCTGAAAACCCGCCCTTGCGCTACTAACTGGCTCGCGGAAAACGCTCGCGAACGTCCTGCTCAAATAAGGATGGCCGATCTGCGGCTAATTGGCTTTACGTGCGATTGGGCCGTCGGAATGCTGGCATGAAGTTAAAACTGGCATCTTAAGACTCCATCTCTCTCTCTCTCGCGATCAATATTCCGTCATGTAAGCCAATCTCTTTGTAGCGATCGAAAACGTTTAACATGGACATTAAAGGGGCACGGGTGTTATGTGAGGGGGAGAAAGAGTGCCCATCATGAGCCGTCATTATTTAAGAAGACATACCTACTAATCTAGCGGGTAAAATGGGGACCTGCGTAATAAAAATAAACGTTAGTTGTAACGCAGATTCTATAAACTAAGCATATGATGAGCTCCCACGCTCTTTCTGTTTTCTGTTTCCTGTGTAAGAACTCTACTCCTGTCAGTAACAGGAGTTTCTGGTGCTATATTACAGTTTATGAATATTAATGAGAAGGCGTGCCCAAGGACAGAACGCCCCTTGCCACAGTATTGTCTTCGGCCACACCCCTTCACGATTATTCATAATGTACGACTAGATTGTAATGTCTTCGCGAACAGTCGAGGAGCTGAGGGACGTCTGTCCCCCGGGTGACCAATCGGAAGGCACCTCAGTAACCGCAGCTTAACCGAGGCTACTCCTGAATCGTCTCCGCCCACAAAAAAAACGCATCGCTCAGTCCGACACCCATTCTGCGATGGTCAGATATCCCCACCTGTCAGTGCGCGTCTGTGCAGCGGTATTTCCCGTTTGCGTGTCCGTGTCACGTATGTCACGCTCTTAAATTTATTTTTTTCCCCAAATATGTTTTGCTCACGCGGTCGATTTACATTTCTATTGCTTTGGTTAGAAAAAGAGATAAGTTCTGTTACAGAGCCCCGCTGAGCATCTCGTTGGCATGCTGGAATTTACGCCGTTTTTTCCCCTGAATTGATGTCATAAGAGAGGTCACGATTTGTGAGACCCCTGTAATCCCCCCCCCCCCCCCCCACCCCCAGCTTGTCAGAGACGGGGGAGGATGCGCCCAGAATATCAGCCTACCTGTGCTACTGTCCCCCGTGTCAGTTTAATAGCGAAGCGCAGATTACAGTGCAATTACGTGGTGGTACGGCCGAGAGTCGTCTGCTGTGTAATTATATGGTCGTACAGTGGCACTGAGACGAGCTAATTCAGGGACTCCTATTTTTAGTGTAAGTAATAACAGAATGGTTAATTCAATGCCTTGTGTCAATGTGTTAACTCAAAGAAACCGAGGCCATTGCCTTTTTTGTGTTTTTGTTTTGTATTTTTATTGTAGTTATTGTGATGTACGCAGATGCCATGACTGTATACGGTATAATAAAAGACAGTTTGGTTAAATGGATGTTTTTGTAAAAAAAAAAAAATGTTTCTTATCAGCTGACTTCCAGTTCCTGTTTGAGCATGAGAAAGATACATTGTGTGTGTGCATGTGAGAGAGAGAATAGGTGTGTGTGTGTGTGTGTGTGTTTGTGTGTCTGTATACACATGAAAAAGATGTTTCTGCACACACGTGTCTTTGCCTGTATGTGTGTGTGTGTGTGTGTACACATGAAAAAGATACAGACATATATGCATAAACGTGTTTTGTGTGTGTGTCCTTCCACTGTTCATAAGAATAAAAAAATAATAAATGTTGTCGTTAGAATTTTAAAGTCTGAATTTGAGCCAGGCTTTGTATCAGGGACCATTGAACCAACATTGAAACATTTTATTGTGAGGTCATGTCTTTTCATCATTTGGTGTGAGGTGACTGTATATGGCAGCGTTAGAGCACGCTGGCACAGTTTCCTGTCCCTCTCTTTCTGGAGAGGAGCTCTGTCTTGTATCATGTGCAAGAGTTGCGCTCCGATAGGTCAAAAGGTCTGCTGGCCCCGCCCACCCAGGAGGGCAGTGTCCATCATGAGCACGGTGACCCTGCTGGCTGTTGGATGAGCTGACACTGAGCGTGCTCAAATTCAACATTAAGGAGCCTCCAGCCTGTGCAAAGTCACTGATAGATATAGATTGATTGATTGATTGATAGATAGACAGGCAGTTACGAAAAAACAATTCTATTTTTGTGGAACTTAATTTGTTCACTCACACAGCGTGCCTGCGTACACACACACACACACACACACACACACACACACACACACACACACACACACACACACACACACATAATTTTTGCCGTCCCCTGTACACATAACTGTAAGACCATGAAAAAGATAATCGAGGATGTGATTGTTCCTGGTTCTTCCCTGATTAGTGTTCCTGGTTATTCCCTGATTAGTGTTCCTGATTCTTCACTGATTTTCAAACCCCAGACTTGAGTATATTATTAGCACACAAACCAGAGCATTTCTTTCTGACAGCTAATAGTATGAGATAATATTCAGAATAAAGCAGAGTACTAGCAGCTGTATATGGTCTGAAAATCAGCATATCTTTGGGGGGGGGGGGGGTGTAATCAGGAACAATCCCTGATTTTGATCTCTACACACAAACAACACAAAGCAGAGGCTTCTGGGAGGCTTTTCCTGTTTTCGTGTGTGGATAGCTGGGGATGACCACTGAAGAATAGGATTGAGTGTTCCTAATTAGTATAAAAAGGGAAGAAAACTGAATAAAAAACATTAGGTGAGCTACCTCTATTGCAGGGGTGGCCAATTCCAGGCCTCGCGGGCCGGTGTGTATGCAGGTTTTTGCTGCCGCCAGTTAACAATTATTTAATTAGCCCAATCGTTTACACGATCTGATATTTTAATCTACATATCCGCGATATGAAAAGCAGCTGATGAATATTCTTGTGCCGGTATGCGTCAATGCGTGTATTGTAGCATTTTATCGTTCTGTAATTTACAAGTGAATCGGTGATTGTGTGTATGACTAATTAGCTGATTGAACCGTGGTAACTGGTGGCAGTAAAAACCTGCATACACACCGGCCCGCGAGGCCTGGAATTGGCTACCCCTGCTCTATTGCATATGAAATACATTCATGCAAATACATATTTCAAATATTTGTGTTCCAAATGCATTTTATCCAATGCACACAGGCTGGTTGTATGGTACTGTGTGCGGGCTGTTCCTTGACCCTACAACCTGATGAAGGCATACTGCCAAAACATGTTGGTAATTTAAAAGAAAAATTTTGTATTGCATGGAGATAAGTGTGCGGTTCTCATCTGATTTAATGGACCGGTAATCAGCACTTTTTTTTTAGCGAGCGTTCTTTATCTTTACGATTTATTTTTCTTGAACCAGTCAAATTTGCATAACGGGGATTGCTGAAATGGTATGCCTCATTCCCGCTCAAAGCACAGGTATCTTTTTGGGAGTGCCAAACGCGGCCGTCTCCACAGCGATGCATGCTGGGACAAGCAGCTGGCATGCCGACGCTGGTGAGGAGGGACAGCCGAGCGATTGCTGGAATGCTTGCAGGGGAACGCCGTTAGACCTGGGAAGGTAGAGCTTTCCTGAACATCTGTCTGTATTCGTCCGTCCGTCCGTCCGTCTCATACTTCACTCTGTCCCTGCGCTCCCCTCCCATCTCCTGCAGTCCTAGTCCCCCCCCCCTCTCCCATTTTCCCTCTCCCTCCCTACCTCTCTCTCTTTCCCCCGTCTTGGTCTCCCTCCATCTTCCTCTGTAGAGTGCTGAGGCGGCTCGTTATGGTGTCAAGGAGGAGCAGGAGTAAAGGAGTCTGCCACTGCTGCTGTTTGGCATCCGCTATGGACCTGAGAGAGCAGCGCAGCACTAATGAAGAGCAGCTTGGAGGAGGAGGAGGAGGAGGAGGACTGCAGTTTCACAGTTTTAAATATCTCCTCAGCAGGCCATATGCCATATTAATAAATTCATTTTTAAGTTCTTAGTATAAGCAGCAAAGCCTTTCGCAAAGAGCCCCTTTGACACCTCTCCTATATTGTGAGAACCAGGCCAGCAGTTCTCCTTAGTGCCATATCTCCATAGCAGCTGAAGCTGATTTGAGTGGATGGCTAAAGTCGGACTGGGGCTATATTAGCCTCACACTTTGCTCAGCAGGGAAGGAACAGTGGCCTGGTGACATAAAGCAGTGCACCATGGGGGAGATGGAACGCTTGGCCCAATGCATCGTGGGAGACAGTGAAAACTTGGCAAAAAGGGAGATGGAACTAAAAAGATACACCAGTTATCATGGAAGCCAATGGAGAGCCACAAGAGCTTGTTATATTGGGGAACTTAATGGACATGCGTTGAGACCGAACAATCCCAATATATGAATATTTATGTCAATGTTCCAGCCGAACGTGGGCATTAAAGCCAAACAATAATTTTTAAGAGCTAGCTGGAAAGCAAGGCAGCCAGCTAGCTACACATTGCATTTGATTGTTGTGAAAAGAAAAGTGTGACGGCAAGAACAAATCAAACGCTTATTCAATCCAGCAAGGTATCTTACCAAATAAATGTCAAACCTACTTCAAAAATATGCAAAAGAAAGTACCGCGTGGACTGGGGCTAGTGTCAAATAAAATTATCTTATTACAAAATGTACTTATTGTCACATTTTTGTTTTCATCAGATTACTTTTGTGACTACCTAGCCATTACTAATCAACTATTCTCAATATTCCATTAGTTTATGAAAACATTGCTCAATTTCGAGAAGGTTGGACAAAATCCCATTGACTCCCATTCAAACCATAATGCAGAATGCAGAAAGCCCAGTGGCTCAGCCATATCACAGTCCTTGTTCTCTCTAGTGCAGCGTAGGAGAGACTGATCACTTGGCCTAGTGCACCATGGGAAAAAACAAGGGTGAAGGGAATGGCTAGGTGCAGTTTTGGTCAGAGTCCTGTCCCCCTGCTGACACCAATGCTACTGGGACAAGGCGGTGTATGAGACGGGAATTTCTGCCGTCTTACTTTGACGCTCGCTTGTCTGTTCGCCCCCCAGCATGCATCTCTCACCCTCCCCCACTCACACCCGCACCCAAAAAAAGCCTGCCTCACCAGCCTGGCTCCCCACCACCCATCCCCAATGAACAGGCCCCAGGGACCCTGGGCATCTGCTGTCTTACTCACACTGTTTTTACTCTGAGAAAGGAGGTCACACATACTCACTTGTCTCTCGACCTCATTTCCTCATTCTCTCTCTCTCCCCTTCATGTCTTTCCTTCCTTGGGTGTGACGGTGCTAAAATTGCTGCTCTTGTCTGGCTGTTGCTGTTGCCTTTGCCGTAAGCAGCATAATCTTGTTCTTCCTTTGATTAGAAGATAATGAGCTTGTTTACATAATTAAAGATCCTCCTCCTTTGCCCCCAACCCTACCCCCTGTTTTTTGTCTATCATTTAGATGCAAAAAGAATCATCAGCAGAAGTAAAGAGCTACAAACACAGGAGCCTCCCCCCAATGCCTCTCTCTCTCTCTCACTCACTCACTCACTCAGACACGCACAGGGTAAAATGAATGTCCTCCTGCAGAATGTGGAGCGAGATGCTGTTTTGCAGATTGTGGTCCCTGACAGAGCTGAGAATTATACAAGCTCTTTATCTCTGTCATCTTTGTCCCCCAGTTGCACTGAACACAATGGGGACCGTCTGAAAGAGTCCATATGTTCTGCTCTCTAATCCTCTCCATCCCCACCAGCCATAAGCAGGAAAACAAAGGTGTGCTATTCACATGTAAAAAAAAAAGCCCATCATCCTCGTTTTTACTTGAAATGCTCCTGTCACAGTAGATACTGGCTTCTGCGTTCTGTCTGGGATTGTTCGGCCTTTTATTCCTTGGGTTTATCTCGGGTTGCGCGGTTGCTGCGCAAATCCGGGATGATTCGTCTTCCTGCCTCCGTTCTTCCTTCGCTCTTCTTCTCTCTTTCTTTTTTGGCAGCTCATGTTCAGTCTCGGATGGCCTTCCCCTTCACCCAAACTTCTCTCTCTCTCTCTCTCTGTCTCTCTTACAGTCTGTCATTTTTCTCTTCCTGTCTCTGCCGTTGACTGTCTCATTGTGTGGTCTCAGATGACTTTCGGTAAATCAATATCTGACCGGCACTTTTACTTTATTGGAGGAAAGGGACAGAAGTGCAAGCAGGGGAGGAGAGCTGCTCATTGAATTTGCTTCCTTTCATTTATGAAGCAAATACTGGAGAAAAAAAAGGCTTCTTCTGGAGCGTTTTATTTCTACCTGCTCTCTTTGAACCAAAATGCCTACTGTAACACACACACACACACACACACACACACACACACATACACAGTTAGAAACAAGGCTTATGTGTGTGCTGTCTGCGGGCAAAGCCTCATCTTTGAAAGAAATGGCACCTGGGTACCTCTGAGGTGGCCCTCGTAAATGCCTGAAATATCTAGAGTACGCCTTTTCTCCAGGCATGTGTAGCTGTCCATCACCGAGCCCAACGGGGAGGGCGGCAAAAATAGACGTGACGGTTGGAAGGACAATTATAACGATCTTTGTAACGAACCAAAATAAAAACTGGGAGAATATTTGGAATACTTGTCATAGTGCCCACACACACACACACACACACACACACACATAGACCTAAAACATTAAAGACAGTCCTTTGGAGTTGAGGGGACTGGTGTTGAAGCTCCTTCTCTTCATTGCCCTCCATGTTGTTTCTGGATGCCTGATGGCCACGTACCTTTTTCTGTCCATCACTGTCAGTGTTTCCCTTCCTTCTGGCTTTGCTTGCTTTTAGCTCTGGCAGTTCGGTAGTTTCATTACGGAAAAGACTATTGTTCAATCAGCCTGTCACATTCAGAGAGGGCTCCACAGGGCGCATTCCATACAGACGACTTAAGTTATGCTATATGCTATAACTCTAAAGGAAGAGCAATGATGCTTTGGCAACCGGGAAAAAAAAAATCACCTAGAATGACAGTGGTGGAAGCGACGAGATCAAGTAGCGCCTGGCGCAAGACTGAGTGATGCGCTAATGGAGCGGCTAGCATTTATATATAGAAAGGTATCATACTGGCGTCTTGCTCCAGTGAGGATGAAAAACTGCAAAGAAACCCCGGCGTGTTATCTCGGCAGGGTTCTGCTGAGGCCTGCCTTTCATTAGGGAGGCTATTGAGAGACGGGCTCTGCCTTGGTCAGGATAGCTGAAATCTGTTCCGCCATCCCCGAGTGTGTCTCTCTTTTCCCTTCTGCTCTGAGCCCGGGTTTTTGATTTCGCAGCCGGAAGAGATCGATGGAACAGAAGCGCCAGGGCATGGTTAGTCGCTGCACGCTCACAGCGCACCGTGGCCTGATTCCAGTGTTGGGGACGGGGGAGCGCCGTGCGGTACCACTGTAGGATTAGGTGACTGTTGGGGTTTAGTCAGTGGGACGTGCGATCGTGGTTTCGAGAGCTAGAGCCACTGTGGTGGGTACTGCTTCAGGGGGTTGGGGAATGGGGAGTGTGCTTTGAGATAATGTTGATATTGGGGTCAGGTAGATGAAGGCGCAACAGTGCGGTGCGGGTATTGGCGGTTCGTGTACGGCGTGTCAGAGCTGAGGGAATCAGTGCGTGTTGGCTCCAATAGTATGTGCGATGCATTTGATTGGGCGTGTGATGGATCTGATGGAGTGTGTGATGTAGCTGATGGAGTGTGCTGTGTGATGTAGCTGATTGAATGTGCTGTGTGATGGACCTGATGGAGCATGTAATGGAGCATGTAATGGAGCTGATGGAATGTGCTGTGTGATGAAGTGTGTGATGGAGCTGATAGAGCATGTGATGGATCTGATGGGGTGTGTGTTGAAGCTGATGGAGGAGTGTGTGATGTAGCTGATGTGGTGTTTGTTGAAGCTGATGGAGTGTGTGATGGAGCTGATGGAATGTACTGTGTGATGGAGTGTGTGATGGATCTGATGGGGTGTGTGTTGAAGCTAATGGAGGAGTGTGTGATGTAGCTGATGGGGTGTGTGATGTAGCTGATGGGGTGTGTGTTGTAGCTGATGGGGTGTGCGTTGAAGCTGATGCAGTGTGTGTAAGACATGGGGAAAGGCACTATAAATCCTGCCAAGAAAGATTGGGGAGATAGAGAGGGGTGCCACTTCCATTGAGCCCACATTCCTGATCCTACTGCCAACTGCGCTCATACCAGCCAGGGCATGGAATTAACCTTTTCACCAACTGGCTGCGAGAATATCAAATCTTACTAGCCACAATCAAAATTTTACCAGCATTTGGTCCGTGACGGGTGTTGATTTCACACCCTGACACACACACACTCTTTCTCTCTCTCTCTCTCACACACACACACACACACACACACACACTCTCTCTCTCTCTCACACACACACACACACACACTACGAGGCAAGGGAAGGGAAAATTACAGACCACACATGACTCTATTATCCGCACGCACTTACTAACCCCATTTGGGATGCTCCATTGACAGGCAATGCACCATGAAGCACTGTGTCCCAGAATGCATTGCGGTAGGTTCCACGGACTGCAGATAACAACACCACTTCACTGGTTTCCTTAAATGTGCATTTGGCATGGCTTTACATTGCCTGCAATTACTTCAAAATTGCCGGGAAATTGCCCTGTTAATACAATTTTAAAATGCAAACTATCTACACACTCACAAGGGACATCCTTGCTACACGGAATGTATTTTTCCCTTTTAGGCAGCCCCAGCCAAATATATGTTCAATAAATGAAACCTATGTATGCTTGCACACTGCACCTGAACCACCCAGAGTAGCCATGCTAAGGTTATGATCATGGCATCCACTTCCACCCGTTTTCTTTTTTTTGTTCTGCTGCTTTTGCAGGGACCCAATGTAGTGATTTCTATGGTGTCATGAGCTTGGATGCCGCAGAGCTGTTTCAGTTATTGGAACAGAAGTACATTATGGAGATGATGCTCTTTTTCTCCTCACAATACGCTCTATCAAATGCACAGATCCTCTAGCCTGCTCGTGGTGTTTGTTTTGTTACACTTCTTTGTGGTAATGGTATATTCTGCAATATATTGCAAAAAAATTTTTTTGATAATATTAATATATTTTCTATATTTCTGTTTTTTTTTATTATATTGCAATATCGTAAACTGACAATCATTTACCAATATACTATAAAGTGTTTAAATATATTGTACTAAATTCCATTTCCCTGAGAGCTCAGTGTTATTGACGCTTCAACGTAATTTATGTATGAAATATACTCTAACTAATGAAATACTCCAATGAGTGGTGTCAACACATCAGTTTATAGGTATATCTCTGGAGCTTTTCCTGTTTACATTAAATTTAACTTGAGGTTACTGCTCGAGTGCTGGGCATAGAAATAGTAATGCACGAATATCACTCCAAAATTCTTAAAAGGGGTAGGCTAAACCCAAGAACGAGTTGTCGCACCGACAAAACATTTAAACCGTGCCCTTTAAGCTGCAACCTCGGAGAGCGCTGTTTTCCAAGCGCCTGCGCTCCCCCCTCTGGGAGACCACCCCTTTAAGCCAACTTGCTGATTCCATCATTAGCGCGAGAGAGCAGCTCTCCGTCTCGTTCTGCAACGGAGTGACATTTACAGCCGCAAATCTGGGAATCAAAGATCTTTCGAACACCCAACGCAATCGGCTCTTGGAGCGTCAGCTCAAAGGATCCCGTTCCCCGAAGTATCTGAAACCGGTGAACATAAAACCGCAAACCGAGTGACATTTACAAGAAGGAGGAAAGTCTGTTTTGCGGAGCGGAGATAAGGGGGGCTCCGTAAATACCACTTACATGCACTGGACTCTGCATTCAGGAGGCTGCTTGTGTGTGCTTGGAAAACATCCCTGACGTTTATTTCAACTCAAAACCATAAAAAAAAATAGAATACTTGGATTCGACGTGGATACAGAATAAAACCAATATGGAATAGAAACCGACACCATAGTTGTCTGCTTCGGAAGAGAATAGCGGCTTTGCTGTTTAAACGCCTGAATAAGAATTGCTTCTATCAACCATAACGTAGACCACCACAGCAACTGTAAAATGTCTGTCCCGGTAAGTAAAGCTGTACAATCGCCACCTGAGTGTACCTCATAATAAACACGGGGTTGTGAAGGGTCGCTAAATGTCTACTAACCTGAATGAGAACTCGTACCCTACAGATGTGAAAGATGGAATGTTGCGTGTGATTGGTATGGCATTTTAAGGAAAAACCAATATTCGAACGTGGCTGCATTTGTAATGATTGGAGTATACCTTATTCGAAGACAAATGCTGGTCATCCCTCGTTATTTAAGACATAGCTGTGTGCAGCTTCAAGAATCTGGCTATTTCAAATGTTTTCCATTTCCTTATAATCCGCAGAGAGCACAGCAGAGCGCGAGCTCCGCCGCGCGCCGCTAGGTTGGCACGCTGTCAAAAATCCAGAGTGTAGCACAGATGTAGCTGGGAATCTTTTTTGAGTCGTAGTAGAGTTGGAAATATCATGTATTAGTTAACTTGTGAACTGACGGAGCGAGTCTATATGCTGTGGCTATCTGTTTAAAAACTGATAATTGCTTTAACAATCAATAATATATTTAACTGCATTTATAGTTGCATAGGCGGGTGGGTCGTCTTGTTTGTGTAAATGTTCATTTGTTTAGTAGCTAATTTTTTTATTTTGAAAATTGATTGGGTCCTAAAACAGTACAACAGGCTAAATCTGCACCTGGGAAGTTATCTTATTTTCTGGTGAAGTTAGGACAGTATATAGCCTATTTCAGGATGAATCTGGGTTTTCTTTTATTTAATCTTTAACAAATTCATCTTTATTGAATTCACAGTTTTCACGAATGTATCACTTTGTCAGTGGTATATTTGCCAAGTAAAGTATTGCATTATGTTGTGTGTTAATAATGAATTATAGTATATACTTTAAGAACACCTACCAGCTTTTTAAAAAGTGCTATGAAATAATTGCCTGTATTCAAAATACAATGCTTTATTCTTTAAACGCATCAGTCAGCTTTTAGAGTAGGCTTACAATGGGAAAATACTAAACTCGATCACATCATTAATTGCAAAGAGCACGGCTTTCTTTGAAGAAATCCCTAGATAATGGACTACTAAATAGCCAGTACTCATCCTCTCAGAAATCTCTTTCATGAAGTTCACTTCATTATTTGTTTTCCATTGTTATTCATCTTCATGTAAAGGGTTGTGCCCACGGGTTTGCCACAGTATAGCGTCGCCTGATCACTAGACCTCACTTCCCCGAGGTATCTGCCCTGATTAAACATTTCTCTCTAGTAGACTACGATAAACTGTATTGTTCTTGAATGGACCGCGGGTTAAATCTAGCGGCATATTCCGAGCCACAAAAAAAATTCTGATATTGTAAATGTTTCCTTCAAACGTACAGCAATTCGCATGGAACTTGGGTATCACCATGCATGACACAGCGGTAAACGATGCTTAGCTTTAAGACACGCTTGTATAGGTTGCCTGAGGAAAGCATTGTTCTTTTAACCTTGACATTCTCCATGTTATTCATGCACTCAAAGCCGCATAACACGACGTGTTAGAACATGTATAATGCGCGCAAGAATGTTTTCCTGGTGTAGTAGTAAGCGGTAAATCTTCTTGGGTGAATCAAAGAAAATCCGATAGAAGAGATAAGATTCTGAGATCGGCCCACTGTCTTGAGTTCAGAGATCATCTGCTTTCCAAAATAGAAAGCTGGGGTTATGTTAAGGGTTCGAGTGCAAGAATGTGTAGGTTACTGCGACTCGGGTGAACGGACAGACTGGTTTTCAAAATAATACAGCGCTCTCCCACAGAGCGACTTTTCCCCCCAGAGATTACCGTGCTCTAGATTGATCTGGTGGCGGCGAACAAGGAAGCACACCTTTACACCTGCATAAATTATGTCCCTAAACACAGAATCTGAATCAGTTTCCACCTCTTACGCAAATCGGTTAGGTTTAGGATTATGGTAAATTTATCTTGGATCTGTTGTTGGGAGCTGGAGTACGCGTAGTGCTGATTTTAACCTAGGCCAATGCATTCATTAATCATGTAGAATCTCCCCAATTTAATAGGGTGTCACATTTTTACAGAATATTGACGTTAGCCACCAGTGACCTTTTGACAGTCTGGCACTTTATGAATAAAAAATAGTGACGTAAAAAATAAATGAATGGAAAAATCGCCTACTGTGAGACTTTTAAAACTCTGGCCCCTCAACTAATAAAAAGTAGCTGCCCCTCGGGGTGGGCAAGGTTAATTTCAGCTGCTTGCCTATGTGAACGCTGACATCTTTATCTTCGTGCAGCAACAGGTCCTGGAAATCTGATATGGCTGGTTGCAAAAGTTTAAGTGGGGAGATTGTATTGCCCTGAAAGCTATGCATTTCCTTGACGGCTTTATGAATTGTAGGTGTTTAATTTACAATGGGCTTGTACACTGCCTGGCCTCAAAAAAAAAAGTCTCACACTCTAATATTTAGTTCTAATATTTAGGACCGCCTTTAGCTTTGATTACGGCGCGCATTCGTCGTGGCATTGTTGAACCACTCCGTAAAGTCTTCTCCAGCACATCCCAAATACTTTCAATGGGGTTAAGGTCAGGACTCTGGTGGCCAATTCATGCGTGAAAATGATTCCTCATGTTCCCTGAACCACTCTCTCACAATTTGAGCCCGATGAATCTTGGCATTGTCGTCCTGGCATATGCCCATTGATGGGATAACCTGGTCATTCAGTACATTCAGGTACGTCAGCTGACTTAATTTTATTGCCGCATAACATTGTATTGTTGCTGAGCCTAAACCTGACCAATTGGAGCAACCCAAGATCATAACACTGCCTCCAGAGGCTTGTACAGTGGGCACTATGCATGACGGGAGCAACCGCGATTTTTTTTTTTTGGCCAGGCAGTATATGATTAACTGACAGTGGAGGTATTTATTTAGCATGGTCTCTGGCTGTATAACATTCCAATAGCCTGTTTTTACACAAAGGTAGTCTTTCGGTCGACTTACGACTGCAGTTTTGACCTTCCGCGAGAGCTTGTTGGGAGCGGATGTCCTTGCTCCCCGTTGTTCAGCTTCGCACGCTGAATCCGACAAACAGGGAGCAGATTGCTGGTCTTTGCGGCCCCAGGCCTCGGCGGAGCGCGACAGCTGTTCCCGGTACAGAAGAAATGGCAAGGAGTCACTTGCGAGGCGACCAGTAAAGGCAGCGGGGGCGAAGAACAGATCTTTAACCATGCACGCGGCCAAGTTAGCTACCCCATATTTACAGAGCACAGCATATTGTCAAAGTCTGACGAAAACGGATATCCTCAGGAGCCATTAGACGAATTTGATTATGGATTATTAACATGCTCCTAATGCATACACATTTAACCACTGCTGTATTTGTATAAAAAAAAACGTATTTTCAAGTGAGAGAAAAACGACAGATCTGAAGAAAAGCAAGGTGGGATGGATGAATGAACGAAAGAGGGAAAGAGGAGGGAAACGGAGGTATAGAGAGTGACAGAGTGAGGGGAGATGGAAAAGAACGAGAGAGAGACAGAGAAAAGGGCTGAAGCAGAGTGGGAGAATGGGAGATGTAGGGAAGAGAGAGAGGGAGGGCTGGCAGTAGGGTTATCCAGGGCCTGTTCTGCGGTACTGTCCTCACAGAGCTGCGACCGTGACCGCTTGTGCAGCGTCTGGTTGAGTGACATCTCCGTGGCCTGCTCCGTCTTTTGCAAAAACCGCCTTGGAGAACTGCTCTCAAGGCAGAAGAAAGGATGCTACTTCAGTGATGACTAATTCTCGCTGCTCTAACATTAGTGAAAGGCCATTAAATCCTGTCTGCACGCTTGTGTATGTCTGTGTTTTCCTTCCCCGCAAACATTGAATCTATCCCATTTAATTGAAACCCTCTGTTTAGCCCTGAGCGTTAGTATCGTCAAAGGTGAGAGATGAGTGAAGAGATAGAAAGAGCTGCCTGTGAAGCGATGGCAAATATTGAAAAGTTGAATATTAAAAGCAAAGAGGTAAATGCGGTGGTGTGTGCGCGCGCCGTTGCAAGGCGCTGTGGGAATACGGAGCAGTTGTGAGAGATGGAAGAGACGGAAATGAAAGAACTTGCGTGGTTCCGGCCTACATACAAACATGCAAAGAGACATGTTACACGCAGGCACGTTCCACTAACACGCATGCACAATCGTACAGACTCAGGCCTGCATGCACACACACGTGCATACACTTGCGCGCACACACACACGCACATACAGACATGTTCCATCAAACACACACACACACATGTTCCATGAAAACACAAGCACACAGAAATGCACAGACTAGTTCCATTAACAAACAAACACACACATACAAAGACATGTTCCGTTTGCACACAAACACACACATACAAGGACATGTTCCGTTAGCACACAAACACATAAATAGCAACTTGGGGGCTGAGGCTACAGTGTGTTGCTGTAAGTATTTTGTTTAGATAGAGACACCAGACACTTGGGATGGGCAGATCCTAGGATGCAGTCTTGCCTCGGGGTGTGAGGAGGGGGCGGGGGCGGGACACTGCAGCTATGCCCCACCCCCCTAGGGCTGTGTGTGTGTTTGGGGGGGGGGGGGGACTGTATAAGTGCTGTCCGTAATATGTTTGTTCCAGGAGCCTGACATTTTCCGGCTGTCACAGATGATGCCCGGCATACATATTCATGACTGTCACCGGGGCAGGTGTCTGCATATCAATGACACCGCTCAGGCCTCCAGGGTTATTTACATGGGTTGCCCCGGTTACCCATGCGCGCTATCAGCTCCCACTCCCCTCTCCCCTCTCCCCACTCCCCACTCCTGCTCATGTTGCGCTCAGTTTATCCTAACTGCGCTCCTGGCACCATATACAGGAAACATATGCATAAGCACTCACTCACTCACTCACTCACTCACTCACTCACTCACTCACTCACTCACTCACTCACTCACTCACTCACTCACTCACTCACTCACTCACTCACTCACTCACTCACTCACTCGCTCAGACTGGTTCTCTCTGCTTATACAGTATATGAATAAAAGTATTTCTCCAGTTCTCTCATTCGCTCTCTCTTTCTCTCTCTCCCTTCCTCTCTGAATTGGATTCAGTATGCCATGAAATACATAAAATAAATATTGAAAAACATATAATAAATAAGCGTAACATTCAACTTTAGAAAAAACTACTGCCGTATACATTTTAAGTAATGTCATTATAATAATGGCAATGTAACAAATACATTTAATTACATGGATACAACTTTTTCAAAGTAATAAACTTTCAATTATTATAGGATAATAAAGACAAATTTTAATTATTATATACAGTGCAGTCCAAAAGTATTTGGACAGTGACATATTCTTTTGTTGTTTTGGCTCTGTACTCCAGCGCATTGGATTTGAAATGGAACAGTGACTATGAGGTTAAAGTGCAGACTTAATTTGAGGGTGTTTACATCCATACATAGCCACCCCCCCCCCCCCCCCCTATTTCAGGGGACCAAAAATAATTTGACAAATTATCATAAATTTAGCACACAAAAAAAAATGTCACTGTGACTGCATTGTATAACATACTGTATCTCTAAATCTCAGAGGCAGCCATTGCTGGGTGGTTACTCACTGTCCCTCTCACTCACACACCCACACACACATTCAGCTTGTCTGTGCTAGGCTCACCCTTGCAGATATAATATACACCATGTACATCATAACTCTCCAGACCTTTACCACGCGGTTGGTTCACAGTTGACTCCTTAGCACAAATTATAATGATATGTTTTTTAACTGTGACTGGCAGCACAGGTATAAATATGAATATAAATATCCACGTGTGCCACCACACTTTGAGTAATTGTCTCCATTTCTCAGCCGCCTCACATCCCACGGTGCAGAAGAAGTACCACGTTTTTCAGTTTTATTTTCCCATGACCACTTGCTCCACCACATAACTGCCATTCCATTTCCCACTGTACCCATTTATCCGCCGTTAAACGGCTGCGTCCCCGCTGTCTTCTCATTAGACCTGTTCTTCAGTCAAATGTGCCTGCCTATTCTTTCTATTGCCTGCTTTTCTATAACTTAGAGAGAGTTCATAACACTTACATGCAGGCTAGATCTACAAAAGATATCTCGGTAGAACAGTAGGGGCCGTAGGAGGAAATTACAATGCGGTAATAAGGTAAATTCCATACGGCTATAGGAAGGTGTTTACTTTGACACAGAGTGCTGTAAAAGGGATGTTTCGGTTTCAGTGTATGTTTTCGATTTGTCCAGGCAGTTTTTGTGCGTGATGGAAAATATTTTAGATACATACAGAATTTGCTGACACCTTATCAGCTTTCCAATTGTGAGTAGCAAGGCATTTGGGACGTGTTGTGTAAAGCAAGAAAATACACTTCAAGTAGGCTAAGGTTTCCTTGAGCAGAGGTTGAGCCGCAATAACTGAAAATAAGATTAGATGTAATTTTTTGAAGAGTAATATACACCTGTAGGATACGACCTCTGGAGGCTTCGCTTTGGTCTACAGGCTCCTCCTGCGGAAAGTGAATTATCCCGTTACAAGTGTGTGGCAGCTTGTCAGGTCATGTAGTAGAGGCAGAGAACCTCAGAGTCCATCAAGGCCAGGTTAGACGCAGTGCTGGATACGCCGTGATTGGCTGAATTATGTGTTTTTGAAAAGAGTGGAAGGCTCTGCAAAATTGGGAGGTGTTGAGGTGAGGAAGGGTGTGGCTGCATGGGGAGAGGGAGGAGGGTCAGTGTGTGACCGCTCCGGCCACCCTGGCTGTCTGGGCAGGGAAACACAATGGACAACAGCGGGGACTGTCCCTCTCCAGCCAGCGAGAGTAGAGAGCTCCTTTGTGCCTCGATGTGGCATAGAGCACATATCCCAACACTAGCACTCCCTGAGGAACTCACTCTACTCATTGTTTACTGCTGTGTGTGTGTGTGTGTGTGTGTGTGTGTGCGTGCATTGTCCATATTGTTGTTGTACATTGACATTATTTATTCTGCTCGTTCTTGTTGTGTGGTTTTGTGTCACTGCGTTTGGAAGCTCGTTTTAGACACTTTCACTACCTCTATCTATCTCTCTATCTCTCTCTCCCTCTCTTTCTTTCTCTCTCTCAGTAGTTTTATGCTCTGGCAGCTCCTGCCGTTGCGCTCAGCTCTGTTTTTCTGGTACATTTTTTTGCCCGTCGCCATGGCAGCCCTGTTTGTTTGCGTTGGGGCTGTTTGGGCATTTGGGAGGGAGGCTTGGTCAGGGGGGGAGGTTGGGTTGGGTGGTGCAGCGAGGTGTGAAATTCAAGCAGGTCCTTCTACTTTTGAAGGCTGGTGTCAGTTTACACCCCCTCTTTCAGCCTCCCACTCTGCCCCATGACCTGTCCAGGGGCAGCTTGTGTGGGTGGAGTGAGGGCGGGGACCCTGCCAGCCTACATGCAGGAGGAACACAGAGGGGTGGCAGGGTGCGCTCCATTGATATGAAAGAGGGATAACATGCTCTCATTCCTTAAATTCCAATAGTTATCTGTACCCCAAAATCCAAACTCTGTGGGCCTTGGCTGTGATTTTGGCACGTCGCGTGTTTTCATGTCTCTGCAGACGGTCACCTGATATGGAGAGAGGCGACCGTGCTCTTTAGCGACGAAGGGGTGCATGGATCTCGGTGGGGGGAGACCTGAGGGAAAACCGTTTTTTTTACGGTCAAAATACATAGAAATGTCCCAGCGTGGCCTCATTATCAGGGGCGATTAAATGGTGAACTTTCACTGACCCGATTCATTGTTTCACTGTGCTGTAAATCTTATTCCTGCTGATGGAGGGCATTTTGTGCGGGTGTGTGTCTGTATATGTGTGTGTGTGTGTGTGTGTGTGTGTGTGTCTGTGTGTGTGTGTGTGTGTGTGTGTGTGTGTGTCTATCTGTGTGTGTGTGGTTGTGTGTATTTGCATGTTTATGTCTACGCGTATATTTGTGTGTGTGTTATGTTTGTGTTTATATGTATGTATATGTTTGTCGATGTGTGTGTGTGTGTGTGTGTGTGTGAAAGAGAGAGAGAGAGAATAGAGAGTAGTAATGGCAGTTTTCTGTGCCAGACCGCTCCATCGCTGGCTGAGGCCTGCTCTCCCCCCCACCACCGTAAATCTCTCTGCTGATCTGCGTCTCTCTGCGTTGTCGCAGTATTAATGGCTGCCCATCGATCAGGGGCGCATGTTTGAGTTATAGGAGCTGCGCGGAGTGGAGGTGGGCTGGGGGTAGCCAAGCAACTCTGTTATCTGAGAATTGGGCTGTCGATAAAGGCAGCAAGGACGGGATTAGAGACGGCGGAATGACAATCATTTGCAATGCAGGACTGCTGTCAGAGAGAGAGGATGAGTGAGTGAGCGAGGGAGCGAGTGAGGTGGGTCAGAGGGTGAGAGAGAGAGAGAGAGGCAGTGACATCACGCCACACGAGCGCAGCTGTTTGGAATTCACACAGCATCCTGCCACTGCTCCCCTGCACCCCCCCCGCCCTAGGCACATTGACACTGCCGCTCCTGCGGGACAACCCCCCCCCCCCCCCCCCCCCCAAGCTCAGACTCCCCTGCAAACCCTCCTCTTACCTACTCATTTCTCAAAGCCGTGGCAGCCGACTCTCCGACACACAGGCGATGTGACACGTCCAGGTGCCGCCGGGGCGTCGCAGTTCTGGATGGGGGGGGGGCAGAGCTGCCGTGGGTTAGCCAATCGATAGATGAAGCCGTTAGGCCGGGCCTTCAGGCTTGGGCCGCTCTCCCTCCACTCCACACGCTCTATGCGCTGAGCTGTGAAGTCCACCGTCCCGTCCTACCAATCGTCGCAAGCGCGCGGCAAAACCATGACGACGTTGGTCTTTTCGCCCTGAGGGACTCTCTCCGATCCCGATATTTAAAAGTAATAAAACGCCTGCACCGATGCCAGGCGGTTGTGGGATTCACTCAGTTGCGAGATCCCTCTCTTGCCGGAATCGCCTTCCGGTCTATGTGAGCGCTTAACTGAACGCAGGAGATGTCAACTGAGAACGGCGGCCTGACCTGGAGAATTATATTCTGACCGAGGACTCTGTCAGTCCAGCCTCCCTTCTGTCAGGAGAAGCGATTAGTGTGCAAACTCTCGAAACAACACCTGAAAAATGGGGAGGTTTTACTGCCGAGTAATTGGCCACCTGCACTGTCACTGCAGCTGTAAACCCGCAGTGTGTATGTAATCCACGTGAAGGTTACGAGTGCCAGGCGGGGCATTTACCAAATTAGAATTCCATTAAGAAATTGAATAGTTATAATAACATGAATGTATTGTACAGCTATATAAAGATGAAGTCATATACAATAAGAGCTGAGATCCCCTGCAGGGTGTAGGGGTGTGCGTGTGGAGTTCATTCATGTTTTATAAATGCAATATGATGTAGAAATGCATGCGCATAATATAAATATCATGCAAACGGATGCAGTAATGAAATATTTACATGACTAAAATCTGTTTATTTACAAGATCACATTTTTAACACTCACCAGCATTTGGCAGTTCAGCATTGCCAAAACTCGAGCGTCATAAAAGATGCTCACTGAATATCTCGCGCGTGGCATTGCGGTTTAGTCTTTCGGTCCGGAGTGTATCGGGGGCACCGGGGAATATAAATGCTGTTGATATTCCTTTGCCGTACTGTGCCGCGCGTGCAGTTACAGTAGGAGAAGCGAGCTCTGCGCGCAGTGGGGCTGAGCCGTCTTGATTTTACATTTAGATATTCTGCGATATTCGGCGCTTCCCAAGACTGAACATTCAAATAATCAAACCCTACATTTCGCACCCCGAGTGCCATATGAAACTAAGTCTTTCTGAGTAAATAATGACTCACTGCAAAGAGACCTGCGTTCGCTCACACTGGAAAATTTATATTATCTATGAATTATCGTATTTTATGCGGGGCTCTTTTGCTTCCTTGGTGAATACTAAAAAATTGATTTAGCTAATTTTTTGTGGGTTGTTAAGACAAGCATTTGAGTTCTGGTCCGTGGGAATCCTTTGGAATTCTTGTAACATTCATTTTTGTGCTGGCTCATGTTAAGAAATCAGTCTGCTGATATATCTCTTGAGTCTGCTTTGAGTCTGTTTTGAGTCTGTCTTGAGTCTGCTTTGAGTCTGCTTTGAGTCTGCTTTGAGTCTGCTTTGAGTCTGCTTTGAGTCTGCCTTGAGTCTGCTTTGAGTCTGCTTTGAGTCTGCTTTGAGTCTGCTTTGAGTCTGCTTTGAGTCTGCTTTGAGTCTGCCTTGAGTCTGCTTTGAGTCTGCTTTGAGTCTGCTTTGAGTCTTTGCCCACAGTGTTACACCACAGGCATCTGCGGCTTTTCACTGTATTTCTGGCACAATATGGATGAACATGAAAGCCAGCAGTCTCCATTTTACAATGCCCAATACCTACATTGCACCTATCTATATGCTAATGCAGTCAACAGATGACATAATTTCCTGTCTGTTTTAACTGACAGTAGCTCATTAGGAGCCTTTTCGGGCTGAAACAGAGGAGTGCGTTTTTTTTCATTTTTTTTCTTCAATAATGCAAATCTTGATGAAAATTTCTTGATTTTATTTTTTTGTTTCTTTCTCATTGGTGCGTAAAATTGATCTAAATTTGAAGTTTAATGACCTTCACCAAATTAAATTGAATTCTGCCAGGCCTGATTATGCGCCACAGAGACTGGCCGGAGGTGAGAGGTCTGCTCTGTGAGCGAAAATCCCCTCAGCGCTGTAATTAAGACTTAATTCCACTTGGGGGGAATGTGATGAGGAACACAGCCATGCCTCCCGTCCTCCATTACGGCTCTTCACCCGGCCTTCAACCGCTGCTGTTGCTGCCTCACTCCAATGCGCTGCTGGCCCTTTCACCGCAGTCACTGCCCCAACCCCACCTCACCACCACATCTATTGCCTCCACCCTCACTATCCCCATAAATGCCCCCTTAAGTACAGCAACTTCCCCTTTCTATTACTACCATTCAATTCTACTGCCCCACCCATCCCCCTCACCACTTCTTCCACTCACTATATAACTGCCTCCTTCAATAAAGCTACTGCCCCACCCGCATTCTCTACATGAGTGCCCCCTTAAATGCAACTACTGCTTCTACGTCCACTTTAAATATAACTACCCTTCAGTTCCGCTCCTGTTGCCATCTCCACTCAGTACATACAGTAACTGCCCCTTCAATACAACTACTGCCCCCCATCACTTTCATTCCTGCCCCAGGCCCTTATCTCTACCCCCGATGCCCCACCCCCGCGGCCATCTCTCCCTCAGACATAATCACTCTCCTTGGAGATTAAATGGAAATGTTTCATTCTTCCGCCAGTGATTCCCTCTCTCTCTCTCTCTACCCCGCACTGTCTTTCTAACTCTACCATTTTTTTGATTACGGAGACAGTGGGCCAGTGTGATTGGGGATTTACTGAAGAGAAAGGAGGCTCGTTGTACCGGGGCGACTACATCACCGACGGGTCGCTACCGTGACCTTTACGGGGTGCGACGCCCCCCCCCTATTTATCACCGCCAGCTCTGGGATTAATGTCACTGTAATGTCAGGGCAACGTTGGGGGAACGTTGCCCGGTTACGCGGTCTTTGTGCGCCTGGCCCGGCTTCATTACTCGCAGCTCTGGGATTAGGCTGAGACGGTGAGAGGACATTCTGCATTAGAGCTTCGGCTTTATGGACGGTGGTGGGGGGGGGGGGAAGTCATTTATGGACAACAAAGAGGCTCCATTTGAAGGAAAATTGATTTGAGGATGGTTTTTCGATCCCTCGCGCGCCGTGTTTTGTGCGCCTCAGAACACATCTTTCAGAGTCTTCTTTTGTGTCATCCGCAGAGATGGGAAATTAGCCTCACGCCCGGAGGAGCCTCTTTTCTCTCCTGCAGTGAGATCTATGAGAGCGTAGGGTGTATGAGAGACTAACACACACACACACACACACTTACACATACACACGTGTGCACAGTTACAAACACGTACCTATACATACAGATTCATACAAACATACAAATTTACACGCACGCACGCACACACACACACACACACACATACAGTATAGATATAAGACAATCAAACTGAAGTACCTACAGATACACAGACGCATACCGTACAAGCAAATGTACACATGCACATGCACGCACATACACAAACAAAAAAGATACGCAACTGACTGCACACAGACGCAGAGAAAGATGTATGCACACTGACACACAGACACGCACACTGCACTTGCGTCAGACAGTACGGCGATTCTCATCTCTGCTAGGCGGAGATAGTGTCTGTCTCTCTGACGGGGAAGGCGGTGCAGGAGCTGGTTAGGAGCCTGTCCTGTCCCTCCCTCGGGGAAGACGGCTTTACCGCTGTGTTTGTTCTTTCACTGTGGCTTTTTGTGAAGAGTCAGGAGTGTATACCAGCAAACAACTGTGTGCTTCACCTGGGTGTTTATAATGAGTCTGCTGTCTGAAAACATGCACTCGTTTCCAGATCCAGTTGGGTCTGGCTCTGGCCACACAGTTGTTTGTCTGGTTGGCTTTTGAAGTGCAGGCATTTTGGGATCGTTTCCGCTCCGGCACGCTCGGCAGGGGCTGCAGATTATTTTTAATGCGGTAATGAGTGTTTTGGTCATAGCCCGGATTTCTGCATTGTAGGAAGCCTGTCGGAAGAGGGGGATTCGAAAGGAACCATGAATTTTAGGTCAACAAATCCTTGCGCACGGAGGGAGCTACTCTTTTTGGTCGCGGGTCTGTTTTTTTTCGGCCGCGTGGTACGCTGTGAAGGTCTGTGCCTTGGATCACTTGAATAAATCATCCGGTAAAACTACATGTCCAAATGTGACACAGTCTTTTATCATCGGTAGCCTGTACTCAAGGGCTAGCTGGCTAACCGTTTGTTCACTGAATTTTGAAAATGAGCACTAAAGTGATCTTTTTGGTCTTCAGGACTGTCCACCAACGATGCTACTTATGCTGCCGATACTGCTTCGCCTCAGTGCGGGGACCGCTGTAGCTCCGATTTGAAGAACACTGGTACACCTTCAGCCATCCCAACAGGGGGCGTAGTGGGCAGTTAGTGGGCAGTGTATATTCGGGCTCTGAATATGGAGCTCCAGGGCAGGGTGGAGGAGCCGAGGATAACCGGCGGAGGAATTCAGGAAGGGGCAGCGAGGTCGAACCGATGGAAAGGAAATTACTCACTAGACCGAGATTAGAATGCGAGAATAAATGAGGCAAGATTGGCCGACTCTCGTCTTCTCCGTATGTTCTCTATCTCTTCCTCAGTCATCGTTTTCAGTATCATATTCTTCACTGGCGTGATAAACTTGTACGGTACATTTTGCCAAACCTCAACAACTGACAACGGCGAGCAACAATCAACAGTCTATCAAGAACAGCGACGCCAATCTTTCTTTCTCTCTGACAGTCTCTATTCCTCCCTGTTCTTTATTCTCTCTTTGTTTGCACCCCCTTTCTTTCTCTCATTCCCCTGCAGCCTGTAGATTTTTCTTTGCCTGCCGGTCTGTTTGACACAAACGGGAGTGTTTTTCTACAGAATGATGATTGACAGTTCGTCATTACAGCAGCAGACAGCCGACGACAGGCCTGCCCGTGCTTCAGAAAAGCTTCGCTGCCTTTCTGTGTTTTTTTTATTTTTTTTATTTTTTTTTGCTTTTCCACCCTTTTCTCCCAGTTTGGAGCGGCCAATCGTATATCAGCGCTCATAACTGGACCCTCGCCTATTGATTTGCAAGAGTGCAGACAAGCACGTACTCGCCTCCGTGTGTGTGGTGTCAAGCGCCACTTCTCATCACACTTGCAGCCTGCAAGTCTTGCATAGCGATGAGTCGGAGGAAGACGCTTCATATGCGGCTTAACAGGTGGACTTGCAGGTTCCCGATCGACCATGTGGGGGCGGGGGAGGGGGGGTCGCTGGAGAATGAGACGTCGAGCCCTGCCAACGCTGCCCTCCCTGACTGTCGGCGACATTACCGCCCATAATACATTACTGGTCAATGTTGGAACTGGCATGGTTGGGGTTTGATCCCAGACCATGGAGCTCATCCATGCATTAGAACGCAAAGGTGCCTTAACCTGACCTGCCACCCACGCTTCTGTGCTCGAGTCTAGTCTCCGCCACTAAGCAAGAGTAATGCCGCGATTCCAGTGGCCTGAGCCACGGTCTCACCTATTGTGGGTTCTCGTGTGTGTTTTCTGGTGGAAATGTTGTTGGGCCGTCAAAATTTAGCAAAGCCTATTTCTCTTCACCGGTTTGCATATCCACAGCCATTATCATTATATGACACTCATTGCTTTAAGAAATGGAGAGGCAGAACGAACTGTAATAACAAACAATAACAAAAAATATATATAATGTATATCCCATGCACAATACCTTACAAACTAAGAAAAAAAAAAACTGTCCAAACTATCCAAACCAAAAATAAGTCTTTTTGAATAGAGTTTCAATTTCAGCTGATAAGTATGAGGAATTTAATTCAAAGTTGGTTCCATTTCCAGTTCTGAAGACTGAACCGTTCACAATGGTAATACATTTCCAGTTCTGAAGACTGAACCGTTCACTATTGTAATACATTTCCAGTTCTGAAGACTGAACCTTTCACAATTGTAATACATTTCCAGTTCAAAGAATCTGAATTCCAAGCTGTCAATAGGCAAAATGCACAAAATGTAGTTATGAAATACAACATGCTAAATCCCCCCTCAAATATTTGTATATGAACTACAATCAAAATTGTGCAAGCAGTTTTGCTTTGTAGGTTGCGCAAAGATAAAGCAAGGAATACACACCCAAGTTTGATGAGGTGCACTCCTCTTGTCTAACTATGCAATTTATTTTACCATAATTTTGACTGTCATGTTATTCCAGTGAAGGCATGTGAAATAATGTCACTGTCAGACTAGAGATGGGCACAAAAGTAGAAACCATACCAAAAAAGGTAAAATACTGGCCACATTCATCACTGCTGTAACATAGAGCTTGATGTTGGGGGTGGGGGGGGTGATGTCACAGGCCTCAGTTCATTAAAGCTAAAGAGGAAAACTGACCCACAGTGACCCCACCCCCACGCCCCCTGTGCCCTGTTAGGATAGATGATGAATCGAGGGGCTTTGAGGTCATTACTGATCCTGTTCACCCGGTATGGGGAGTGTATGGTGCCGCCCGTGAAGTGCATTTTGCTGGGATATCTCTCTCTCTCTCTCTCTCTCTCTCTCTTCTCTCTCTCTCTCTCTCTCTCTCTCTCTCTCTCTCTTCTCTCTCTCTCTCTCTCTCTCTTCTCTCTCTCTCTCTCTCTCTTCTCTCTCTTCTCTCTCTCTCTCTCTCTCTCTCTCTCTCTCTCTCTCTTTTTCTCTCGTGCAGATATGGCTCAAATTGAAGGTGAAATTATATAAGGCTTTTAAATAGTTTCTATTTCTATCACAATTGCATGATTTGGCCCATTTCCCATCAGCCCTTGAGAAAAGAGGAGGCTGATTGTTCCCGGGGCGATGTGACATTGTTTTACAGGTGCGGCTTTGCCCTTGCGCCAGTGTCCGTCCACCTGCATGTCTGGATCTGACAGACATGTGTCGGCAGCGCTATTTTTGTGAGGGCGGACTGATGTTGAGAAGCGGGCCCCCCTCCCCGGCCCCCTTGTGGCCCTCGATTGGCCCCCGTATTTCCCCGCACGGCCCTGGGCTTATCTCCTCATCAGCAGTCCCTGGAGCCTCAGCTAAAGGAGGGAGTCCAGCGTGAACTCCAGGGGCAAGCAATCTATTTCTCATTCAGACAACAGCCCTCATCTTGCATGGGAACACGGGAGGGAGAGAGGGAGAGAGAGAGAGAGAGATATTGAGAGAGAGGAGGCTGAGGTTGAGGCGGGGGAAGAGAGTGATGAGTTGATAGGTAGAGACAGAAATAGAGACCGAGGGAGTGAGGAAGAGAAATGGGGAGGGAGAGAGGTGCCGATGGAGAGAGAGGTAGTCAGAGGATGGATAAGTGCTGCCCCCTCCAACTCTCCAGCAGCATTGCCTTGTGAGCCAGGCAGCATGCAGGTGCAGAGGGGAGTGGAAGGCACTGTGTGTGTGTGTGTGTGTGTGTGTGTCTGTCCTGCAAGTGGGACAGTTGGCAGCGTAGGTGTAGGAAGAGTGGATGCAGATGCATGAGTCTTTGGCAGCAGCTGTGAGGAGGGTTAGGGCAACGCTCCAGTACCGGCACCCACACCCGCACTGCCATCTGTCCCACAAGCCTGGACTGCACAGCCACAGCAGAGAGACACATCACCCAGAACCAGCATCCTGTGTGTGTGTGTGCGCATCTGTGTGCATGTGTCTATATTTGTGTGTGTGTGTGTGTGTGTGTGTGTGTGCATCTCTGTTTGTGCCTGTATGTGTTTGGGTGGATGGGTGTGGGTATGTGTGTGTGCGCATCTGTGTGAATGTGTGTGTATGTGTCTATATGTGTGTGCGTGTGTGTGTGTGTGTGTGTGTATGTCTGTGGGCGTGCGTGTGTGCGTCTGTGTGTATGTGCGCTTGTCTGTGTGTGCATGCGTGTGTATATGTGTCTATGTGTGTGTGCGTGTGTGTGTTTGTATGTCTGTGGGTGTGCGTGTGCATGTGTGTGTGTATGTGCGCTTGTCTGTGTGTGCATGCGTGTGTATATGTGTCTATGTGTGTGTGTGTGTTTGTATGTCTGTGGGTGTGCGTGCATGTGCGCGTGAAACCCTTCAACAACAGTACCCTCTGGTGAAATAAGCAGCAGTTTAAAATGACACGCCCCCCCTGCCCTATTGGCATCCTGAAGCAGTGCCATCCGCTAATCACTGGCATGGCTCCGCCCCTCAGCAGTGTCCACTGGGTTTGGGCAACGCCTGGCATTACCACAGGGCTCTAATGAGAGAAAAAACCTCTCTGCGTGTCTGCTGTAGAGAGAGAGGCAGTGAACAATGGGACAACCTGGTGAGCGGAGGGGGCCAGGGTCCGACAGTATTGTTCCTGTAGCGGATATTATTGTGTTTCGTGCTAAAACAGGATGCAGACGAGGAGCGGGCAGCAGGTTGAGCCGTGCTAGGAGGAGTGAAATATGGAAGGATGGGGTGGGGGAGGGTATGTTGTGTATGTGCGGTATGTTTTGGGAGTACAGGGGATGGTGGAAGTGCAGGAATGCTACTTTATGGCTCGTGCTGTTTGTATTTCTACCTCTCCTGCATAATCTACAGTGATGATCAAGCTGCACACTGCGTGTGTGTGTGTGTGTAAAAATTATCGCTCTTGCTTTGTCCATTATTGCCTCAACGGGTGATTGAGCGTAAACAAGTGACTAATAAAACATTAAACTACCAATTTTATGTGCATTTTCAGTTGCTTACTGCTATCTCCTCAAAGTTGTCTAGCTCCAAGTTATACTTTCACTTTGGTGAAGGCCAGGAAATTAATCATTAAAATACATTATCCACTTTGGACAATGGGTTCTGTGAAATTATTTATGATGGTCAAATCCTGCCGGTGAAGTTTTTTAACAGTAGAATGGGCTGTTCTATTATTATCTAAAACAACAGGTAATTAAAATATACAAATATTTCCACAGATGGTCCTAGTGTTTTTTGGATTGATTGAAGCATGCATATTATAGCCCCGCTATGATGTCAGTAAATGGTATTCCACGTCAGATTTACAACTGTCCGCCTTGCGGACCAGGGTCAGGCTAACATATTTATTTTTCACAATTCAAGGGTTTCTGACAATTTGGCAAAGGTGGAAGGTCCAGGTTCAGGACGTGAAGGTCCAGGTTCAGGACGTAAAAGTCCTCTCCAGTATTTTCACCTGGATTTGCTAATCAGTGCAATCGGCCCAGTATTCGCCTGCTAAACATGAGAGATTCAGAATCATAAAGGGCTTGTAAACCGCTACACTGGAATGTGACACTTCGGACCAAATGTTAAGATAGCTCACGGTGAGAATCTGGCAGTGGGGGGGCGCAAAATATTTGCGGTAAGGAAGATATTTTCAGCAACACTGGCCTGCGAAGCATTCCAGGGCGATGCAACGGGGATGGGAGGGGTGTGTGAGCGGGGGCTGTTTCAGACTGTATTTGAAGCCTTTTATTCCTGCCGACACAATTTTGACCTTGCCGACGAGGACCAGGGGAGTCAGGCTTGTGTCAGCAGCGGCGGTGGAAATATCGCCTGTTTCCAGGAGGACTGGGATTGAGGGAGGGGGGGGTTCGTCTCACGCCTGGTTATGTCACCAGCCTTCTGCAGTAAATCTGTCCGCTTTCAGAGGGGTTTTAAATGAACAGAACGGTTCTCGTGGACTGTTTATGCCAAACCGGCTCCCGTCATCTCCGGGCCTGTTGTCAGCAGACAGACAGACAGACATATGTTTTGCTGGAAAGGATTTTATTTTTGTCCGTTTCCCGATTCTGCAATTATTATTATTTTTGTTGTGGCAGAGAACAATACAATATATCTCAATGTCTTTTAAGTTTTTGACCGTAAAAAATATTCCAAAAGCCTCACTATGAACAGTAGCAGCTGTTCCCCGCAAAAGGAGAATGCTGGGTGACCTCATAAAAACAGAAAAGGCAGGAAATGAAAATCTGAGCGATCGTTCCAAGTTTGAGTCGCTCTCTTCTGCAGCTCTAATAACTATGACTATGAAACTCTGTCCTGAAAGAAAACAATGTTGTTTATTAGTTGTTTTGCGTTTTGTGTCCCCCGGGTTCAGAGGAGATCTCAGTGGGGGGTTGGCGGGTGACCACAAGGAGGTGTGGCTAGGGTGGGGCGGGGTCAGTGGGTTTTTAACCAATCAAACGGGCGGCTGGCTGCGCGTGGCAGCTGCGGTAGTGTTTTATGTCGGGAAATCGGAGGCAGCGAGCGGGACTGTGTCTGGTGTCCGCCTTGGCCTTTTTACGCGGACGCCACGTCCGCTCCACCTGATCGCCAAGGCATGTGGGGGAGATGGCTTTAAATCTGACACCGGGGAGGGCGGCGCGGGGGGCCGTGATTCATCCGAGGCCAGAACGCGTCTCGTAAAGACCGCGGCGCTCGGCTCACGTGGCCCACGGACCGCGTTTGTTCCAGTGCCCACTCTCTTGAGCGATCGCTGTTTTGGGATTCTTGTTGCCAGGGCTGATAGGACTCACTTGTGTGTTTCACTGCAGAGCTGGGTTCACTTCTCAGAGTTTATGAGTGTCTGTGTGTGTGAGAAAGAAAAAACAGAGCATGAGAGAATATTCCTGTGCGCAAAAGATTACGCGAGAAAACATGGGAGCGTGGGTACGTGCCTTCATACGGAGTGATTTTGTGGTGCATACACAGAGTAAGGGGGTGGGTGGTGTTTGCCATCTTATAGGTGTGGGTTGCTGGTGAGTTTCAGAGCCACGCTCCTGAAAACACACTTTGCCCTGCAATTCCCAGAGAGCACCACAGGGGGCACCAGCGTGGGAGGCTGAAGCGCAGCATGATGAGTGCTCAGCGTGGGAGGGAAATGCAGAGAGAGGTTGAGTGTTGCTCCAAGTGATCTGCCTGAACGCACATATAAAACACACTGGCGTTTGAGATGTGTTTCGCTGCAGCGTGATACCGCTGCCGGTGAGTCGCCTGGCTTGTTTCTCATGTGTTCATTGGTTTACACTCTTTACCTGAGAGAAGTAGCAGTATTGCTCTGCCTGAAAATTGAGTGCGCTCCCTCTTTACCCTGCTCTTCACCGTTTACCCCTAACTGTACCCAGATAATGGTTTTAACAAAACCCCACTCTCATGTCAAAATATACCATTTTAAACAGGCACTTTATTGCTTTATTTGAAATTTAGAAAAGACTCCCATAGCCGCAGGCAGCCGATACAGAATCTTACCAAGCTCTTGTCTTCGTGATGTGTACTACGTGGGTGCTGAGGGGAAGCTTGAGTCACTAATACAGGGCTGACTGGAGGTAGAGAGGCATATGGCTGAAGAGGGCTCTGTTCTGGGCCCTGCCTACCGGGTCTGCAGATGGTACAGCGCGTGGTTTTTCTCCTGTGTCCGGCCTAGGTTTTCGACTACGACGGATTGATTCGTTTGTGGACGAGGGCGTGGCCGCTCCCGGGCGGAGAGGCATAACCTTTGGCCCGCGGTCGCCACGGCTCCCACCACGGCGCGCCTCTGTTTTTGGCCTCGGCGTTTGCGAACGCTTCCTCTTGCCGCAGCTGAGCTGGTTCTTTCCTTTTCTTTCGCATTCTGTGTGTTTTCCCCTCTCTCGTCGTCTCTCCCTCTCTCCCCCTCTCCCCCCCTCCCTCATTCTCACCCCGGGGTGTGTGTGTGGGGCGGGGTAAATGTTTATTGCAGTCGAAAGTGGTCTATGTATTACTTTTCTGAACGTGGGAGCTCGTATCGAAAACACGTCAAAATTATTGATAGTTTGGTAGCCCGTGCTGGCGCAGGCATAGGCGTGTGCGTAATGCCCTTTCGCGCAAAATGAAGCGCAGCGGCTTGCACATGGTTCGCTCTCGTCCGTCTGCTTAACACTCACGTCCGCCATTCGTCACACGTTCGATCGGCCCCGTCGGTTGTTACCGTGGATGAATGTGCGGTGTGTTTTAAGGCTGCTGAAAATTCCCACCTGCCATTGCTTCAAGGCGAACTAGCAGGATTGGGTCAATTCCAATTCACTTGAATCAATTCAGGGATTGAATCGGTTTACAGTTCACGGTTTGAAAAATGGCCATACTGTGAGGATTTTTTCAATAATGAATTTAATTTAAATTAAATTAATTTCCTTAATTGACTGAATTGAAATGGAATCGATCGCAAACTCTGTAAATTAGTCAACGCCTGACCGTTTCACAACCTGATCTAGGATCGGGTTTCCCTAGTATCCTAACCATATCCATTATAGGGAGCTTAAAGAGAAAACTGATCCTAGATCAGCACTCTGAGGCGCGTTATGAATATGGGCCCAGATGTCTGTGAGTCGAATGCACCCTCAGGGGAAATCTGCTGTTGTCTCTCTGGCTACGGAGGTGAGTTCAGCTGAACAGAGAGACAGGCCTTCAGGGCAGAGACGCACTCGGATTCTTTTCTTTTTTATAAAGTGGATTATTCCGAGAGTGTGGAGACACCAGCTCAGACGGCAGTGGTACACACTCGCCTCTATTATTACTATTGTTATTATAATGTTGATGATGATGAATTATTATTATTATTATGGGGATGAGGATTATTGTTAATGTTCTCGTGTCTCGGTCACTCAGAAGATGTCGGAGCTGAATTATAAGTGAGGGGGACTCATGCCTTTTGTAAAGCACACCCTTAGCTGGCGGAGTTGTTTCACATACTGCCTTTCAGCGTGGAGGCTCACCGCATCAGTGCTGCGCACAGGTAGGGTTGGAGATCCGGCTGGAGCCGAAAACCTCCATCAGAGACGTTAGACGCATGGGGAACGCTCTCAGAGCTACGGTATGCGGGGAGCGCAGACTGTTCGAGGCCAGATGGGGTGGCCAGCGCATCTGTGCACCCACAGAAGTAAACATTCACAGGAACCTCGCGCATTTCCTGTGGATGACGGCCAAACACAGGATCTGATGATTGGCGCCATTTGTTTTCGCTAATGCTAATTGCGCCGATGGCAGACGAGCTGCGGTGTTCATTCTCAACGTTGCACTCGTGCGGCTGTGTTTTCAGATGGCTGTATGTTACCCTTTACAGTAGGAAAGTGTGCACAACAGTTTATACTGTACTTGATTACTGGTTATGTGGGTTGTGTTCTATACCGTGTGACGCTCTGTAAGCCAGGCTGTTTTAGAAGGAAGTCAGCTGAAGGGTTAGAGAAAAAGCGCTGAGTAGTGGAGGTATCGGTGTTCTGTGATTCATGTTTCGTTACCGTACCGCAGGAATCTCTGCAGGTCTCAGTGGGATTTAGCTGGGCCTGCACTGGGCATGCTCAGTGGCTTGGCAGACTCAGCCAGGAAGTGAGGGGCCTTCCTTTCCTTGTCCTGCTGACAGTGGAGCTTTGAACCGTTATGAGTATCCAACGTGTAGCCGCTGAGTTAGAGGACCGTAGAGGCCTTCAGCAGTTGGGGGATTGGGTTGGGTGTGACAGAACAGAAGCACTGAGAAAGATTAACTGACCTGCCTGGGACTTGTGGCTTTAACAGAAAAAAGTCTAACCTATGAGGTCGCGGCAGCAATTCGGCAACATCGAGTTCCCCCCCGTGGCGTGTATCCACTTTTTTTGCGGATTTAAAAATAAATATGTTCTTACTTATAGAATTTGTGTTCAGAACATTTCAACAATGTGGAGTTTGTTAAATGACACAGGTAAACTAAGTTTTCTGGAACAATAAGGGAACATCTTGGTGATGTAATTGCTTGCTCTACAAAGCTTTGCCATCCCAGCGACCATTATCTCAATGTAGGTCAGTGAATGAGCAGTTGTATGCATTGTGTTATGAATTATGGCATGTATTTATGTTCAGTGCTTTAGTCTGTCATGCATGTAGTGCGCTCATGACGGCCATGTTCTTCCCCGGCTGTCTCTCGGCCGGCGACGTGCGCAGCTAATCAGAATGAACGCGGTATAGACTGGATGTGGGACAGCCGCTGGACCCCCCCAGGGGAGCCTTTTCCTCTCCGTAGGACGTCCCGGTTATTAAAGAGGAAAGCCCCTGTCTCCTTCCCAAAATTAAATAGGTAATAGATTGAGCGGCAACTTGAGATTGAATTGTAGATGCACAATTTGGCATGCATGATGACTTGAGCACCTGACTCGTATTTGTCACGACTTTTACATTGGAGTCTCTGACTTTTATTTTGGAGTGCCTCTCCATGTGAATGGCTCTCATTGGCTCAGCTGTGTGTGGCCCACATGGTGCTCAAACCATGTTCACCACAGAGATTTTTTCTTCTTTGGCTTTTCGCCTTGATCTCTTGCCTGCACCTGAGTAGGCGGTTAATTGATTAGTGGGTGTTTGAACAGACCTGAAAGACTGTAAATGACAGAGGCAGAGTGCATTGGTGGTCTCTCTCTCTCTCCCCTCTTTCTCTCTCACTCCTTACCTGCCTTTACCCTCATTCACCTCATTCTCTTTCTCTCTGACTCTCTCTCTTTCTCGCTGCCCCACTCTCTTTATTCTCTTCTCTCTCTCCTCCTGTCCCTTTCTCCTTTACTCATTTTCTGTCTCTGCCCCTCTTTCTCTCTCCCTCTTTTTCAAATTATTTCTCTCTCGCTATTTCTCTCTCTCTCCCCCTCTCCCTCTTTCCGTCAGACACAGTGTCCTCTGCTGCCCATCACACTGCTGGACTGCAGACCCTGTGCGCCAGCTCTTTCAGCCCCAGGGCATTATGGGAAGTCTGTATATAATCAGCGAGGACTCCTGAGAGACAGGCCTATATGCCCTGGCACTGACACAGACAGACATTCATAGTCTCGACGAAAGCTGTCTGAAATAGCAGTTTGTTTTTAAATATCATGCACATAAATAGAAGTAGCAGCAGTGCCCCGGTGCCTCTGTCCTGTCTCCTCCATTATCGCTGACTGACAGAGGAGCCGTCAGTCGAGCGCTAAAGAGGATCACCCAGAGAAGAGCGGAAGGCATCTTGCTGCTGTTTTAGCGGTGCGGGGCGTGGCACCCGGCGAGAGGCATGGCGCGTGTCAGCCTGGGGGCGAGCAGCAGGGTCGCGGGGGAAGGGGGGATTTGGGGATTTGGGGTGGAGCGGGGATGCCAGCGATTCGTGGGGTGCCAGGGATTCCTACCCCACAAAGGCCCTGTCCGAGCTTGTTTATTTTAGACTTCCCGCTGCCTCCCTGCCAGCGGGGGGCACTGCCTTGCACAGCCTCTCACTACACACGCGCTAAAACCGCTAAACCCCAAAATGGGTCAAGGTATCACACGGTACGTTTTTTTAAGCAACTTTTCATTTTAGCAAAAATTCGCGAGTTTTTCTGTGGAGGCACAGGTCTTTTTGATGGGCTTAAGTAAGTCGTGAGGTGATTGACAAGTTCCATTTCAACGTAGCTCCACCCATTGCGGGGTTCATCAAGCGTCACTTTCCTGTCACTCCGCTCAGAGGGTGGAGTCCAGACCCCAGGGCTTTCCTGTCCTTTTACGGCTCATATTTCACATTTCACGTCTCGCTGGCTGGTAATTCAACGCTGACTGCCGGTCACAGAGAACGATTTCCCATCTGACCCTGCCGCGTAGTTTCGGACCGAAGCCACTGTGGACAGGCACCGCCAGACGTGCAGCGGCAGAAGCACCTGACGACAGCCGCAAAGACGGCCCCCAGAGCCGAGCCGAGCCCACGTTTGCTTTGTGTCGTGGAAAAACCTACTTTGGCACCGCTAATCGACCGCCAAGTACACCTCATCTTTTTTTCTTTTTTCTTTTTGCTTAGCAGACAGTATTATCCAAGGGCAGTGTGTAGCTTGCAGCTTGCAGGTTGAGCCTTTTGTGTGCTAGTATCCATTCATATGGCTGGCTGTTACACAGAATCAATTCAGATTAAATGCTATGCTCAGGGAGACGGCAACGGCATTGCCGCTGGGAGTTGAACCTGCATGCTTCTGGTGGCGAGGCTGGATCCTAGACTTCAGTACTATACTGTATATATACTATAAATGTATATACTTCAGTACTATACTGTATATATACTATAAATGTATATACTTCAGTACTATACTGTATATATACTATAAATGTATATACTTCAGTACTATACTGTATATATACTATAAATGAATATACTTCAGTACTATACTGTATATATACTATAAATGTATATACTTCAGTACTATACTGTATATATACTATAAATGTATATACTTCAGTACTATACTGTATATACTATAAATGAATATACTTCAGTACTATACTGTATATACTATAAATGTATATACGTCAGTACTATACTGTATATATACTAAATGTATATACTTCAGTACTATACTGTATATATACTATAAATGTATATACTTCAGTACTATACTGTATATATACTATAAATGAATATACTTCAGTACTATACTGTATATATACTATAAATGTATATACTTCAGTACTATATTGTATATATACTATAAATGTATATACTTCAGTACTATATTGTATATATACTATAAATGTATATACTTCAGTACTATACTGTATATATACTATAAATGAATATACTTCAGTACTATATTGTATATATACTATAAATGTATATACTTCAGTACTATACTGTATACTATAAATGTATATACTTCAGTACTATATTGTATATATACTATAAATGTATATACGTCAGTACTATACTGTATATATACTATAAATGTATATACTTCAGTACTATACTGTATATATACTATAAATGTATATACTTCAGTACTATACTGTATATATACTATAAATGTATATACTTCAGTACTATACTGTATATATACTATAAATGAATATACTTCAGTACTATATTGTATATATACTATAAATGTATATACTTCAGTACTATACTGTATACTATAAATGTATATACTTCAGTACTATACTGTATATATACTATAAATGTATATACTTCAGTACTATGCTGTATATATACTATAAATGTATATACTTCAGTACTATACTGTATATATACTATAAATGTATATACTTCAGTACTATACTGTATATATACTATAAATGTATATACTTCAGTACTATACTGTATATATACTATAAATGTATATACTTCAGTACTATACTGTATATATACTATAAATGTATATACTTCAGTACTATATTGTATATATATCAGTACTATACTGTATATATACTATAAATGTATATACTTCAGTACTATACTGTATATATACTATAAATGTATATACTTCAGTACTATACTGTATATATACTATAAATGAATATACTTCAGTACTATATTGTATATATACTATAAATGTATATACTTCAGTACTATACTGTATACTATAAATGTATATACTTCAGTACTATACTGACGCCTAGAGCAGGGTTGGGGAACCATTCCTGGAGAAACCTTTCTGTTTCTGGATTTCATGCCAGAAAACAGACATTATTTAACGAACCCGATCATTGGGTGACATTGTGTGGCCTAATGAGGTCACGAATGACAGCTGTGTCCTGTATAGAACATTTTATTGTGGTCTAATCTGCAACTGAACTGGTGCTGACATATGGCTAATTTAGGGAAAATGGTGGAAACAAAACCCAGGTGCATGTATGATAACCGAGCCCTGGCCTAGACTCACCTCACAGCCCCCATCTGTAAGGCACTGGCTGACCTCACCTGGGTACCTGCTAGATGAGAGAGACACACACAAACACACTTTTCCAGTAATGAACCTCATGGGAAAGATATGTGGATTGAGATTGACACGATGTCACTAACAAGCTGTAATCTTTCTCAAATGGGAGCACTGTGTTTCACAAATTGTGAGGGGGGTGGTTGGGGTAAGAGCCATGCAAACTTATTGTAATCTGCGTGTTATAGAAGCCTTGGGCAATGCGGTTCTGGACTATGGCTGCTATTGTGAGTGTAAACCTCATGATGGACGTGACACTGCGCATTTCTCCCCATAATCTCTCCTGTTGTTTTGAGTCTGCACGGATGAGTGAATGTTTGTACGCCTTGTCCTGTGTTGTGTTTTTTGGCATACTGTTTATTTAGCATTTTTAGCATTTATGTTTACACATTTAGCAGATGTTCTTGTCCAGAGTGACTAATCCAGTTAATATTTTTGCACACTATATACATTTATAAATTTTTGTATAAATATGCACATTTATGTAAATATATATTTACGGAAGTAATTCTGGTCAAGCACTTTGCTCAAGGATGCATTGGAGGTGCCCCGCCTGGGAATCGAACCTGCAACCTGTTTGCATGTATCTGTGTGACTGTGACTGTATCTGTGTGACTGTATCTGTGTGACTGTGACTGTATCTGTGTGACTGTGACTGTATCTGTGTGACTGTGACTGTATCTGTGTGACTGTGACTGTATCTGTGTGAGTGTGACTGTATCTGTGTGACTGTGACTGTATCTGTGTTGCTATCTGTATGTGTTTATGTTATTATTATCTGTCCGTACATGCAAATCTTTTTCTGTGCTGTATGTGTGTATTTAAATCTGCGTATGTTAATGTGTATATGCACATTCATGTTGTGTGCATGTGTTCCAGTGTTTTTGTATGTGTGTGTGCGTGTGCATGTAAAAACTATAGTGTTTGTGTATGTGTGCTCATATGTGTGTATTAGTGTGTGATTTTAAGTGTATGCATGCTACTCGAATCCCGATTGGCAGAGGATTACCCTGGCCTAAGTGGGAAGTAATCCTCAGCCCCGCCCTCTTTGTGGATTCCTCTACATGGCCGAGCTATGCACGCCGCGTTCCCTGCACGTTGCTTTTGGAGAGTTTTAAAACGGGAGCATTGCGATTCTGCGGAGAGATTAGATGCGAGCGACGTGCAGCCCAAGGGCTTCGGCGGACGGTCTGTCACTGGTAATCCGCGGGGTAAATAAGGTCCGTTTGAACAGGTCTGCTCGCGCGGTTAGCCCCATTACGGCTCCTGTGGTCAGGCTTTGCTCGGCGTCTCAGCCGAGATTGAGACACAGATGTGGGCAGGGCGCGCGTAGTGGCGGGAAGCTGAACCAGGCCTTCTGTTCCCCGTTTGCCCTCAATCTCTTCCCTCACAGTGATGGCTAGACATTGCCTGACAACAGTGATCATGAAAGTGACAACTGTGGTTGATAAGAAGGCAATGCAGGTGTGCGTGTGTGTGTGTGCGTGTGCGTGTGTGTGTGTGTGTGTGTGCGTGTGTGTGTGTGATTATGTGTACCCTTGTTGCAGTGTTTATATTTTGGTTTGTGTGTGTGTTTGTGTGTGCTTGCATGTGAGTGTGTGCGTGTATTGTGCTGGCGTCGGTTGGGTCGATGCAAGAAATACATCGGTAAATGAACATGTAAATAAGCGGTTGCTTTGCAAAAGCGTTCTCGTTAGATTCCATCTGGTAGATATTCAGCATCTGTCGTTTCCACTTCTCTGGGCCATCAGCAGGGGCTGTGGCCTGGCTCCGTCTCTCCCAGGGATAGCATACCTCAGTGGTGCCGACAGGCCTACGTTGCCCACTCCACCCCTCTTTGCTAGCCAGCCGCCTGCCTGCTTTGACAGCTGATTAATGCTTGTCTCCAGAGCCGGTTTGAATGAGAGTGGACACAGCTGCCACTTTCTCTTCCTGCTCCACTCCTCCTCCTCCTCCTCCTCCTCCTCCTCCTTTCATCACAACAGGCTCTGTGTCTGAGGTTTGGGCTGGATTTCGGGGGGTCGCCAGTCTCCAAAAATGCACCTCTGTCCTGACTGTCCTCGATACGTTCTCTCATCCCCGGGGAGGAGTAGAAGGGGGGCGGGGTCTCTCTACTCGGAGCCGCGATGACGTCATGACCCAGTTCAGACGGCCCGCGGCTCACGGTACATGCCGGAACTTGCTGCAATTTGCAGCGGTGGGGTGGCCACTGCCATGCAAAGTGTTCAATGGAATGCGCAGAGCAGGTTCCCGCCCCTCTCTGCTCACTGGTCAGAAGTGGTGCATTAACCTGGTCCGAGGTTTGAGGGACATGAGCCTCGTTCCCCTGTGTCAGGTGATCATCTGCCTGATCCCCTATAATTCTTTCCACCTCATGGTAAGCTGGGACAGAAGCTGCAGTCATTATTATTATTATTATTATTATGATTATTATTTTATTATTTAATTTTTTTGGTGAAACGAGAACTCATTTTCCAATTAACCTACTCCACTTCTGAGATGGTAAAAAAAACACACTCTGTCCCTTCTACTGTTCCTCCTGGTAAGATCTCAGGAGACAGAGTGTTCTAGTTCTCATTTTTTTAATTCCTCCAACAATATGCCGATTTGTGTGTGTGTGTGTGTGTGTGTGTGTGTGTGTGTGTGTGTGTGTGTGTGCCTGTGTGTGTTTTTGTGACCGTGTGTATGTACCTTATGATTAAATGAGAGTATGTGTGCATGTGAGTCTGTGTATTTGTGCACATGAGTATATGTGTATGTGTGCTATTTTCGGTGTATGTGTGTGTGTATGTATGTATGTGTGCTATTTAAGTGTGTGCTGTGTGTGTGTGTGTGTGTGTGTGTGTCTTTGTCTTTGTGGTGTGCATGTGTATGTCTGTGTCCGTGTATGTGTGTATGTATGTGTGTAAAGTGTGTGTGTGTGTGTGCTGTGTCCGTGTATGTGTAAGGTATGTGTGTGTGGTGTGTGTATGTGAGTTTGAGGTGACCCAGCTCTGTCAGGCAGACAGATTGAGGAGCAGTGTTTTATCTGTCAGCCTCTGTGCTGCAGAGTGAGGCAGGGCCGGCAGGCTAGCGACCTTCACCGCGGCCCTGAACTCCAGCCCCCTCAGCCGCCACAGTTCAGCTCCTATTATCTCTGTGCCTTTTGAAGTGGCCCGTCACTCACTGCCATGCTGCAGTACAGGGGGAGGCCTCTAGGGGGCGACCTCCCAGGGGAGGTTAGGACTGTGTGCAGCAGACCCAGCGCAGAGCTCACTCAGGAGGCCCACTGTTTCAGTGCCTCCCTCAGGCCTCAGAGAGTATGGGTATGGAGACACGCAGTTACACTGAGAACATATGCGTTCTGTGCCATCATATTGTATGATTCAAAATATATACACGCACACACACACACCATGGCTTACTCAACTCTGACTAGCTTTGTGATCTTGTGTATATTTTTTATACCGCATAGTGAAGCCTTGTGTTTTATACATACACACACGCACGCACACACACACACAAACTATCACACACTCAAACACACACACACACACACACAAACACATACACGGACACCCATGTACACGCACACACACACACTCACACCCACCCATGTACACACACGCACACGCACACGCACACACACACGCGTGCACTCCCACAGTCAGACTGATTTCCTGGCGTGATTGAGGTGGCGCTGCATTTCTGCAGAGTGAGGGGGAGAGCAGGAAGCTGCTTACGAAGGCAACTAGCCCGTTTTCTGTCAGTGCTGTTTCTCCATCTCTGAATCCAGTCACCCCTTCTCTCTCTACCTTTTCTTCTCCCTCTCTCTGTACTGCTAAACCCAATTCTCTCCTTTCCTCTCTCCCTCCCTCACTCGCTTCCCTATTTGTTCTTTCTTCTAGCATTTCTCCTTTGTTCAACCTGTCCTTGGCTGCCCCCTCTCTCTCTCTCTTCCTCCAGCTTGTATGTCCTTCTCTCTCTCTCCCCCTCCACTCTCGCCACTTTCTTTTTTCCCTCTATCCATCCCTTTTGCGCTTGCTCATCCCGACCTCCTTCCTTCATTCGACATACCAACCTTTCAGTTTCCAACCTTTCTCCCTCCCTCTTTCTTTGCCGATCTCTCTCTTTCCATTCTTCATTCTTTCTCCTTCCCTCTTCCCCTTCTTCCCTATTTCCCCCTCTCTCTCTCTCCTTCATCTCCTAGTCCCTACCTTCTTTTTTGTCCCTCCCTCTCACTTAATTCCTCCTCTCTCTCTCTCTCTCTCTCTCTGTCTCCCAGCCTGTCCCTCTCTCCCTCTGCACACGGCGGGCCTTGATAATTGGACGACGCTGAGAAGCCTGATCAGAAGGCCTTTACTCACAGTCTGCAGTAATTCAGTGATGTCTGTGCGGGTCAGAGGCTGTTTTCTCTGCAACCGAGACCATTAGCAGCTCACTTATCCGGGATTTTTTTAGTCTTCAAAACAATGTATCATTTCTGTCTGGAATGTCCTTCTCTCGTCTATTTTTATTTGTGTTACTGTAACCATGGAGTGGTGTCAAGCAACTGGAGATCTATGTGACTGGTGTGGGAGAGGGGGACACTTGCGTGTCGTTTCGCTGCCCCCGAAAGGGGCTTTTCTACAAAACTGTTGGACATGTCAAATTTGGGAGAGAAAAATGCATGGAATGAACAGTGAGAATGAGAGAAAAAAAACTCATCTACAGAGCTGGACAAAACCGGCTTGTCTCTGAGGGTTTTTCGTGTGCAGTATCCATGGTAACTCTCCCACACCCCTGATCTCAATGTCAATGTCAATGTTAGTGTGTGTGTGTGTGTGTGTGTTTGGGGGGGTTACTTGACTGCAGATGGTACCTCAAGGGGATAAATCATTGTCAGACCTCATATCCCGTTTGGGGTCCCACAATACCCTGTCATCCAGCTCTCTTGCTCCATTTACCCATGATCCTCTCTGATTATGGCGAGGACCGGGCAGCCAGAGTGGAGCTCTGGCGGGCAGTCTGGACTGTCTTCCATGCCATGGCTCTATGTTGTTCAACGGAAGTTGAATAGGAAGTGACATCACCTGGTATACTGTAAAACAGGAGCTTGTTCAGACATGGCACTATACAGCTTGTGGACTAGATCTCTGCTGTACTCTACAGGCTCTGTCCCTCAGACCCACAGTTCAAAGGGTCCCTAAATGAGGAGAGGGTCATGGGGACTTCTTTGAAGTCTGGTAAGCGAGTCAGTCATTCGACTGCTTTGAGGTCATTTGATAGCTGCTAATGTCTTTGAGGTTGGACCCCTCAGGTTATTTTGCCCTAACATTATGAGTGATAGGCACTGGCTATTGGCTCTTTGTCTGGAGCACAGTGTCCAGGTGATGTCTTTAGTTTGTTTTCCTGGCTGGTTAACTGGTGCTTTCCCATGGTAGTACTGGACCAGTCACCTTTTTGACTGTGACTAAGTTGCCCTAGAATTGGCCATATCCCTCTCTCACAAAAAGACCAAGTGAGCGCCTCTACAAAACAACATCAGTACCTTCATTTTATCACTTGATGGTGAGAACCCCACAGGCAGGAAACTTATTTCATGGAAATTCGAATTTGGTATGTTTTTACCAAAAACACTACGTATGGGACATATTCTGTCCTGTACGGCTCAAACCGTCTTTAGGATGTCCCGGCTAATACAGCACAGAAGGGAACCCTAGCATAGGGGTAAGCGCTCTGGCTGTCCCACGCGCACCTTTAGGGGCGAGGGCGTTCTCCACGGCTCTGTCCACCTCAGCACTCAGGTGTTTCTATTATTAGCCCCATCTACCTGTAAACCTGGAAATGCTCTATATTTAGGTGAGCTACAGTACAGCAGGTTCTTTAGGTGAGCTACAGTACAGCAGGCTCTTTAGGTGAGCTACAGTACAGCAGGCTCTTTAGGTGAGCTACAGTACAGCAGGCTCTTTAGGTGAGCTACAGTACAGCAGGCTCTTTAGGTGAGCTACAGTACAGCAGGCTCTTTAGGTGAGCTACAGTACAGCAGGTTCTTTAGGTGAGCTACAGTACAGCAGGTTCTTTAGGTGAGCTACAGTACAGCAGGCTCTTTAGGTGAGCTACAGTACAGCAGGCTCTTTAGGTGAGCTACAGTACAGCAGGCTCTTTAGGTGAGCTACAGTACAGCAGGTTCTTTAGGTGAGCTACAGTACAGCAGGCTCTTTAGGTGAGCTACAGTACAGCAGGCTCTTTAGGTGAGCTACAGTACAACAGGCTCTTTAGGTGAGCTACAGTACAGCAGGCTCTTTAGGTGAGCTACAGTACAGCAGGCTCTTTAGGTGAGCTACAGTACAGCAGGCTCTTTAGGTGAGCTACAGTACAGCAGGCTCTTTAGGTGAGCTACAGTACAGAAGGCTCTTTAGGTGAGCTACAGTACAGCAGGCTCTTTAGGTGAGCTACAGTACAGCAGGCTCTTTAGGTGAGCTACAGTACAGCAGGCTCTTTAGGTGAGCTACAGTACAGCAGGCTCTTTAGGTGAGCTACAGTACAACAGGCTCTTTAGGTGAGCTACAGTACAGCAGGCTCTTTAGGTGAGCTACAGTACAGCAGGCTCTTTAGGTGAGCTACAGTACAGCAGGCTCTTTAGGTGAGCTACAGTACAGCAGGCTCTTTAGGTGAGCTACAGTACAGCAGGCTCTTTAGGTGAGCTACAGTACAGCAGGCTCTTTAGGTGAGCTACAGTACAGCAGGCTCTTTAGGTGAGCTACAGTACAACAGGCTCTTTAGGTGAGCTACAGTACAGCAGGCTCTTTAGGTGAGCTACAGTACAGCAGGCTCTTTAGGTGAGCTACAGTACAGCAGGCTCTTTAGGTGAGCTACAGTACAGCAGGCTCTTTAGGTGAGCTACAGTACAGCAGGCTCTTTAGGTGAGCTACAGTACAGCAGGCTCTTTAGGTGAGCTACAGTACAGAAGGCTCTTTAGGTGAGCTACAGTACAACAGGCTCTTTAGGTGAGCTACAGTACAGCAGGCTCTTTAGGTGAGCTACAGTACAGCAGGCACGGCTGGTGTTTGCGTGCTCAGAAAAGGCCTTTGCGGTCCGTGTCAGTGAACGGGGTGGATGAATAGGGAGAGGAGAAAAAAGGAAAGAGAAAGACCAGAGGAACGCAGCTGTGTAAACAGTAGGTGCTTTGATCGGGAGCCAGTCGCTTGCTCTCTACCTGTCCCGGTGGAAACACCCCCAGCCCACATGAGGGACCGTCCCAGGTGTTACCATGCCTCCTGTTTTGCTTTTTTTTTTTTGGGAAGAAAACAAAACAAAGAGGAAAAGAGAGAGGGAGACAGAGAGAGAGACAGAAAAAGGTCAGGGAGGGACACAGTATTTCCAGCTAAGTGGAGCAGGGCTGAAATAAGAGGACAGGAATGAAGGCAGTTCTGTACCTCTGACCTGTGTTCTCTATCTCTTTGGGAGGCCCTGTTGCAGCCTGGTGTTCTGGTTCCCCCATTTCTGCTGCCTCACTCAGAATCGCTAGTTGAGGACGGCCCGCTACAAGACAGAGCACGGCCACATGTGTGAGACTGTGAGCCTTGGGAATTGTGAATCTTGGAAAATGATTGTCAGGTGCTTGTACATGGGCAAGCTGTTGTTATGAATGTCGTTTACAGTCTGTTGTCCCTGGTCGAGCTGTTGTGGGGAACGTGGCTGATGGGTATAGTTCCTGATTTAGCTTTTGTTTGTAATGTGGCTGACAGGCTGTTGTTTCTGAATGAGATGTTTTTTGGAACGTGAATAAATGTCTATTTTTGTTGGCTTGTTTTGTTTTGTGTGGAACATGACTTTCAGGCTGTTGTTCCTGGTTTAGCTGTTGTTTGGAATGTGACTGAGAGGTATGTGGAATGTGACTGACAGGATGTTGTTTTAGCTGTTGTTTGCAGCGTGACTGTCAGGTTGTTGTTTCTGGTGATCTACTCTTTGTAACATGATTGAACGACTGCTGTTTTTTGTTTCGCTGTTGTTTGGAATGTTAAGGGCAGGCTGTTGTTTCTGGTTTAGCTTGTGTTTGGAGCATGACTGTCAGTCTGTTGTTTCTGGTGATCTACTCTTTGTAACATTGATTGAACGACTGTTGTTCTTTGTTTAGCTGTAGTTTGGAATGTTAATGAGAGTCTGTTGTTTCTGGTCCGGCTTGTGTTCGGAGCATGGCTGTCAGGCTGTTGTTCCTGGTTCCACCGGCGTTTGGAGCGTGATCGACAGGCTGCTTTCCTCACCTGCATTGTCTCATCCTCTCTACAGGTGTTCTGTAAAATGTTTGACTGCTTGCAGGGCGCGTCAATGGAGGTAGGTACAGCATGGAGTGGCATGTAGAGTGAGGTTTTACAGGTAGGAGGTACAGCATGGTTTCGCATGTAGAGCAGGGCTATTCAATTGTTGGCCAGTTGTGGCCCACCGTAGACAATCTTGGCCTATTAATCACTGAAGGAAAACAGTATTATTAGCATGCCTCCCAGTGCTGACAGACTAAAAACTAGTCGTGACACTTGACATATACATTTTACAGTTAAAATGAATGCATGTATTGTGCACACTCGTACAATACATTTTATATATATAAATATTATAAATGCTGTAAATATTGCTTCAGAAAACAGTAGCCTACACGGACAATGTTTGGCCTGAATACACCGTTTATAAAGAGATTTATAAATGGCCCTCAGGAAAAAAAAGTTGTAGAAGCGTGCTCTAGAGCAAGGTTTCCCAGCTACAGCATGGATTAACGTGTGCAGTGAGGATTCACAGAAGTTTCGTGTAGAATGGCATATAGTCCAGGTATTGCATGTAGATATGTACAGTATGGAGTGGCTTGTAGAATGGGATATAACCCGTTTCTCTCCAGCTTGCTGTGGTTGTGGCGATACATATCTGAATCCACACTTCACCGGGGACAAGACTAAAGCCGTCCAATAAAACAACAGCAGCAACCAAATAAAAAAAACAAAAAACAAACACAAACACAAACACAAAGCTGACACCATCTGTGCTGCAGGCCATTGTGAGGATTATGGGTAGCTTTGTGAGAGTGCAGTTATTGTGTTCACCAGCCTGTGTTTTGAGGATTATCTGTACTTTTGTGTGAGCGCAGTGAGTGTGTCGGCCAGTGTGTGGGAGTGTGTGTGCGTGTGTGTGTTTGTGCGAGTGTTTGTGCGTAACTACAGATTGCAGACTTTTACGCTCTGGTATAAAGCCTGGCTGGTAGACAGTTGGCATGTTTAACGTGAACTGTAACCTGTGGATTCCTGAATAAAGCAGCGACCGAAGAAAGCCTCCCGCTGATTGGACTGAAAGTTGACCCACATATTTGTCAGTGCTCGCCTCCTCTCCTGGTGGATACTAGTGTACTGTGAAGGTTATTGAATTAGCTTGAAGTCCAACTGACTGAGGGGACCGTTGTCACGGTTTTCAGACTTCTCCTCTTTTCTTTCTCTCTTTCCCTTCCTCTCTCCTCCTTCTTATATTGGCCATCTGCTCCTATATATCGAAGAGGAAAGTGGAGCGAAATTACAAGTGTGACTAACAACTTGCAGTGTTAAGAAAGAATAGAAATAAATATTTTATTAAAAGTAAGTCTGAGAATCTCTCTCGCTCGCTCTCGTCCTCTCGCTTCTCCAGACCTACTGGGTTTTCTTCCAGTGTCTCACTTGGTCCCTAATCGTGCCCCATGCTGTGAAGTACTCAGCCACCAGCTGATAGAGGAGATGGGCTTTAAATTATATCCTCATCAGGAAAGTCATTCTCCAGCTCTTAAGGCAGATCCAGCGCAGTAATAAAGTTCTGAATGTACTGGGCTGATACACTTCAGTGTGTTACTGATCAGTATGTAGGGAGATTAAAGTGCCATTATCCAAATATTCTGCGTGTGTGTCTGTGTTTCTTTGTGGGTACACGCACCCTGATGTCATATCAACCTGGCTGGCAGTGTTATATAACTGCCTGTCTTGCTCTGTCTCCATTCATATTTTAATTAATTTACACGGAAATTCCCATGATTTGCAGTACTTCCAGTCTGCGTCCTACATTTATAGCTTCCTTTTGTATTTTGTGGGCACAAAGGATAGCACAATGGGTCGGAAGTTGGACTGGACAGGTTGCAGCAGCGCCTCCTGGTGGCCGGAGGGTGTGCCTTCAGTTTTGTGCCATTGAATGACATCACCCTTCTATTACGTCCATTGGCCACTATATCAAAACATGTGTGCAGTACAATGAACGAATGTGCAGCCATTTATCTCCCTTAGGATTAGGTCATTCCTAAGCATAGATACAGTCCAGTGTCAAACGGGATTTATGTGGGGACCGTGCATGGAGGTCTTTATTCTGGATATGACCTCAAGGCACAGCACAAGGTCAGAGGTCAAATGGCAGGCACGTCTGTACCCAGTGCTCTGTCTCTTGGCCTGTCCCTCTCTTTGTGTCTCTGTGCTCTGTTGAGTGTCTGTTCCCAGAAGGCTGTGCTTCTGAAGCAGGAAGTACATTCCTGCTCTTTGCTCTTATAGCTAATAGTCTGCATTACACAATGGGTTAGGAGAGGAGGGGGGTGGCATTCTGTCCGAGCTTCTTTCATCTTCTGGAAACGAAGGCTTTGCCGTCCTACTGGCTTTGAAAGACTCTTAATAGCTGATTTCCAGATCTGCATTATTTTTTCTGGCCTTTTTAAAAAATCCTAATTGGGGATTTTCTGGTAAGTGTGTCACATATATGTGTGTGTGTGTGAGAGAGAGAAAGAGAGAGAGAGAGAGAGAGAGAGAGAGAGAAAGAGAGAGAGAGAGAGCACTGTAAGCAGTCTCTGCAAATGACATGATAAGCATCAGTAAGTGGAAGCGATGCTATCGGCTCATTAGGGTAATTAACTGACAGGAGTGACACTTTCCCCCCCTTCTCTCATCTCTCGGTCCTCAAATGGTTTTTTCAGCAGTGTGTCAGAGTGTTAAATTAAACAAGCGGGCGAGAAGGCCGGCTCCGAAGCTGACCCCCGACCTCTCGGAGCCGCGACCCCTGAAACCACCCTTGCGATGATGTCATAGTCAGTGTGCACAGGGGCCGTGAAGGTGCGTTCGGTCTGTGTGTGGGGGTCACGCTGTTCTCCGGGGGTGAAGGAGGAGGGGCCCTCTTGACACATTCCTCTCTCTGAATAGGTGTCCGGTTTCAGAGCCCCCGTTCCGGCAGCACCGAACCCCAGGGGGGCTGTAAACTTAGGGGTAATTAATGTTCCCCCATGGGGGGGTTGGAGCCGTGGTTACAGTGAAGGCACCTGGCTTTGCACTGCCCCTCCCTGCGGCCAAGAACCCAATGCAGAGAAGAGGGATGTGGGAGCTCCAGGCGGGTTACTCCAGCAAGGAGAGAGGGAGAAAAGAAGGAATGGAAGGGGGAGAGAAAAGGAGAGATAAATTTTAGTTTTTATGGTACTCCACCACCTCTTTAAAGGACCACTTTTTTATCTTTTTTTCTCAGTACAAAGAGAGAGAAGACACAATAAAATAAATTAAAGCTGTAAATAAATTATGAAAAAAGAGAGCGCACACCAATGCATTTTTCTTCCTGACACACTGCCCGTAAACCACCGGTACCACCTCATAGATAACCTGGACAGACCCAAACCCTCGTACCACCCACCCCAACTCGCCCCCACAGGTTATCTAGATATAGTCAATATTATATATATTAATATTCATAATCATAATACAAAAATAATTTTAAAACTCTTGAAAGAATCTTGAAGGAGAACACCAAAGGGACAGAAAAAGGAGCAAGAGATTTGAAGAAAGGAAGGGAGAAAAGGAGACAGAAGCATACATGTTGTTATGGGTTTACTTGTTACGACCCGGCGGTTGTAAATAGTTTCACGGTGCCTACCGTTCCCCTTTCAGCCGTAACACACTGCAGGTCTAGATACGCCGTGCTGGTTGGAGCTTGTCCTCCAGGTCTCTCTGACTTTGCCGTCAGTGTGTTCGAGGGGCCGTGGCGGGTTTCCGCCGGAGCCTCCCGCTAACACTAGCAAGGTTATTAATAAGCCACTTCATCATTTTAGACTGCGAGTGTAGCGCGACCGCCATTCCGGGGCTGGGGGTCAATTCCGTTTCACTTCAGCTAATTCAGGAAATTAATGGAAATTCAGTTCATGAATTGAAAAATGCCCGTAATCCTCTACGAGGATTTATTTTGGTTAATTAATAGGAGTTCAGATAATTTCTTGAAATTACTGAATTGAAGTGGAATTGATCCCAACCTTGCTCCATTACTGGCCTGTTTGACTTCTTTCAGACTGCAGGGGGCAGTGGTGCTCTCTTTACTTTGTAGTATTGGAGGATCCCTGGTTGCACTCTAAAGTGCTCAGTAGTCCTCCTCAGCAGGCGCTGATCGCAGGTCAGGGAGCAAAGGTCTTAGGATGGTCTAACAGTCTCTTTCACTTGAGCAGTCCTGTTCAGAGATCAGTAGTGCTGGCCTCTGCATCAACTGCATGTACCTATCATTTGTATCACGGTTCTCGGTTGGCATAATTGCATGTGTGTTCTCTTACATTGTAAATCGCTCCGGTTAAGAGCGTCTGCATGTGATCAATGTGATGTTCTGTAATGAATTCACACGTACTGAGACAGATTGATGGAGATTTGGCCCTCTGCCTACACCGTCACCATGTCTTGATTTGAGGTAACTCTTTCCAACATTCTCTCCGTTCCGCCTTGCTGGTCTGCGATATTATTGTTATGCCGATCAACTGCTTGTTTGAGGATCAGTTCTTCACCACCTCCTCCCCTCCAAGGTCTAGTTTCAGGATTATCTCTCTAGCTCATTTTACTTTGCTTATTAACCGGCTTATTCCGGATTCTTCTGCTAACACACAAACAAAGCCATTCATCACCGTGCCCCATCCTGCTTCACCAATCAAATTGGCCCAATGCTTTAACACTCATGCTCTCTGTAGGAAGGACACTGGCCCTGTTAACATCTCCAGAACATTCCTGAAGACTGGCGGTTATCCACATTTCAGTCAACAGGTTTCATTCCGTATGGATATGTTTCAATTTCAGTCTGAGACCCACCTGTCTGGACTGGCATTTGAGTCCAGCTTGTCAAGTGCTTTGAGGTGCTAGAGCAACCAACCTTGCTTAACTGATATCGCAGGGCTCTATAGGGGGGTGGGGTGATGGTGCCGGGGTTGGGCAAATTCTGACCAATGCTTTTGAAATAGTTTTGAATTAATTGGAAAAAGAAGCCAATACAAACATCCCACAAGCACATACAGTATATTCTTTAAGAACGAAATGCAGCTCCAACACGACTGCTTGAAACGAGAAGCGAATCTGCAGCTGCCATTGGCCGAAGAGCATAATCTCATTAGTCCTTCACTAGGTGACAGGTACATATTGCTGAGATGTGTAATCATATTGCATTAGGCGACAGTCACAAATAACCAAGAAATGTAATCGTATTACTTTCTATGGTGCTTACCGATGAGGCAGTCCCTACCAACCACAGTAGTCACAACTCGAGCACCGTTTACATTCTGTTTATCACGTTACCCATATATATGGCTTGATTTCTACTTTTTTTATTATATTGGGGCAGCTGTGAATGACCTTGTCCGCTTTTATAAAACCCGAGTTTCTCTGCTGAGTCAAACCTACAACCGGCTGGCCTGCAGTGTAACCTACACCTTCCTGCCATCTTGCCCCATCTGGAAATACAGCAGGAGATATGAAGTGATCCTTCTTCCAGCCTGCTGAGCATCGCGGCATTATTGAATTATTTCTACACTTGGCAGACGTAATGTCCCTCTGCAGTGGAGACCTGCTTTACCATTGGTGCGGGTTACATCTTAAACTCTTGACCCCCTTCACCGCCTTTAAATGGAATATTTCATGTGATTTTTACGTGCGTTTTACTGTAATGTGGTTATGTGACCGTGCTTCATTTTAATACCCGTTGTTAAGAGACACTTTCGAAGTGCTCAAGGTCTGAAAAGTTAATAGAGATTGCGCAAGAATGTGATAATACTTCGAAATACAGTGTTTTCTCCCAGCACCTGTTTTTCAATAATTACCAAGGAATGCAAAACGTTAACCTTTTTCTGTATGACCGTAACTGTTAAAACACAAAATTTAATGGCATTTGTAGAACAGGGGCAGTTGAGGTGAAGCACTTTTGTTGAATGGTGCAGTGCAATAGCTTGTGTGCCTGACAGAGATCCAATTCTTGGCCTCCATTCTCAGAGCCAGAACCCAGAGCTCTCAGCTCTACCACCACCTCAGTGGAGAGAATTAGCATTTCTGCTCAGAACTCATGCCAATTTAATAGCCAATGCTGAGGCCACATTGTCGCATTATAGCATTGTGGCCATTGTTTTGCTGTGGAGGACATTGTCTATATCTGTGCCAGCTTGTGTGACCATTTTGTTGTTTTTCGGAATCCGTTATGTATTAGCTATGTGACCCTCTTGGCCACATCGTTGATTGGTGACTCAGAATGGGGGGGTTTCCTGTCATTTAGGACCCTAAAAGAAACCCTAATCCTGGAAGTGAAGGCTAGAAATCCTGTCGTTATCTGAGAGCGGAATCCGCATTCCTGCATTCCTGAGAGAGGGAGAGGGGGTAGTGCGTATGCATGTATGTATGTATGTATGTATGTACAGTATGTGTGTGTGTGTGTATGTATGTGTGTGTGTGTGTGTATGTGTGTGTGTGTATGTGTATGTGTGTGTGAGAGAGAGAGAGAGAGAGAGAGAGAGAGAGAGAGAGAGAGAGAGAGAGAGAACAAAAGAGAGCAAGAGGGTTTGAGTTCACAGATATATTGGGGGGTAAGTGTGGTCAACATTGCTGAGAGGACCATATCAGCAGTCAAAGAATGGGCAGAAGAATTTTCCCAGAATTCCACAGCCAAGCCATATATAATTGTTCCAGCTGTGCATTTCGTTTAACATAGAACGTTTTATTTTAATGGCCAGCCGACAAGAGGGCTTTGTTTGTAATTAGTTAAGGATCAGTTTCAACACTGATTGATGTTTTATTTGCAGTTATTAATGTATGGATTAGCTTATCAGGACTTGTAGTGGAAGCAGAGATGCTTGGTGTTTTCTAGCTGAAAGCCACACTGTTGGCAAAATGTCTTGAAAGCCTGTTCTCACCATTTAACTTCATTTTGTTCATGTATAGCACGGTCAGAGGATTTTTGTTTGGTAGGCAGACTTGCCACATTTACTTGTTATCAAGTTTGGTACCTTACTTAAGAGTGGAACATAGGACCCACACAACACAATAACTCTCAACCTGTGAATTGAACTTGGGACCTTCTGGTTAGGGGACCACTTGCTCCATAATGCCACTCTGCCACTGTACCAGCCCCCCAATAGTGTGTGAAGAAGGGGTATATCCGTGTTATGTTGTATACAGTTATTTTTTATTCTCGAAGTTGACCAGTGATATCCAGAAGTGATTTTTTTTTAAAACAATGAATTGACAAAACCTTTAAAGCTCAATATCTCAGAACTGCAGAAATCTTAGAACTGCAGAAATAGCAGATAGATTCTCTGTAATTCTCAAATCTCAATTTGAAAGAGCTGCCTGCTCCCACAGAGCCTGGTGCAGCTGAAGCTAGCACCAGTGTTGCTGAGACAGAAAATGATAAAATATAGTGGTATTTAGTGTTACTCATTTTGAACATCTAGCTTAGTTTACAGCTTTGAAAATAAATTATGTGTTATTATGCTTCATGATTAATGATATGTCAGTGTTGAATCATGAGCACGGTGCTTTGAAAGCACTTGCAGTCCCAGTGTACATTAGGCTGGGAAACTGATGTTTTCTCGTTTGCACAACATTCAGTTTAAACCACGATCACTTCTGGGCTTCTGTCCTGATACAGATGGAGATACAGATATACGGATACAGATATTGTCTGCCCTGCACACTCCTAGTGTGGAGATATGTACTGGTAACCTCTGGTAGCTGCACGTGATGTTGCACCCATGACTGCATTTGTGTGAGCCTCCGTAGTTTCAGATCTTTCTAGACTATTCTTGAAGATCATAGCTGGAGGAAACCATCTGTCGGGGGACCTGGAATGGGAGCGAATGACTGCAGTCAAAAGGCAATCAGAGCTCTCTAATTAACTGCCTGGGACAGAGTTTAATTTCCTTTTTCTCCAGGTCCGTGAGCTTCAGAAGTTCTTTCTGTCTCAGAGGCTTCCGTCATGCCGAGAGATGCAGCATCTCGGAGGAACGCGCTTTCGTTTTGCTGACGCCGTCTTTCGTTTTGGATGGAGGGGGGGGGGGGGTCAACCTCCTGGACATCGTCTCCGTTCACCCTGGAAACACCACTCCACCCCCCCCCTCTCCCTTTTCCCCAGACGGAGATAATTCCGTTAACTTCCCGCCACATTAATGCTAATCTTTTTATTACGACGGGGGGGGGGGAAATAGAGAGGAGAATTACCCGGCTTCGTTAATCACATTTACAGAAGATGAGGCTGCTTTGTGTGACCAGCGTTGATTAAAAAAGGCTACTTTGTGATTCTGAATCGTTTTTTAATCATCTCAAAGTATTAACGAGCCTCGCTGATAGGAGAAAACAAAAATGAAATATAAAATCGCAAATAAACAAACACAATTATCTATGGAAATTAAGTCTGGAGCTGCTCAAATAAATTCCATTCCTTGGGGAGGAATGCATTTGTAGATGTTTATTATGATCGCGGATATTTTTGTTTTTATGGTAGCAGCAGTGTGGCTTTCTGCCTCCCTCATGCCGGGATAGGGGAGCCTAACCCATTCATGCTGAGAGGCCATCTCTGGTTCTTCCCGTGAGATTTGGATTTACAGCCTCTCGTTTGGAAGCGGGAACCCAATACGTACTCTTCACATTGGCTGGGACTACTTTTCTGGCCGCTCGTGTGTTATGTTATTGCTCTTACTGCAGGGGCCTCTGAGTCGAGTCGGTTGGCCGGTCAGTCAACGAGTTGGCACGTCTGGAACTGGGTCACTCAGTCAGTCAGTCAGTCAGTGAAAGGCACTGCCGTTTCTAGGCAAATATAAGCCGAGCAAGGTTGACGAGGATGGGCGGCACTCTTTGCGCTGTTTGTCTCCAAGCTCCTGAGGGGAGAGACCACACAGCCCAAAAGCAGAGACCGTGCTGGATGACTGACAACTGCAGTTAAAGGAGGCGTCGGTTTAACTGTCCTTCACTGGGCTGCGTGATTGTTACAATTGGCCTGAAGGCCGGAGTTTTTGAACGCGGGGACGATCAGAGTGAAGGAAATGATGTCTCGCACAGCCCTCACAGACCCTTCCCATCATGCTTCAATTGTTTAGTTTCACCAGGAGGTCAAGAGACTGCCTTCCGCTGGTTGCGGCACGTGGGATTTGCATCCGAGTTAGCACATAGCCTTCTCTAAGCCGGAGCCGAGGCGGCAATGCTGCGGCATTTCTGTGAGAAAGAGAGCCTTTTTCCCAGCTTGTCGTTTGGGGTACAGTTTGGGTTTCTGTATAGTAGTCACAGTTCTGCCTACGGGGACAAAAAAGAGATGAGGTTTTTGTTTTTTTTGCTTGTACAGTCGCTCATCACACAATGCCAGCACTGTTTTGAGTCTGCGTCGCTGTCAAGCTTTTACTGAACTTTCAGAGCTGTACGCCAGCCAGGTACAGTGAGTAGAAAGCTGTCTCATTCTCACAGTCTGATTCGGCGAATGCCTCCTCAAACGCAAAGGAAAGGCGTACACAAAAAGTGCTGGTTTTAAAGGGGATATCTAATACCATCCAGGTAACTGCCAATGGCTTTAATGCAGGTTTTGGAATATGAGGGTGGCTTTTTTTTTGTTTTTGTCTCTTTCTTTTTCTTATCCTCTCTTTTTTCTCGTTTCTCTTTCTTCACCCTAACTTGTTGCATGCTGTGACCTGTCTTCTCTTCTCAGGGCATGTGTTTGTCAATATTTTTTGTGGGGGAGGGGGGTGTTGCAAGGTACAAAAAGTTGCTCGTTCCGCTTGTGTTTGCTCCGTTCAACACGAGACGGCCGCACCTCCTAATCTCCCTCGCGCTGAGCAAACACACATCGCCTCGTCATTATGGGCAACCTTCTGCTTCGCTTGGCACATTCGCTAAGCCTCAAAATTCATACGTCGCGCGACTAAGCCTGACCTTACGGCCGATCAACACTGTCGCACAATGCTCTGCTCCTCTGGCCGGCAGGGCCACAGAGGTGCTGCTCTAAACCGGACTGGGTAAAGGCTGAATCTCAGAAGCCTCTAGAAGCGGTCTGAGCAGCCCTATTGGTGAAAGGGCCCTATGGAATTAGTGTTGAGAGGCCCCACACACACCCTTCCAGAACTAGAGTGTGGATGCCCTGCCTTCAACAGCTTAAAAATATGAATCTTTGTGTGAAAGGTTGGGTGTCATATCCAGGTCAGGCAGTTTGTGCAGTGATGCTGACCGTGATAACCTGGACAGACACCAACCCTCGTACCACCTGGTACCACCTGCCCCTTGTCAGAACTAACAACGAGAGGTTTTGCATAACTACGGACAAAAATGGAACTAGTAACCAGAAATAGAATTAGCAACAAGATGTTTTTTTGTTCAAATACAACTACCAACCAGCAGTTTTGCTTGACAATCGGAAAACAACAGGCTAAAAGGGCCTAGGAAGGATATTTCAATTTCAGCTGATTAAGTCGATAAAATCTATAAATATAAAAATAACTAATATATAATCGTTGTTGGTAACCGTGGTATAAGCGGAACAAACCACTCCGGACTGTCCCGTTATTTGAAAATAATGTACTTTGGGCGCATCACCACGCCCGTCATACATTATTTTCCAATAACGGGACAGCCCGTCCTAGTTTATTTCTTACATAATCATTATACTTATATTATAGTAATATTCATAATCATAATACAAAAATATAAAAAGACATGTAATCTTGAAGGAGAACACCAAGGGACAGAAAAAGGCTAGGCTATCTATGCTGCTGTGACCGTGGCAGAGCCCATTGTGGCTGGCAGACCCATGAGGGTGGCCCTCAATTGGCTAGAGCATCACCCAGGAAGGCAGGATTGAGCCCTAGTCCTATGCCCTAGCAACTCAACTAATTTAGCCAATCAGGTGGCGGCAGTCCATCTGTGGCAGCTGCACAAGGTGAGCAGTCTCAGGCATAATGGCTGTGCAGCTCAGCTAGTGCACCCCTGAGTGAAAAGTAGCTTCAGCTGACTGCACGCTCTTTGTAGGACGTGCAAGTACCAGTCTGTGCTCTCCCAAATCAATGGAAGGAGGGTGTAGTAGCGTTGGGATGTAGTCACAATTGTGATTGGGCATTCAAAACAGTATGTTAAAAAAGGCATGTGGTCTCAGCTCAGGAGAAAGCGCACATTCATACTTCCACATTTCCATTCATATTTACATGTTTCTCCCATTGATTCACAAGTTCTCGATCTGGCGGCTTTGTGAGCGGCCAGCACTACTGAGGCAGTGCAGTGTTTCCAGGCATTCCGCTGGCGTCAGCGTGACGAAAGCCGCACGCCGCCGCGAACGGGCCGAGCGGGGAGAGGGCGAGGGGCGCGAAGGAGAGCCGGGGAGCAGGTCAGAGCGAGGACGCTCTGGGTTCGGGGGTGAAGGGCGAGGGGGAACGAGAAGGGGGTGGTCAGTGTGTAGGTGTGAGGAATGCTCGGGCTCTCGGGACCGGCCCGCCCCGCACAATGGACCCTGTGTTCTCCGGAACCCGCTCCGAAATCCTCTCACTGTCCCCATTGTTCCCTGATCCGGTGACCCTGGGGACCCCGACCCCAGTGCGCCCGCTAAAAGGGAAGGAGCTCACAGAGCCCACCTCTCATCGCCATTTTCACGCGGTAATACCGCCGTCTGCACCTCCAATGTGCCGTCCCCACTTTATCTGCACCGGTGCTGTGGTGCTGTATTTTAGCTGACAGAAACAATGGCAATATTGTTAATGGCTGACCATCCTATATCTTTTGTGTTTGTGAGCAGAGATACTGCCTCTGCCAGAGACTGTTTCTAGATGATTCTGCAGACAGAGGCTGTGACCAACTCATATAGCCACTTGTTTTATACATGCTATGGTGTGTGAGGTACATGAACTTGCTCTACATCTTGAATTTTTTCTTGCAGTTCTCTTCTGAAACCCAGTGGTGGTCAGGTGTGTCTCTACTTCTCTGGAATAATGACCAAGCCTGGTTCCCGCTCTACAGTGCGAAAGAGGTATAATGAGCCTGCCTGGTTCCTGCTGTACAATGGGAAAGGTGTATAATTATCTAGCCTGGTTCCAGCTCCACAGTGGGAAGGGGTTATAATGAGCCGGCCTGATTCCAGCTCTACAGCGGGTATGGGGTATAATGAGCCAGCCTGGTTCTTACTCTACAGTGGGTATGGGGTATAATGAGCCAGCCTGGTTCCAGCTCTACAGTGGATAGTTTCCTAAAGCACCTGTGCAACTGAAATTGACTTTTCCCCCCCTGTTCTACTGATAAGCAGCCATTTTAATTTGAAGGCCCCACAGGAGGAAGGTTCATTAGCCAACGAGCGTGGGAGAGCTAATTGAGATGGCGTGTGATGTGATATTCTAATCACCACGGTGACATGGGACCCTCTGTTTAACTGACAGCAGTGACCTCACCGAAGCTTTGAAGAGGTAGCGCGTGACTTCAGCGAGTCTCCGACGGTCCTGCAAAGATATCCGTTCTGTCTGCGTACGCTTGTGTGCATAAGCAGCGAAATTGGGAGTGCCGAGGATCTCTCAGCGGGTGTGAGAGAGCAGCTCGATCGCCATGGAGATGAGGTATAGAGGCGGCAGTTTGAGGAGATAGCCGTGACTTGGGGATAAGAGAACGGAATTCCCAGGGCATATAAAATAAGAGGGGGCATTTCCTGTGTGACACACCAGCTGACTGTCCTTCTCCCTGCGCTTACTCTTTCTGTTCGGTCTGACGTTTGTGCACAAATATGACATTTCGTGCCGCTGCCCGCCGGCCGGCTTGGTTGCCAGGGATGGACGACCTTTGACCCGGGAGCACCAGCCCACGAAGGGGGCCAGTGTGTCACCTTTTGCACATTCCTCCCGGCAGCGGTGAGTGGGTATTTTAGGGGGGGGGGAGCTTGTGGCAGCATGTCTCCTCCTCAAAACGAGGTTCCTGGGGGAGGGCTGGCTGTGGGCTTCCTGTACTGTGCAGCTCTCGGGCTGTGAGTCTAATGGCCTAGTTAATGTGGAGCTAACCCCTCCTCTCGTTATCAGGGAGTTCACTCGTCAAAACCGCCACAGGAACACAGACAAGGACATAAACACAAGCATGTCTCTCTCACACAAAACATGCGCACGCATTTAGACGTGTACACATACACACACAAGCACACACACTTTCTCACGTTCTCTAGTTTTCTTTCACACACACATAGACATGCATATGCATATGCAGACAGTTATACACAACATTTAGGCATTTAGCTCTCTCTCTCTCACATGTGCACATGCTTTAGCCCGCCCTCCCATAAACACACACACACACACACACACACACACACACACAAACATGCTTTAGCCCGCCCTCCCATAAACACACACACAGAGACTCATAGTTTGGCCCTCTCTCACACACACAAACACACACACATACATGTTTGAGTGTTTGTGTTTTGCATTGGCTGAATGTGGTCTCCCTCACTGCCACTGCAACACTGTAGATCTGATGTATTCCAGCCACTGTTTATGAACACAGTGCTCTGTCAAAATGTCATATACAGTATGTGTGCAGTACGTCTTTTGATGGTAGCGATGTGAATAGGTTTTTTGGTTTGCATCACTAAGTTTGTGGAAAATATGTAGCTTCAAGTTTCTGAATGCATGTACATAAGTCAGTAATTACTTCAATTTTTCAAAACCACATTTTTACGCAAACGAAAAAGAGACAGTATACAAATGCTTCAATTACTTTCCATCATAAGTGAGCATTCTTACATATTAATACAGGGTACCATTTAAAATCAAACCTGTTACATCTCTATGTTTTTTCCAAATAATCTTTTTAAAGAAGTATGTAAATTATATACGTACTCTACAAAGGCATTAATAAAATCCCTCATACCTCATACCTTATACCTACTAGAATGGCAATCGTATAATACCAATGTGTTGACATACTATTTCCCATCTGAACCCACAATATTAAATTATTTTATATTTGACAAGAAATTCACTTGAACCAAATCGCATATTTAATTTCTTTGAATCTGTAATGGCTGCGTCTTCCTTTGGTTCAAGGAAACAGCCTTATCTGACCGTTTCGGGAACACATAACACGCTCTCCGCAGAACTGAGGACGTACTTTCTGTTTAGAAACGGTTCTGTCACGTCAGGCTCCGCTGGCTGCATCATTTGTAGAGATGTATGAACTGGAATTGTTGCCATGCCGCACTATAGCGAGTGAAGATTGAATCGCGATAGGATACCGCGTACTGCACTACCGTAGCTGCTATGGTTTTGGAAGACAGTTGAAAGCTCACTCTATTAAAGGGCGCCAAGGATCGTATACTAGAGGTTATCTGTATATTTAATGGTTAATTTTCTTAGCTGATGCCCGCATGTAGGGAGATGTTCGTGGCTGATATTCCGGTGTATACAGCTGGGTATTTATTGATGCAGTTGTGGTTTGATGCCTTGCTCAAGGGTACAACAGCAGCGTGCCGATCCTAGGATTTGAACCCACAACCTGCTGGGTGTGAACTCGCTGCTCTGTTGTGATTGGTCTCATTTTCAATGCTTCAGGCTCATGTCAAATAAGTGGCCTCACTTCCCCTCTTTTTGTATCATTTTGTTTTTCCAAGAGAATGGCCCATTGTTGGCCTTCAAACCACACTGGTTTCCAGATAGCGTTTTTGTTATTGGATAAAACTCGTCACCCTGGCGTCATTAATGGCTCTGGTTCATCTGTTCTGCCCAGTTGATTTTCATTTCCTCTTTAACCCATTGACTCAAGACATCAGATTTATTTTTTCTGCTTGTGGGAAAATGAGTTTTAATGAAGTGGTCATTTTCCCATACTTGAGGTTGTTACATTACATTACATTACATTACATTCATTTAGCAGACGCTTTTATCCAAAGCGACGTACAGTAAGTACGTGTTCAGACATTTTATACGTAAAATTATTATTATTTTATTTTTTTACTTGCATATTAAATATTAAATTGGACATGAGCGTATATATGCATTTGCAGGCAGCACAGAGATGCAAGGATACATGCAATGCTAAACTAGAAACATTTTCATGGAGGAGACAGAGATATCAACGCACGCAGACGGGATAGGAATAGGGGAATGGAAAGCCAAAAATGAAAAAGTGTTGATGGGGAAAGAAGGAAGAGAGAGGGAGAGAGACATAGAGAGATGGAAAACAGGGGGAAAACATTCAGAATGAGGCTATATGTCCCTCCAAGTTCCAAGCAGGAGGCTGCACATTCCACACAGGCAGGGGAGAGAGGGGGCAAGCCTCATTAGCATAAGAAGCGATACCTCGTCCAATCAGGAAGCAGGAGAGGAGCGCTGGGATTGAGGAGGCACTGGGAGGTGTAAGGTTTCAGCACATTCCTCCCTCCCCTTGGTTGTAGAGCAAGAGAGAGAGAGAAAGAGAGGGTGGGAGAAGGACAGAGAGAGGGAGAGAGAGCTGGAAGTGACTGCTTTGAGAAGGGGGAACAGGATCCACTCATTCTTGCCCTGTGAGATCACGCTGCTGGAGAATGCATTAGGACCTGCCTGGGGTTTTTCACCTTGGAGACGAGAGGGAACTTTAATTCCAGGCGGCCCGAGAGGAGATTTCTTTTTTCAGGCCGAATCCCGGCCCCCAAAACTCTCCCTGGAGTCGCGCGACGTACAAGAGGGCTGAAAATGAACTATCTGGTGAGTGTGTGTGTCTGTATGTGTGTGTGTGTGTGTGCGTGTGCCTGTGTGCTTGCAGTTCCCATCGCTGTGTGAACGGGCTGAGCTGAGAACTCCTAATACCCCTCGCTGTAAGGGGGTAAAGAGAAAGGGGTATAGAGAAGAAAGAAGAGAAGAGTAGTCCTAGGACACGGAGTGGGGGGCTAGGGGAAGGAAAGATGTCTTTTTTTTTACCTTGTGTTGCTAGTCAGCTGTAATTACTATTTATTGTAATGTGTGTGTGTGTGTGTGTGTGAGAGAGAGAGAGAGAGAGAGAGAGAGAGAGAGAGAGAGAGAGAGAGAGAGAGAGAGAGAGAGAGAGAGAGTATGCTTGCGTGTACTAAGTGCCACAGTATAACGTAGTCAGGACTTGACAACCAAGTTTACAAATGTTATCTGACACAACGGCAGTAACACAAAAAAAGCAAAACATATGCAAGAATACAAAACCCGTATCCTGAGCTCTTAAACGTGCAGTTTCCCTCGGCTGCTGTTTCCAGTGTCTCAGACGCGGTGCCAAATCTGGACATTTCTTTTCCCTCCCGGGTTACAAAAAAGGTCCTTTTCATTTCTGCGGTGAGAATTGAAGGGCTTAGGATGTTGTAGAAAACATAAAGAAAGGGTGGGGGGGGGCATATTGAAGAGAGGGACGTGAGCGAGAGCCGTCGAGCCGAGCCGCGGCGCTGCGCTGACTCAGGGGAAAGTTGAAAGATTAAGGTTTTATGAGGAAAGAGAGGAGAAAAGAGGGGAGGCCGCTGGCCGGGCCCGGCTCCTTGCTATTGTTCCAATCTGCTGGCGTTTTGTCAGCTCCGTACTGCAGTGACACGGGCGGGCGCTATTTCGGCGTTTGTGTGACTGGGCCTTATTCCCGTCTCTCGGAAACGGTTCCCAACATCCGAATCGACCCGAGGGACTGTTGGGGCAGCCCCCTGTCGCCCCCGCCCCCGCTCTCAAATTGGCTGGGAACATTACTTCAGATGCTTAGTGAGATGAGTGTTTTACTGGAAACTGAATTGCCAGCACTTATGGTGTGCAATGCAAAACTAGGTTCGTACCCAGCAGGATGCCAGTTCTGTGCTCAGATTTGGCCACTGTTATCGCCCCCCTGCCTGAGCCAGTTAAACTGTATTGCTTCAGTAAATATCCAGCTGTATAAATGGCTAACATTTTATAAGGTTAGTTATGTAAGTTGCCCTCAAGAGGAGCGTCTGCCCAGCAAACAAATATTGTAATACATTCTGGCTGATGTCCTTTTGTGTGTGAGGGCTAGCAGAATAGCACCCTCACGTTATTGCAGGTATTGTAATACATTCTGGCTGATGTCCTTTTGTGTGTGAGGGCTAGCAGAATAGCACCCTCACGTTGTTGCAGGGAATCATTTTTAGAAGACTGTGGGGAGCTTCAACAATGTTACAGAAGCACTCAGGTCTATTTGTTGAAGGAAATAGGGGAAGGACCTTTTTTACTAAAAGTTTTTTTTTAAACATTTTTACAAGTTCCCACTTCATGCTTGTTCTGCTGCGAACGCGTTCTTGTCGCGTGAGTTAAAATCACAGCGCAACGGCACTGTAAAACGGTGTTTAGCGAGGTAGCGGTCGCCTGACGTACCCGCCGTAGCGTCATACCTATAAGAGGGCAGGTGTTCTCCGGTGTGTGTTTTTAGCCTGAGCAATGGCTGAACAATGTGAACATGTCCTGGTTTAATGTTTAATAACCTCTCTTGTGCTGACTCACTCGCCCAGAGACTTTAACCCTGTCCTGGCTTGCCAGGGTGGATGTCTAGCAAGGTAGGGGGGGGATGTAAATGCTTTTTAGGGGCCACTGAAAGGCAGGGGTCCTGAACTCTCCCTCTCCGCCCCCTGGAGTAGTTTTGGAGTCTGTAGTGGCTAGCTTAATGGCCATACTGTTCGGCTGTCAGGTAGAATCCTGGGTAGGATGTTTTTTTTTTATACTTCCGGAGTTTCCCATAAGAGTAGCGTGCATTCCTAGGCCTGATCCTAGGCCGTCTCCTGAGCCAGTTACCACCATCCTGATCCGGTTAACGGTATATCAGCAGCGAGCACGCGGGCAGCTGGAGCTGCGGCTCAGGATTAAAAACGAAAGGTCAGCTGACTGACGTGAGGCAGGAACTGGACTGACTCAGCCCTGACTAACAGGCCTCTGTTCTGCCGCTGGTTCCGGGGCCAGCGATGGGAATCCCCCTCCACCCGTTCCAGAAAGATCTGGCGAGATGTCTGGAAATGTGAGGTCTAAAACAATGACATAGGCACAGGTGAGGTTTGAGTTTAAAACGTTTTAATCTTGTAACGATACTTCAAATCTTATTTTTTTCCCCTCAAGTAGAAAATATTAGCTTGTTTCAAGTGAAATTATCTTACCCCCATTGGCAAATCTTGAAATGAGTAAAACTATCTCACCTCATTGGCAATGTTTTTGTCTTATTTAGAAAAAAAAAGTAATAAAAATAAGATTTTAAGTCTAGATATAAGATTAAAATGTTTGTTAAGATTGACTTATTTTTTGGTTTTTGCAGTGTATAGGCACAGGTGAGGTTTGAGTGTGTTATACAGGTACAGGTGAGGTGTGTGTGTTATACAGACACAAGTGAGGTTTGAGTGTGTTATACAGGTACAGGTGAGGTTTGAGTGTGTTATGCAGGTACAGAACAGGTGAGATTTGAGTGTGTTATACAGGTACAGGTGAGGTTTGAGTGTGTTATACAGGCGCAGGTGAGGTTTGAGTGTGTTATGCAGGTACAGAACAGGTGAGATTTGAGTGTGTTATACAGGTACAGGTGAGGTTTGAGTGTGTTATACAGGTACAGGTGAGGTTTGAGTGTGTTATGCAGGTACAGGACAGGTGAGATTTGAGTGTGTTATACAGGTACAGGTGAGGTTTGAGTGTGCTATATGGACACAGGTGAGATTTGAGTGTTGTACAGGTACAGGTGAGGTTTGAGTGTGTTATACAGGCGCAGGTGAGGTTTGAGTGTGTTATGCAGGTACAGGTGAGGTTTGAGTGTGTTATGCAGGTACAGAACAGGTGAGATTTGAGTGTGTTATACAGGTACAGGTGAGGTTTGAGTGTGTTATGCAGGTACAGAACAGGTGAGATTTGAGTGTGTTATACAGGTACAGGTGAGGTTTGAGTGTGTTATACAGGTACAGGTGAGGTTTGAGTGTGTTATGCAGGTACAGGACAGGTGAGATTTGAGTGTGTTATACAGGTACAGGTGAGGTTTGAGTGTGCTATACGGACACAGGTGAGATTTGAGTGTGTTGTACAGGTACAGGTGAGGTTTGAGTGTGTTATACAGGTGCAGGTGAGGTTTGAGTGTGTTATGCAGGTACAGGACAGGTGAGATTTGAGTGTGTTATACAGGTACAGGTGAGGTTTGAGTGTGCTATACGGACACAGGTGAGATTTGAGTGTGTTGTACAGGTACAGGTGAGATTTGAGTGTGTTGTACAGGTACAGGTGAGGTTTGAATGTGTTATACAGGCACAGGTGAGATTTGTTAAGGCGAGATGTGTAATCATGACAGACGTTCAGGCGACGTTCGTCAGAGGGGAGAGGACAGGCCGGGTCTGACGCACGGGCCGAGCTTGCTGTGTAAACAGGGTGAAATGCCCGGTGCGACGCTCTTACGGCGCGCTCAAACGCGCTTGCGACACAGAGCTAGGAACAGGCCTCTGCAAACAGACTCTGCGGCCTCACCTTTGTTCCTTTGTTACACGCCGAGGAAGCAAATTAAGGAGCAGCTGTGTGAGAGAGAAAGAGACGTTAAAAAAAGAACGGAAAAATTCATGATGTGCTGCATCACAACCAAGGCCAGGCCCGCTGGCAAGAAGACACCCGGTATCAAACTGGCCCTATAATCTGTTTTTCTTTTTCTTTCTCCCCCTCTTTCACTCTCTCTCTCACACATTGTCCCTCTGCTCCTCTTCAGGCGACAGAACCGATTAACGAAGGTCATTAGCACTCAGAAAGTTGGCAGATTCCATTACTCTTATCAGCTGAGAGAGCGAAAGAGTGAATGAATTACGTAAATACGCAGAAAGACCTTATTAATGTGGTTTGCCCAAGGATATCTGTTTGTGTTTGTGTGTGTGTGTGTGTGCGTGTGTGTTTGTGCGTATGCATGTGTGCACGTGTGTATGCGTGTGCATGTACGTGTGTGTGCGTGTATAAGAATCTGTGTGTCTGTGTGTTTGTGTGTATTCATGTATATATGTGTGCATGCGTGAGTGTGCACGTTAATGTGTGTATTTCTGTATACGCATGTGTGCGTGTCTATGTATGCGTAAGTGTAGTGTAGTGTGCATCTCTGATATCTGGTTCGGCTGATGTGCGCGGTGTCACCGTCGCCCCCAGACAGCGTTTAGCACCGAGCGTATCCGCGGGCGACCAGGCGTGATGGTAATCTGGATAATCCCGTTTTGTCTCTGGCCCATGCTGTTGCCCCAGGGAGAGGCGGAGTTTACACTAAACACCAGGATTACAGCTGGCCAGGTCACCACACACTCGCTGTACGGGAGAAGCTCTCTCCCTTTTTCTGTCTGTCTGTCCCTCTGTGTTCCCACATCCGTCTGCCCTGATCCCAGTGGAGCCCCTCACTGGCTAGGCCGGTTATTAAACACTGCAGCACCTGCCGTTGATGACAGAAGATTATAGAGAGACACAGAGGATTACAGGGAGTGTATCATAACACACGAGTGCTCTCACACACGTGCACAGACACACACATGTACGCACACAGACCTGCACTCATACACAGAGTGTATATACCAGTATACATGCAGCACCCTTGTCCATGTAGTTCAGTCTCTTCACGTGGCTGTTTAGTGTTCCTCAGTCAGCAGAGTCCCGGTGCTTTTATCTCTGATCACGTGCCCATGCTCACACAGCGCTAAACGTGCAGGCCTGCCTATCTCCCGGCGCGACGTGGTCTGTGGCCCCCGAGGGCACGTGGAAAAAACTAATTCCAGCCCCCTTGGGGGCACCCGCGCCGCGGAAACAGAAAGTGTCAGAGGGACGGAGCGAACTCGGATAGGTCTGGATGCTGGTGCCGGCTGTGGCTACAGACGCAGCTGCTGACCGTGTCTCTGGCTCTGTTTATGGGAGTTCTGCTGAATGCCTGTCCTGTGGGCTTCAGGGAAGGAGGGAGAGAGGGAAAGAAAAGGTGGGAGGACTGAGAGAGAGAGAGAGAGAGAGAGAGAGAGAGAGAGAGTGAAAGGCCATGAGGGAAATGGATTTATGCACTAGGAGAGGAAAGGGGGTGAATGTTCTGGAACGAGGGGAAGGGTTGTTGACCTGTCGCTGCTGGGGGAGATTATAAGCTGGATTCAGTGTTCAGTGGCTCCGCTAAGGCCAGTCTTTTTTCCCATGAGCGCTTTGCTCTCCCGCTTTATACTCACCTTCCGCACAGTGCTTCTTTCTGCTGTCATTTGCGACAGAGAGCAAAGAACGTTGCACCCCGGTGTGTACCCCTGCCTGAGCGCACCCTTACCCTCCCCTGAGGAGAGATGGGGGTGTTTAACAAACAAACAAACAGGCCCGCGACGTCTGTCAGCAGCCCTGCATTTGGGGGAGGGGCATGCAGGTGAGGCGTGCCGCCGGCAGGTACCAGCAGATTGAGTTGTCACAGGTGGACACGCTATTCTAGGCCTCCGAGATGCACCAAGGGCCCAAGGGCCTGATGGGTACTGGCTGATGTCACACACAACCACTTGTGGTCAGGACAAAGACTGTAACATTGCTGTGTGTGGTGTTTCTGTTATTAGCTGCATTTGACTGAGTGTGGTAGTCATTTGCTTATAATTACACACACCTGAATAGTTTTTGTGCCTCTGGTTATATAGTGGGAAAGTGGAGCAAGAGCCGTCTGTGTGTGTGACCCAGAAAGGCCCGTTGAGAGCTGAGCTGGTGCTGTCCCAATGGACCTGTGTAATCAACAAGGGCCCGCCGTGTTTCCATGGTACCAGCACCTGAGCTGACAGCGGGACGTGACCTAGAGCACACGGCAGCCGGTGCTCGAGGTGCATTGTGTGCTCACCAGAGCTATTTTCGCAGTAGCTTCCTCAGATTGCCGGAATGTTCTTCTGAGGTTACAGCGATGTCCGTGAAGCCTCTCTGGGGGAAATATGCATTTTTTTCCCCGGAATATTTAAAATTGTTGAGTATTTGGAAAATGCAGTTTCTGCTATTGCCACCATTCTGCCCTGAGCTAAAGTGGCAGTAGGGCGAGAGGGAGGAAGGGGGGTCGGGTTCGAGCGTACTCTGTGTTTTCTGTTATGTTGGGGGGGGTTGATTTAATTGGTGTTTTTGCAGTGCGGTGTAGCTCAGTCACCCAGGTGTGGAGCGTGGGATGGGGCGGAGCTTGACTCATACCTGCCTGTCATTCAGCCAGCCAGAGGCACGCGCTCTTGTGAAATCGGCCGCATTCTAGTGCTTTGCCATAGCCTGTAGCTACAAGTTTCTCAGGTGTTTTTCCTACGGCTGGCTGGGGGGGAGGCAGAGGAGGAGGGGTTTGTGTGCATTTTTCCAGGTGAGTGAGTTTGGTAATGGGAGATGTCACACCTCACCAGTGTATAGCTCTGTCAGCTGGTTTGGTTTGGGGGGGTGCTCAACAGAAAAAATCGCTTTAACACAGAAGACCAACTGAACTCAGCTGTTTCCTGTCAGCCTACCCCCTGGCTCCCACAAAATGGCGTCTGTGGTGTGGCAGTGGAGTATAATGATTCGGAAACCGAGCTTGTAACTCTGAAGCTGCTGGTTTGATTCCCAGGTGGGGCGCCGCCATTATACCCTTTAGCAAATGCACTAAACCTTATCAAAATTAGCTTATTAAATATTTTGCTGTGTAAATGCCTAATTAGCAGCGTAAGTCTCTCTAGGTAAGAGCATTGGCCAAAAGCCTAAATGAAAATGTAAACCTAACCGAGTCACTTCACCATGACTCTCTCCTTTCAATGGGGAGCCTGTAAATGAACATCCAGAGACGAGAGAACAGTGTCGCGCTTAGAAAACGTCACGCTCCCTCCACACCAGGTGTGTCTCCTACGCTCAGTCCTATCCCAAACGCTGCAGTGAGAGGGAGCAGAGAGGGTTTGGGACCGTAGCCAGGGTGCGGAAGGGCCGATGCGGATCCCAGGGTGAGCTCTGCGGTAAGGCGAGCCGCCTGCCCTGACTTCGAGGACACAGAGAGTCCTGAGGAACGTACGGTAACCGGGAGAGGAATGCAGGGGTAGAGGAATGTTCCGGGGGGGGCGGGATCCGTAGTAGCGCGGGAACGAGCCCGCGCTCGCTGGAACTCGCCGGAACTGGCCCGGCGCATACCAGAGGTGTCCATTTCTCTCTCTCTCTCTTCCTCTCTCTCTCTTCTCTGGCCGTCTCATTTCTCCCTCCCCCTTTCCTCACATAAACATTCACACATACCACCCGTAGCGGCTCACATGCTTCGCATAGCCTTCATTATAACACCGGGGGTCTGAATATTTCTCAATTAAATTCACATGATCAGCATCGCCAGTCTTCAGATCAGTGAACCGCTACCCTGCAGCTTCCAGAACCTGTTACTATTCGAGAAAGAAAGAGTGAAGACAGGAGGAATAGTAAGAGAATGGTTGGATAAACTGGGAAAAGAGATGTATGTATAATGTACGTACAGACGTGCTCAAATTTGTTGGTACCCCTGGTAAAGATGAGTAAAAAGGGTTATAAAAAATTAACCTTTTGGTGATTTAGCTTAATGTCACACTGAAAAAATGAGAAAAATCCATCCTTGAATTCACGTTCATTTATTATGAGAAAAAAAAAATTCCTCATCAAGAAATAATTATTCTTAACAAAACCATGTTGGCCACAATTATTGGCACCCCTGCATTTATATATAGAATAAAGTATTAATTTTTTATATTTGGTCGCATATCCTTTGCATGCCATGACTTCCTGATGTCTGACATGACATTTTTTCCTGCAGTCGAACCGGGTTTTGGATGGATATTTGCAAGATGAGATTAGCGAAAATAGTGAGCATTAAACAGAAAATGAAAGAACTGTAATTTATGTGCACATTGTAAAGTGTGTGTACATGTCATTCTTGTTTCTTGATTGTCCATTTTTCTGCCTTGTGAAACAAATGTTTTGGCCATATCATTTAAAATGGGGCTCGTTCAATTTTGAATACGAGACACGAGATGTAATTATTTTTATATTGCTGTTCTTTTGTGTTGTCATAAGAGGTTGGAGAGTGAGGCTGGGGAGAAAAGGGGGAGAGGGGAGATAGTTTTGGGGATAGAGAGAATGGAAAAGAGTGAATAAAGAAAAAGATGAGTTTCTGAGCCGTGGCTCTGCTCTGAGAGAGAACATGTTTAATCTTGTTTCAGAGGAGTGTTCCAGCTGCAACCTCTGTCTCTGCTCTGGGCAAAACTTCAATAGCTTGTAGCCTCCCCTACGCTTTCTCTAACCTGTAGCTAGTGTGTTTTTCCTGCACAGCAAAAAATGGTGGTGTACATTTAACACCCTAGGGCAGGGGTGTCAAACTCATTTTCACCCCGGGCCACATCAGCATTATGGTTGCCCTCAAAGGGGCGGTTGATTTTCGCGGACCTCGATTGTAATTGTTGAGGGGGGGGGGGGGTGCCATCAAGAATTTTCGCGGACCTCGATTGTAATTGTTGTACCGCGGGTGTGCGTCCGCGTCTGCGTTTGTCTGTTATATCGTAAAAGTAAATCCCCGTTAACCAGCCACGTAGATACACTTGTCAGATAATTAAGTTCTCGCGGGCCACATAAAATGACGTGACGGGCCGGATTCGGCCCGCGGGCCTTGAGTTTGACACCTATGCCCTAGGGTGTTTATATGAGTCTGTTGACTCATATAAACACCCTAGGGTGTTAAATGTACACCAGCAGTGTTAAATTTTTGCTGTTTATGTTTTCTCCTGTGCTTTCTCGAACCTGTAGCTAGTGTGTTTTTCCTGTTCTTCTCTAACCTGTAGCTAGTGTGTTTTCCCTGTGCTTTCTCTAACCTGTAGCTACTGTGTTTCCCCTGTGCTTCTCTAACCTGTAACTAGTGTGTTTTCCCTGTGCTTTCTCTAACCTGTAGCTATTGTGTTTTCCCTGTGCTTTCTCTAACCTGTAGCTAGTGTGTTTCCCCTGTGCTTCTCTAACCTGTAGCTAGTGTGTTTCCCCTGTGCTTCTCTAACCTGTAGCTAGTGTGTTTCCCCTGTGCTTCTCTAACCTGTAGCTAGTGTGTTTTCCCCGTGTGTTTTGTCCACTCCGATGGGAAGTGTTGGTGTGGAACTCGGAGACAAACACAAACATTCCAGAGGAATGTCTCAGCGTGCCCAGAGCGTGTGTCACGGAGCTCAGTCCGAAACCCGGCCTTGAGCAACACGCCGCCGGCTACCAAACTCAGAGCCTCGAGGCAGCTGATAAAGCCGACAGCGAGTTCCACGTCCGCCTGAGTCACGGCTCACCGGTCCGCTCCGCTCATCAATTGGGGCGAACGGAGTCAGGGGGCGTTGTTCGCCTTTTTCACCGTCTGACACAAACAGGCTCTCTCTCTCTCTCTCTCTCTCTCTCTCTTTCTCTTTCTCTCTGACACAATTAGGTCTCTGTGTGCAGGAGTGGGACTGACTCACAGCCCTCTCTCCACATGGCTGCAGTGTGTTGAAGCTGCGCCGTTACAGCAGAACGTCTTTCCCTCCGTCTGGCCAGTGCACACCGGTCCAAATAAAACTTTTGTCCGATGTGACCCTTTTGTGTTCTCAGTTGTCAAGGTGCCCTGGGGGGGTCGGGCAGCCATGTTTTGTCAGCAAGGCCCCTTCTGTCCCAAACCAATAAAAACCTGTGTTAGTATTAGTTCAGAAATGAGGGGGGGGGGGGGGTGAATGGACAAAGGGATAGAAAAGAGAATGGCTTTGTCTGCTTTTGCCTTGTTTTCAGACGTTTATTGCTCTTGTTCTTTGTGAGAGTGTAAGCCAGCTAGTGCTTGGTTACATTGGCCACCAATCGCCCCCCTCCTCACCCCCCCCAGCCACATAGCGGAGTACATATGCACTCTTCCCACCGGGCGGGGCCCCTGTGAATTTGCCTGTGTTTGTGCTGCAGGGTCATAAATAGGCGGGAGACAAAGGCTCCCTGACCCCTCCCCCTCTGGACCCTGACCCCTCCCCCTGTCCGGCCCTCTCGCTGACCCGCTCTGCCAGCTGCCGCGTTACTTCCTGTTCACTGCCTCTACAGGAAGGCCTCTTTTCCCTCTTCTCTTTCTACGCCACGCGCCATCGCCATCTCCCCCGCTCTCTCTCTCTGTCCCCCTGATCCTGGCTTTCACCCTCAGCAGCTCCTTGGCCATCTCTCTCTCTCTCTCTTCTTTTTCTCCCTCTTTCTATCCCTCATCCGCTCCTTGGTCTTCTCTCTCTCTCTCTTATCCTCTTTCTCCCTCTCTCTATCCCTCATCCTTTCCTTGGTCTCTCTCTCTCTCTTCTTCTTCTCTTTCTCCCTCTCTCTATCCCTCATCCTCTCCTTGGTCTTCTCGCCCTTGCTCTCTCTCTCTCTCTCTCTCTCTCTCTCTCTCTCTCTCTCTCTCTCTCTCGCTCTGGTCGGCTCCATGTTGTTAGCTGTCCCTCTCCCTGACCCTCTTGCTGTCCGCCCCATGTACGCACCTCAGACCCCTCCCTCTGACAGTGCCCGTCTCCCGCTGGCCTCTTTTAAATGTAAATGACTGCACTCTTAATTCCCCCTGGCCCAAGAATTTCCTTTCTTCTTCGCCTTTTCTCCTTGGGTCCGAAAATGGACTTTGGCGGCAGATTAATGGGCGAAGGCACGAGGGGACGTTTTGACCCCGATCCAAAAAAGGGGGCGTATCGGTGCGGGGGGGGGTTGCCCGTTATTTGGGTGATTTAAGGCCCCAGCACTCGTCCTGTGTTTGCTCTGGAACAGAAAAGGGATCTGTGCCATCAGAACTTTCGGAATCCTCATCAGTTTTTTTGTCTTCTGAATTCCCCATGCATGGGACCCGTGTGCATCCGCACAGATTGATATAGCTTCTCTGTGTGTTTTACCACAAAGATTAATGTACCCTGTCTGCGTGAATGACTCTTATCACACAGACTCATACCGTGTGTGTTTAATGTTAACACACAGATTAATACATTGTCTGTCTGTGTGCATGTCATCACAGAAATGAATATTATATAACCTGTTTATGTTTTGTTACCACAATGATTAATATACCATGTCTGTGTGACTGTTACCATACAGATTGCAGATTAATCTATCCAGTCTGTGTGTGAATGACTTACTCCTCAGATTAATGCCTGTATGAAAGAAACAGACTAGGGACCGGTGTGTGTGTGTGTGTGTGTGTGTGTGTGTGTGCCTATGCATTTGCGTGTGTCTCTCAGCTTGACCAGGGAGTGGCACAAGGTGGCCATGGAGACAGTGACGTCATCCTGGAAACGCTCAGTGTCCTCAGTCCAAGTCCTTGCCCGGCCACGAAGGCCAGACCACAGACTATACAATTACACCCTTTCCCAGCGCTCCGGGAGCAGACAGCTCAATGATGTCATTACACTGGAGGCTGTAGACATCTGAAGTGTGCTTTTAACCCCCCTCCCCCAACCTCCCTTTCTCTGCCTGGTGCACCCCACCAGCTCCCCTGGGTCCACCCCCACCCTCCCAGCCTAACTACCCTCACCCCCCTGTGTCAACCTGCTCCCCCCCGGCCCCGTTGGCTCCACCCCCCTCACAGCCGCTCCCCCTCTGCGTTTCACGCTCCTCACATTAGACTGAGTAAATTATACGGAGTAAATTAGACGGAGTAAATTAGACGGAGTAAATTAAAGAAATCTTTGGCTCCAGTTGTTTGTTGTTTGCCTTTTAATTTTAATTTTCCCATCTGCAGACCTGCCCAATGTATGACGAATGATGACTATGCACACACAGCTCTTGTGTTTTATTTATTATTTTAATCTGCCTTTTCCTAGACTTCTTAGAGAGTGTGTTAGGGTTAGAAATCCTAAATCACCTGGAGGTGAGAATGATTCACTAAGCAAACGGCATTGTCCTCCCCTCCCACACATTCACACTGAGGTGCACGAGGCTTTGTCCTCTTCGTTTGCCACTGGGGGTAGAGCCCATTTTAAGGGGAGTGCGAATTCATGAAGCACTGACTCTCTGTGTATGTGTGCTTGTATATTGTCAGTTATAGCTACAAAAATTTATTTCTCAGGAATAGCAATTCACCTTTCACCGGATTAGTATTATTGTTTAGTGACTTGGGTTTTTTTGAATCAACTTTATTTGTTCTTGAGTTATGAAACATTGACAGCACATAGAGCCGGGTCAGATTTAAAAGTAATTTACATGGGTTTCGTCATGACACCGGCGATTAATACCCTTCGTCCTCTTCTTGTGTGTCACTGTTTGCATGCTCTTTAGGATTCAAACGGGCTTCATCTGCATCGACTTTAATCAGCTGGGAATTCCATTCTGAGCGAGGCGGACGGTAACAGTGACTGAGTCAGCAGCAGCACTCCTGAATCATTCCTTCAGACCTCCCTGTATCACAGAACAGAGAAAAGAAAGAGAGAGAGAGAGGGGGGAACAGAGGGTAAAAGAGAGAGAGAGGGGGGAAGAGAGGAGGAAAAGAGAGAGAGAGAGGACGCAGACAAGCTTCGGTAAGAATGAAGGCAAAGTTCAATCTTCGTGAAATCAGTGAATGAAAGAGATAGAGAGAAACAAAGGGACGCAGAGAAGGAGAGGCTTGCAGTCAGTCCTCCCTGACCATCGTAGAGAAACCCCGCCTCACAGGAAGTGACCTCGTAGCTGAGAAAAGAGGAGGGCATCTCGCTCAGACAGCTCCTATTCTTTTTTTCTTCCAAAAATAAAAGAGGAAGGAGAGGGGGAGGGGGAGCAGTTGGGTTTCATTGTCTCTTTTAAAAGCGCCACAAATCATGTCACCAACATCCCCCTGAGGCCTTTTACACACTGATAAAAGTTAGTTTTAAGTATAGCACAGCAGCACATTTTCTGTACTTTTCAAGAATTAAAAACACTTGCCAATGAAGAGGACTGTGATGTGAGACTTTGGGTGTTTTTATACTTTTGTGAGGAACAGCACTGAGTTTTTACCAACTTAATACTCATCGCTAAGTTTAATGAATCCCACAGCTGGGAAACATGAATTTTATAGTTAGCGGTACAGCTGTGGACTGAATTCAACTTTACTTTTTATTGACTTTACTACACTACCCACAACTCCCAGAACACTGATCTGTCAATATTACACTACATAGGTTTCCTAAAACACTGCCCTCTCAGGACTACACTACCCAGATATCAGCATTCTGCCCACTTGCTGCTATATATTCTAAGGTTCTCAGATACCACAGGCATCATTATGTCAGCTACATGTTTTTAACATCTGCATGTATCTTACCCTTCAGCTAATGCTGAAACATTCTTATAAAATGATGCGCTTTATGAAAGTCCATTAATGGAGCATGACCAAGTTCAATACAGTTTTGTTGTTGTTGTTGAGAAGCAGTGGAAGCTCTTGTTACTAACCAGAACCTCCTGTAGTTACAAAAATAAGAGAACAGACAGATGTATGTAAAGATGTATAATACCTGTGGTATTTTCACATAGTTAATGTAGTTCTATTGTATATCCAATCTAGAATCTCTAGTTTTACATTGCCAAGGATTTTCAGAACACTTGGCAGCACTACATTACCCAGGATTCAAAGAACACTCTTGTCTCGTTAATTAAAGCTGCAGTAGGCAAGTTTGAAAATGTACAAGGCAAAAAGACTTCCCCCTTTTGCACTCCTCCCTCCCATCTCTCTCCTAAGCCCCTCCCACCAAATGATGCTCCAGTGCATGCGCGGAAACAGGCAGACAGGGAGGGGTTTATTCTACCGGGAGGATCTTTCGCTTGTAGATAGTTTCCCTGATTGGTAGCTACATAACTAGCCCTGATTGGTTGGTTTTTGGAAGACCGGCTTGAGATTTTTTAGTACAGAGTGCCCAGGACACTCACAGAAACCAGATTTTTTCACAGAGCACTTGATTTATTGATAGCTGCTGGAATGTAATGAGCAAATTTAGTAATTTTGCCAAAATTATATTGAAGAAATTTTGCCTACTGCACCTTTAACCCCAGATATTTCAGACAGGTTCCCTCTCGCCACTACACTACATGGAGTTCTCGTGGGCCATTAGCATTTTTGTGAATGTTCCTACTTGACCCAACATGAACAGCGGGTGATTATTTCTGATGTTAGGAATCTAGGTCAAGGGCTGTCTCCTAGTTAGATTTTGGGTGGACTTCCATTTGCAATGTAGAAATGTGCTTTCACAAATCCTGCAGGAAATCACTAGCTGTGTGACCGATGATGAAATTGTGTTTTTGCTTTGAAATGTAGCATGAATATTATCTTTAAATATTAGAAAAATCTACATTCTAATATTATTCTTACAAAAAACAAAATCTAACATTTGTGTGACTATTGACGCATTTGATTAGTTCCCAGATTCCACACTTATAGTTAATTGGCAGGGATATAGATGTGTCGCTATAGAGACCCTTTCATTCTACTGCTGGTGTCAATCATCTGATTGTGTTGGAAACCCCAGATTCAATGAGCTCTTTCAGTTTGTATTGGAGTCTTCCTGAGTGACTGTCTGTATGTGTATTTGGGTGTGTGTGTGTGTGTGCGTGTGTGCAATGTGGCATTTTGAACAGCTGCCCACCTCTCGAACTATGTTTTTGGAGACTGGCTTAGCATGGAGACGGCTCTACTCCGACCGGAACACTGTGCGATTGTCTGTTTCACAGCTCCAGTGGTGAAATTCATCACGCCATTGTAGCCCGTGAGATCTCAGCCCCGGCAAACAACTGCTGTGGCTCTGTGCCGTCGTTGTGTAAAGGCCCTCTCCCTGTCCCTCTGTATTATCAGCACTGGCGATGCACAAGAAACTAAAATAATATTTTACAGCAGTCCAGCTAGCTATTCAGTGGAAGGTCACAGCAACTGTCATCATAGAACTAGGGCTGATCATTAGTTTTTTTCTGTGTTTTGGCAGAAAGAAAGAAAGAATGAGTGAGAAAGAGAGAGACTTTGACTTTTTAAATTCTTTATTTATCATTTGTATGAGAGAGTGCGGAGGGAAGAAAAGAAAAGAAACTGGAGCGGTGGAGGCAAAGCAAACAGAAATGGGCCGATGGAGAGAGATAGGGAAGGGAATGAAAGGAGGGGGAAAAAAGAAGGAGGTCGAGAATGGAGAGAGGGAGAGAAACTGAGGGTCAGAGAGATGGGAAGAGAAGAAGAGAGATGATGAGAAAAGGCGAGAGATTGGGATAAGCGATAGAGGTCACAGTGGAGGGGGCGGAATAAAGAGGTGAGGAGAGAGGGATGGAGAGAGAGACGGTGGCAGGGTGCAGGTGGCCAGCTGCATCATGGGTACTGGGGGCCTGGCGCTGAGTAAGCAGGAGAGAGGCGTAACGCCCCTTCTCATTAAACCAACACTGCACTGACTCTGAGCTCTGTTAAGATACACAGGAAGTGACAGTGAGGACAACAGGAAGCCAGGTGGTAAATCAGCAGTGGGGATTAACCAGTGTGACCGGAGGGACTTAATTCAGCCAGGGGGAGCTCAGACGGACCGTGGAGCTCTCCAAACCAAACCTCGCCTGTGGCGATTAGGGCGCGGAACATTCAGGAGAGAAAGGAGGGGGTGGTGGCGGCTTTTTTATTTTATTTTGATTTGTTCTTGGCTAAGAGCCACTGCCACTTTCAAAAGCCAGCCTGAAAAGGGGGTGTGGGGTGGGTTAAAAGCCAAGGACTTGTTTGTTTTGGAAGAGAGTGCCAAGACGGCAGGGCTTTCCTGTTTGCTTTGGATGGACGAGTGGTGTGCTTGTTAATTTACAAGGCGGCCACGATCAATGTCATTATCGCTGTCGGGGAGTTCAGGGATGCAAGGAGGTGCGCAGTTTTAACCTCATTTTACACTGGGGGCAGTATAGCAGTAATCTCACCCCTATGAATTCCAGTTCATATAAAGCTTTGGGGCTAACCCAACGCATGGATGCGTGAATGCTTGAAATGTGTTCAAACTTGAGAGTTATTTCTTCCTGATCCCCATGCCTGTATTTTGGGCTGGGTTTGGCAGAATATTCTTTTTCAGTTCAGTCAAATCAGAAAATGAATTAAAATTCAATTCAGAAATGGAAAAATTGCTATAGTGCTCTATGGAGATATATTGTCCAAAATATTAACTGAATTTCTATGAATTTTTTCAGTTGACTGAATCAAAATGGAACCTCCTCGACGTAATACTGAAATTTATCATAAATCGCTTGGGAGCAGAATAGTGTGCTGGTGATCTTTTTTGATTTGGCAAAGTACCTGCGCGAATGTAAGGACGTATGTATTCATCTGTGAATCTACAAAATACTGATTATAGGGTCTCTTACCCTACTCCCTGCAGAAGGTGCTAACATCTCTCTCTCTCTCTCTCTCTCTCTCTCTCTCTCTCTCTCTCCCTCTCTCCCTCCCTTCCTCCCGGCAGAACGTCCTGGCCAAGGCCCTCTATGACAACGTGGCCGAGTCCCCAGATGAGCTGTCCTTCCGGAAGGGTGACATCATGACGGTGCTGGAGCGAGACACGCAGGGCCTGGACGGCTGGTGGCTGTGCTCCCTGCACGGTCGCCAGGGCATCGTCCCCGGCAACCGCCTCAAGATTCTCGTGGGCATGTATGACAAGCAGCAGCAGCAGCAGCATTTGGCCTTGCCCCAAAACCAGATGCCCCTCCCCCCACACAGCGCCTACAGCAAGCCTTCGCCCTCCTCCCAGTACACCGCCATGCACCCCGCCTTCCCCGCCCCTGGCCCCGCCCCCGCCACGCCGGACAGCGTCTACATGCTGCCGCCCAACCACGGCAAACCCTCGCCTCAGAGCCTGTACCATGTCCCCACGGGCCCCCAGTTTCCGCCAGGCCCCCAAAAGGCCCCTGCTCTGATGCAGAAGCAGGCACAGTACCACCCCTCCAGCCAGGACATCTATCAAGTGCCCCCATCTCTCAGCACCACCACCGGGCAGGATATCTACCAGGTTCCCCCAGGATCCAAGAGCTCCCCTCAAGACATCTACCAGGTTCCTCTTTCCGCCGTGGGCCAGGGACCCAATAAGGACATTTATCAGGTGCCCCCCTCCATGAACCAAACTCAGGACATCTACCAGATCCCCCCCTCCATGGAGAAGAGGAACTGGGACGCCCCAAAACCTCCAGGAAAGGTAAGGCATGCCCATTCCTCGATTCCAGGGGTCTCAAATTCACATTCCGAAGGGCGACCGCAGTGTTGGCTGACATTAGGGGTTTCGGGTGTAATTTAAGCCGTGGCTCAGCCAAAGCGCGAGTGTCCACACTCCGTGTTTCCAAGGTCCGAACCTGGCTGCTGACTGAAAGGAAACTACAAAACCCAGCAGGCACATTTGCCCTCCAGTACTTTGTTTCCACCACCACAGTTTTAGACAAAGTCACATGAGCCTAAGAAGTCAGGCTGGAATGGATGGGGGGGGGATTCCATACAGCCTGTGTGTTCTTGTCAAAGCTCCTAAAATAAGTAGCATATGCTGAATAATTAAATATTCATGCAAAAAATAAGGCGTTGTCTTTAATCTGCTTTCCTGGTGCACACGGCGTAATATGGCTACCTTCGCTGTTGACTGAGCACGCTCAGAGCACTGTACGGATTGTGAGTCATGTGCCGTCCCGTCTCCCCTTCAGTCTGCCTTCACTGTGTTTTTTTGGCACGGTTGTTTTTTGTTTACCGGGCTTCCTCAAGGCCGAAGCGGGGACGAGAGGAAAAACAGGAGGAAAGAGGGAAGAGATAAAGGAATGAGAGAACAGATAGAGAGAGGACGGTAGGAGAGAGAGGTAGCCGCACAAACAGAAAGTGAGCCCAAACATCACAAGGAGTGGGGGAGGGAGGGAGAGAACGCATGAGAGAGGAAGCGAGAAGGACTTTGTCTGAAGGACTGGGAGCGCGCTATATAAAAGAGACAATGCGTCGCCCTTTATTAAAATTTCAGTTTCTCTTTGTTGCTTTTACCATATTACAGGCAACAGAAAGAGAGGGGTTATTTTTCATTTTAAGCAGACTTTTTATTATTATTTTATGAGCTATGTTGTTTATGTATGCCCTAAGTTTTAGATAAAAAATAGATTGAATGCATTTTTATCAAAACATTTTTCCTTGATATTTTTGTACGTGATATTTTCTGTTCCAAAAGAGGCAGAGAGAATTCATGAGCGAGCGAGCGAGTGAGTGAGTGAGTGAGTGAGACAGACTGTGGAGGGACTAATATTGTAATGACCAGTGAAGGCTCCAGTGAGGGGGGAGGTGTGTGCTGGTTGGGGTCCAGAGCAGGGTCTCCCTTGCTGTGTGAGGCCTGTTAACAGACGCTCTTCCGCTTGTGTGCAAGCGGTGCTGTTAAACGAAGCGAGATGATGATGATGATGGTGGTACAGCGACGGGGGGTTGCCGGGGCGCACAGCTGTGTACAACACAACTCCTCTCAGCACCCCTTACCCTTTTATTTATTTATGCACGTGTATGTGTGTATGTTCTATTATTATTATTATTATTATTATTATTATTATTATTATTATTATTATTAGTAGTAGTAGTAGTAGTAGTAGTAGTAGTAATAATAATAGTAACAACCACAATATCCATATGAAAAGCACTGATCCTTTCAGTTTCCTCATGTTATTCTCTTTTAAAGGGAGAATAACATCACCATTTACAAGTCAAAGTCCTTTATTGACAGGACAAACATGCATTCATATTGCCGAGGCACATGACGCATGTCAATCAGAAGAAATATAGACAGTAAAATGTCCTCTATTGGAGTTGGTTTGATGCTGATAATTTCCCTCTGAAGGGTGCTGCACCCTCCACATTGTCCATCCTGGCTGTTAACACGAGGCTCTCGCAAGCACACATTTAAACCGAATGGCCTCAGTAAGTATAGTGAAAATGGATAACGCCGTGTGCATGTGCCATTTCACCCTGGAGGGGGGAGAACCAGGCCAATAAATGATGCGCTAATGTAATGAACCGTGAGCTTATTTTAGAAAGGGAAGGGGCCCCGCCTCCCCCCTGTCCATCACTCACCACCAGACCCCCCGGAGATTTGGGGTCCTACCAGTGCTCTCCTGACCTCTGACTCCAGTTCTGGGATGGGGTACGTAGAGGGCACTAGTACAGGGGTGAACAAGCAGAGCCACTTCTGTTCTTTTTTTTTTAATCAACCCATTTTCATTTATTTAATCAGACATTTTTGCAAAAAAAAATGTGTGTTGTGTCAGTTGAAGTCTGTACTCGTATCCTGACACAAAATGCTTCCATTGTAGTCAAGTCCACAAGTGAACTAGTGTCTGTGGGTACAGCTAATTAGCTAACGATGAGATGGCAAATTTATAGAAATTAAAAGTAACATACACAGCTAGGAAAGTGCGCCCGTCCACTGGTGGAGGACACAGGGAGAAACGAGCAGCCTTATGCCATTGTGTTCTATTGGGGAAGAATAATAAGCAGGGTGTGATTCTTCTGTCTGGAGGACATGGGATATGTTCTTTCATAGAGGAAAAACACGTGAGAACAGAGAGGCACATGTCATAGGAGGTATCACGGTCATGTGCTTTGGGAGGGCGGGGCCCAGTTGTACTGATGTCAGTGTGCGGAGGGTAGGTAGGGATTGGTCAGTGCGGTATGCTCAGGCCGATCTCCCTCTCAAAGACTGGTGTCCTCACAAGCCTTGGCCTTTCTCAGTCCTCCATCACTTGAATCAGTGTGCAGCGTGTTGGGGGTCTTCTCACGGGCGTAAATGAGAAGTAAAAACGGAGCAGTGTGTAACCGACTGAGTGTACCTTTGTGACTGTGATTGTGTTACGTGATTTGGTATGCCTGTGTCTGTGTGTACATTCTCTCGAGGCTTAGAATTGTGAGATTTATGTTTTAAAGCCAAGAATGAAGAGGAATACAAAGCTTGCCGCCCTGACCTACAGAGCCGCTGTCTCTCCTCTTTCTTCTCTCTCCCCTCTTTTTCAACGTTTTTAAAATTTCTCCTACTTCTCTCAATCCTCTTTTCTTTCTTTTTGTGTCCATCCTGCAGCTCAGCTGTCTGTGGTGATGAGTGTCGAGGCTTAGGGCACGTGGAACTCTTGCCATAGTGATGGAAACAAAAAGAGGGATAGAGACCAGTCCCTTTAACATCAGTCAGTGTCAGACAAGCCGGCCGTTTGTTTGTGTAGAAAATCTGGCTTTAGCCTCGGGTACCGTTCTCATGGGCTGAGAAAACATCGGCGAGCCTTGGCGCAATACCGGTCACACCACTCCAGGCCAAGCCGACTTTAACGCAATGCGATACTTTCCGCTTGCCATGCCTTTGATTACAATCAAGATGAAGGGCTAATAAATACGACAAGCCCTGTAAGATATCGCCAACTGTGTCGTTCATATTCAGAATGTCGTTTAACCAAACAAACAGAAAGCCTTTGTGTCTAAGAAAAGAACGGTAAATATTTTTGAAGCTCTGTGATTGGCCGAACACCCTCAAGTGCAACACACACACATTAGCCGCTCCAGCGACCATCTCCATCTGCGCAACAGAATGCTGGCTTGAGGCCGGCGTTAAAAACCGTATGTGAGACAGTGTGGACGCTGGTGCCAGCTAGTCTGTGGGTTGGCCGATTTCGCATTGGCCGTGACTGTGGCTAGTGGGTAAAAGCAGGCGATAAGGTACCTTGTGAAAGGGGTTTGAAGGGAGGAAGTCAGCAAACAATATATGTGTACCTTTTATGTGGGAATGGTAAAGACCGGATTTCAAAAAGGAACATAGGGTATGGAAATTGGGAGCATAGTACACCCCCTCTGGATTGGAGGCCTGTTGTGGACGGGGACACTGGACCGGTCTTTCAGCCATGGATGGGCATCATGGTAATGCCTTTGAAGTCGCACAGAGAGCAGCGCGAGACTTCCCCAGCTGCGCCAAGGCATTTGGGAGTGGGGTTATAAGGAAGAGCAGCTGGGACAACTGCAGTCGTCCGGCGGCACTAAACACCAAAAGGGGAATTTGAAATTTGGGTGGAGGGTGGCACGGTGACACGCGTCCCACAAAGCCACAGAGCGCTTTACAGATCCTGGAATGATCCCCTTTGACCTCAGGGTCTCACGGCGCGCTCCACTTTAGGGCTCTGATTTTAAGGGGCTTCTTTCTAATCTATTTGTTCTGCCCTGGAAGGACACTCCCCCCTCCCACCGCCAATAACTGCCAGTAACTACCGCCAACCCCCCCCCCACACCCCCCCCATGGCAACAATTTCAATGTCAGATAGCCTGGGACACAAACAAACAACTTAGATGAGCCCATAAAAAAAGCCTGGCATTCTGAATGAACCTCGTCTCCAAACGGGGGGCTCTAATTAGCTGTGTGTGCCCCTTTTAGCCTCTTAGGCTAACTGTGACCAAGCATTACGGCCGGCAGGGGGCTGAGCATTCCCCACAGTGCTTCTGAATCGGAAGCAAGAGGGGGAAAAAAAGGAGATTTTTACAAATTCTTCTGAAGTGAATTTTTCACCAGTTTGCGAAAGGCAGCTGTTTCTCACAGGCACAATAGAAAATCAATCACAAATCAGTAGATTTAACCGTAATGTGAAAACAAAGCTTATTTGAATAAATGTCAGGGAAAATTTTTGTCAAATCAAGTAGCATTACCAGCAACAGCTAAACAGCTAAAGCTGGCTAGTTAGCGACTTGCTAAAACCACAGCGCTTTGTGTAACTAACTGTATCATTAATCTTTAAACTCTTCGTGATGAAGATGAGGAACACGTCCTCCACAGCGGAGACCCGTGCAGAACCAGGCATCCCCGTGGAGTAGCAGTCGGTGGGGGTTCTGGGGATGGGTTGCTTCACTCTCATCAGAAAGGGAAAGCTGAAAAAATCAGACCGCAGTAGAAACGTGCGCAGATCATGATGTGATCAAAAGCGGTCTTTACCGGTTCTGGTTCTAAATGTGACGGCCCTGGGTGGCTGTGTACGTTCGCGGCGCCAGCTGTGAGGAGGAGAAGACAAGAAAGGAAATCAATTAAAAAAAGTAGGGCAACACAATGCGGGGCACAGTTAACAGGGTTTCTGGTCTGTGGGGAGAGGGTCTCAGTGGGGTATAGGGCTAAAGTACCCCCCCCTTCCGCGCCCCATGCTGCGTGAGAGAGCACTCGTCTCTCAGCGGGACGTCCCGTGTACATCGCTGTTTGCCAGTGTTCCCATAATGTACTGCAGGAGAGCAGACTCAGGATCCTGTGAGGACAGACTTTTCCATGGTTAGCGATGGTTGGTTGCTGGGATGCATGCAACGTTCTTTCAACATTCACTCAACGTTGAAGCAATGCCACAGTGGTTGTGTGCGAGAGCCGGCTGGGATCATGCTGTGACCTGGTGATCCTGTGTGGGTTTCCTGTTATTGTAGGTGTCCCAACACGGTTAGTCATTAACCAAAGGCCCACTGTGGGGACTTATGGGAAACGCTGTTCTGATGAAACGGTAGGCGTCTGACCTATAAAAGAGAGCTAACAGCATTTATGAGGTGTGTGTGCCTGTGTGCGTGCGTGTATGCGTATCTGTGTGTGTGTGCGTGTTTGTGTATGTATGTGTGCGCTGGCTGCCACTCCCTGACGCTAGTGTACTGCATGCACGCTGATGCACGCCCAGTGTATTGACCCATGCCGTTCTTACACTGGCATGCTACTACTTCCCTGGCACAGGTGTGGCATGTGATCTCAGAGGGCCGTGTGTTCGGAATGTGGTTAGAGTGTAGCCTTGGGGTTTCAAACCTTGCCCCTTTTTATGAGTGACAGACAGATGACGCTAGAGCTGAGTCTGGGTAACACTTTACAATAAGGGAACACACCTCATGCCTGAATTAATGCATGACTCATCATGATTTCATCATGATTTAATGCATGAATTAATGATGTGTGCATGTGACTCTGGTGCGGTTCAATATTAATAAATGATCAAGGCATTTATAGTTCATGTGATTACTGTACACTTAATATGTATCATCATAATATTACATAAACTCATAGTTAAGTCATACATTAGTAACATGTCATCAAAGTAGCTGCAAACCAGTTAGGTAGAAAGCAAAAGGTTTCTCAGACAAAAGTGGTGGTTTTATCTGGTAGGGGCGCTAAAACTCAGAAAAAAACTGACAAAACAAAAAAAAAAAAAAAAAAAAATGTTTGCTTAAAAAAAATGCCCCATCAGCTCTAATTCCTACCTTGAAATACATGACAGTAATATCAAATGCTTTATTATTAATTATATATGTTATTTTAGAAATAATTTAAGTATAATTTATAGTATTATTATATATTAGTTCATTCATTCATGCAATGCTTCTGGGCAAACCCTATTGCTTCTAATGTGTCATAAAAAATGTGTCATAAAAAAATTAATAAAAATATCTAAATATAAATAATATAATTGATTTGTGTGTTAATTGGAGCCAATGGATCATTTAGTGTGGAGCCATTCAGTACTTATTTTTTTTTTATATAGTTTAATTTTTACATTAGTTAATTAATAATATATTACCATAAAAAAAAAAAATTGGGTCGGGGTTGAGTGTGATAAAAATAAAATATCAAGTGGCAGTTCTGAACAAACAAACAACCGTGTTAAGTGAGACAAACAAGAGAATGGGCCAGGGAGAGAGAAAGAACACAGAGAGAAAAAAAAAAAAATTAAAAAACAAAACAGCCAAAAAAAAAAATTACAAAGTACAAGTGTTGATGAGCAGAAGGGCAATCACTGAATGCACAGAACCCTACAGGGATGGGCTACTAGGTTGGTATTCCTAATAGTACTTACTAAGGAATTATTGTAAGTTCACCATTTATCAAATAAATTCATTCATTATTACATTTATCATTCATTTCATACTTCCTATGACACTTGTGTGACTTAATAAAGTAATGGCATGATACTAATGATAAAATAAGTAAAAAGTTTAGTTTTGAAATGATATTATTAGGTATAACCAATATGTAATGATGATATTCTTATAACCTTAATGCATTTGTTAACCATGACATTACTTAACTTAAAGTCACACACAATGAATGATTAACCCATCATCATCACACACACAATTCATTAATTAATAATATGAAAAATGCACTTCTGCACCCTTGAAAAAATAATAAAAAAAATAAACCAGTAAAAAAAAAAAAAAAAAATTCAAAAAATTTTAAACAAAAACACGTGGAACACAACACAAATAGACATTCAACAGGACCCCAAACCCCAATCCCAAAAGACACTTATTTTAATTTTTTCAAAAGGACTCAATCCCCTTGTATCTCTCATTTTGTTGAATTCCCCCCTGTTGTGATAATATAAAGTGTATGTCTGTGGTTAATAATAAATGTGTGTATCCAAGCAGTGTATTGTCCAATGTGTACTCCAGTGTGTGTTACGCACGAACGACGCTGTGTCAAAATTTTATTGTCTTTTCTTCACCAGTCTCAATGTCTTCCTCAAAAACCCCAGTCTCAAAATCACCCCCTCCATATTCTCCTCCAGTCTCCCAAAAATCAAAACCCCCACATTACTACTGTTAAAAGAAGATCATTTTACCCATAGAAAAAAAAAAGCACTTCATCTAGAACTAAAAAAAATTGTGCACAATCTCAGAAAAAAAAAAAAATAGAACGCACTCGAACTATTGCTATTTTCAATGAACCATACTACTTATTATCTAAATTGCTTCAAAGTGCACTGCTCCAATTTTAGAACACTTTTCAAACCAATTTGGATACCCCGCTTTTACTATAAAACTCAAAATACCAAAATAAATATAATTATAAAACCCTAAAAATTTTAATAATCAAAACAATATTATAAGTTGTTTATATTAAGGAATAGTTGTTAAGTTGATGTTGATTACTTAACATAGATTGTTCTGACTGAACACGTGATGATGAGGTTGGAACAGAAATCAGTATGAAAAAGTGATTACGACATGAATGTTTATTACACAATCACAGTCACGTAGTTGAATCTAATTTATTAATAAATTAATATAAATATAAAAATTATAATTTAAATATATAAAAAAAAATATATATATTATAAACTATAATATAAAAAAAAATAAATATTAATAATAACTCATAAAAAATATATTAAGTCAAAAAACAAAAAATCTATAAATAAGTAAGGTCCCACTCCTTAGCTCACATGACAGGTAACGTTTAAAATAACTATTTTTAATTAATCATGCACAAATTAATTAAGGGAACACAAAACTTTAACAGCAAATTAGCAATTTAATTCAACATGCATTTTATATTACTAAATTGCAATGAAACAAGCTAAATACCACTGAAAAAAACTAAAAGCAAATGAAGCCAGCAAGCATATAAAGCATACATTCAACAAGAGCATATAGGCTTGATGTGTCTGCTATTGATGTAGCTATTTGTATTTTTTTTTTGAAGCATTTTTTTGCTTGCTTATAGCTACACATGATTGATACAAATTATAAAAACATTTTACATGCAGTTTTTTTGCTACATAAGCTACATTTTCATACTAGCTTAGCAACTAAAGCTACATAAATACTTTTCACTTAGCTTAGCACACAGTTTTAACAGCCCGGTTTAAAGTTATGACGCGCAATTTAACGGCGCTAGTGTGAGTTAAAAGTTGGCGCTAGATGTAGTAGTAAGTTGGTTAACATACAGACAGAGCCATAATCTAAAAAGAAAAAGGAAACGTTCTAATCTAAAAACTGGGTGTGACCCGTTCAGTAAAAACGAAAAAATGACCAGTTTCAAATTCATTCGTTGTTGATAGTGGAAAGTTCAATTACGGTTTGTTGTTTTGTATACGGAGTTGTGAAGGAAGTCAAAACGACAAAAGTCGTTATACGGTTTCACAAAAAAATAAAGATATAAAAAAAAATAAAAAGTTTAATTATTTCTAAGTTTTGTAAAAAAAGATTTTTATTTTCCTATTTTTATTTTTTTTTTATTTCCTTCGTGTAAGTGTAGGCTAGATGTATTGTTTGATTTACCATTTTCATCATGATACCCGTTCCCTAAGTCAGAGTCATATGTTGAGTATGTCATTGTACCTAGAACAGTCACTTAAGTCATATTTAATATAAAATCATATTTGTTTAAAGTACAATTTTTATTGTGTCAAAGTAAAATCACAGATTATTTTATAAGTAAAAAAATTGATAACTTGAAATAAAAGTATAGTAGAAACATATTATAGTAGGAATAGGTTGAGTAATGGTAGCTTCAGTCTTCACATATTAGATAATATATAGAAAATGTATAAATATTAAAAAAAAAATCATATTAATATAAATAAAAATATTAAATATTATAAAAAATGTAAAATTTGTAGCATAACACATCAAAATTTTATATATTGTAAAATAAACAGGGGTTATCTATAAAAATGGTGATAAAATAAAAAAATATAAATTGTGATAAATAAAAATTAAAAAATCTTGGGTTGTTGTTGTTGTTGATTTTGTGGTTTTGTCAGCAAGACACACAGCAAGGGAAAGCTGATTGGGCTTTTGTCTAAATACCCACTGATGTGTGGAGACATTGTCAATGTTACAACTGTTGTTGCTTTGACTGATTACATATTATTTACATAACTGACTTATTAAGTGTAATAATGTACATAATAACTGAATAATACCTACAGTGTGTTTAACATACAGATAATGTGACTTGATCATTTATTAAATAATGCAATTCATGCATTAAAATTAATCATGATACAATGCATTGAAACATCATATTTAATCATGAGGTGATGCATTAATTTGTAAAGTGTTACCTGAGTCTGTTACCTTCACATGATTTAAGTACAGGAAAGACTGATAAACCACAAATGGGTTATTAGCACAAGGCATTCTGGGAAAGAACGCTTTCTCTCTCTCTTTCTGTTTCTCAGAATCAGACGAGGTGAGTGAATGATTAAGATTCTGCACAAATCTTTCAGGTTGCCTGCTCAGAAAGTTAATGTGTAATCTGGGGATTCTTTGAAGAGGAAGGGCACACACCTTATATGGGGGGCGGGGGGGGGGGTGGACTGGGACTGGGGGTTTCTTATCTGCAGGAGCAGGCAGTGTGTGTGTGTGTGTGTGTGTGTACATGTGTGTATATGTGTAGTGTGTACCTGTGTGTTTGTGAATGTGTGTGTGTGTGTGTGTGTGTGTGTGTACCTGTGTGTGTGTGTGTAAGTGTAATTTAGGGGGTTATCCGGGTGGTTACAGTAGATGAGGGAGAGAAGTGGAAAGAGTGGAAGTCTTTATTTGACCTCCCGCCTCCTGCTGAAGAAATGGCTGCCACCTCGGCAGGTGTGACTCCTCCTGTGATTTTAACACAGAGGCTGTGGCCCCTCACACATCTAACACACTAACATGCCCGACACTTACACTTTCCAGCCTGTGAAATTGGTGTGAGGGTGTGTGTGTGTGTGTGTGGGGGGGTGTGTGTGTCCGTGTGAGGATGTGTGGCAGAAAGAGAAAGTAAGAGAGCGAGAGTGCGAGAGAGAGATTCTTTTTGCTGGCAGGTGTGACACTGGTCACGAAGCAGCCAATAGATGACCTGAGCCAATGTCTTAAAATGTCCCTTTAAAAGAAGCTGGGTTTTCTCTCTTTCACTGAAGAGCTTTCAGTTCCAGCGATGAGATGGACAGCGTGTTGTGCGTTTCCCCACAGCCCTGTAATTTTCTGGTCTTCCTCGGCTTCTACCAGAAACATTCCGCAGAGAGTTCCTCAGCTCCTGGCAGACCGTACCGCAATCCCAAAGATTCCATTTCGGAATACTGGAATTAATTCTCTGGAATTTTGCGTCATGTTCAGAACTCTTAAGTTTTCTGGCATCTCCCCCCACACACACACACTCCTGTCTTCGTGTAAATGCAGTCCCGTGTGGTGGTGGGGGGGGGGGGGGGGGGGCAAAAAAAAAAAAAAAAAATTTATAGATGGCTTTCATAATTTAAAATTTGCAAATTGTGTGCCTTTTATGAAGTGGGAGGGGTGGGGCTTTGATTCGCCCCGCATTCCCTGCGCGTGCCGAAACAGCCGGGGTGACGATGACCCGTTGTCCTGGCAAGCCAAACCATAAACAGCTCCGGCGCTTTCTCTGGCTGCAGTCCAGAAGCACACGGTGGTGGTGGTGGTGGTTTGGGGCAGGGGAAAGGGGTCGCTATGGAGGAGGCTCCAGTGCAGTGCTTGTTTATGGGATAGAAGTTTACTTTTCAATCCCCCTGGCCTTTTCTCTCCTCTCTCACTACTCAGCTGTTCTCAAACCTATATCTCTTTCTAACTGTGTGTGTGTGTGTGTGTGTGTATGTAGATAGTTTGTGTGTGTGTGCGTGCCTCTTTGGAGGTGGGTCTGTGTGTGTGTGTCTGTGGAGGGGGTCTTTGTGTGTGTGTGTGTGTACGTTTCTGTGGAAGGGTTCTGAGTGTGTGTGTGTGTGTGTTTGTGAGAGAGAGTGAGCGTATGTGAGTAGCAGGTTTAAGGAGGTCACTAAGCACTTGCAAGTTTTTGGGGATCCTTCTTCCTGTACGCTGTGATCTCTCCACAACCCGCAGGTATTAATTTTCTGCTCTGATAATGTGGAAAAAGAGGGAGAGGGAGAAGGAAGGAGGATGAGAAGGAGTGGGGGAGCGAATTAGAGGAGACGCGCTGCCCTGGAGCGTGACAGCAGGCGGAGCAGGTGAGGAGGAGGGTGTGGGTTCTCATGCGGGGCTCCTTTTCCTCCCTGTCATTACCTCCCCACAAGGCCTCCGTCAGACAGGATCAGAGCGGCGAGGGGAGGGAACTGTGCAGCAGGGGATTCTGGGAAAGGTTTTGCCCTCAGAGCAAACAGCAGTCCCTGTAACCATTCATTTTGTGCCCAAGCTGTCACCATCAAAGGCAGGGAGTAATGTTCAAGTGTGTGCGCGTGTGTGTGTGCGTGCGCGCGCATGTATGTGTGTGTTTGTGAGGCCACATATGCTTGTTTGTCAAGGTTGAAGGTGAACCGAGTGCCCACCTCTTTAAAACAGGAGCGTTTGATGTTTTATAGCCTCTTCCCTCCAGGCTGCGCAAGAAGGTCCTGCTTTGATTTCTTTTTAAAAAAAAAAATTTTAACGAACGAAAACTCGAAGCGCAAGAAGCTGGTGCCCAGTTTACGAAGGAAGACTCGAAGGGATCAGGTGCCATGCTGGGAAAAACAGGAAACAGTAAAACAGTAAACATCAGGCTTTTATTAAATAATAACATTGAGACTGTTATTAAGTAAACAACAGTCTTCTGTTCATATAATGGCAGCATCTAATGAATATCATGACAAAACAGACCCATTATGTTGTACCCTGGACTATTAGTTGCACAAGCAGACATAGAAAGGAAGGGTCTGTTTTTGTCCCCCTGTTCTCCTTCATGTTTAAACAAACTGAGCCTGGCCCCTGTCCCTGCCTCGGGAGTGTTGCCAACGGCAGCGGGCTGCTAGGATGCTGTCTCCCGGGAGATGCAATCACATCACTTTCTATTAATAGGTGGCTGGAGACAGGCATGAGTGTAGTGTTGCCAGCAGCGGAGGGAGAGGGGGTGTGGGGTGCTGGAGGAGGGGACTGTGCGCATGTCGTTTGGGATGAGGTCGCGCGGAGACCGCTGGGCCTACTTATTCAGAGGAGTGTGGGGGTGGAGAGAGAGAGACATATAGAAAGAGAAAGAGAGCACCTCTGTCTGCCACAGTGTGAGAGACATGGAAGGGACAGATCACCAGAGAGAGAGAGAGGGAGAGAAAGAGCGGGAGTGTGTCAAGAGAGAAAGAAAGACAGCAAGGGAAGACGGAGAGGGAAATACGTGAACAAAGGATGAGAGGGGAAAGCACCAGTGAAGGGAAGAAAGGGGAGTGAAGGGATAGGAAGACGAAGAGGGAGGGAGAGCGAAAGAAGAAGGGAGAGAGGATAGGTGAAGAGGAGAGAGGAAGGGTAGCACGCGGCATGGCCATGGCAGCTGCGCGGGGCATATGTCCAGAGGCAGCGGAGCTCAGGGACAGGGTCTTAGCGGATTAGAGGGCCGGCCCTCTCTGTCTCCGGAAGGTTCTGAGGCCCCTGGCCTGGCCAGCGTGCCCAGCCCAGCCCAGACCAACACATGCAGCCAGCCGCTCGCCGACACACCTCCCCAACACAAGTGTGGAGTTAATTAGCGGCTGATAATTCTTTTACCAAAGGCTGTGGGGAGGTGGGGGGGGCAGGGATCAAATCCGCATTCAACATACCCTCCACCCCAAATTCTTGACACTCCCCCTTACCCCGTATCCCCACACCCCCACCAAAAATTCCCCCAGTTTCTCTGCTCACTAAAGCCTGTGTTTCCTCATCGTTGGCCCTGTTCCAGAGGCATTCCCCTGCATTATGTGAGTGCAAGGGACCCTCCATCAGCATGCACTTACCAGCCCTTTAAAACCCGGGCTCGGATTCGTGTGTAGGAATTCTGCCCCCCATTGCAGTGACACACTCTAATTCTCCTCCTGTCCTCCTGCTGGAGGGGGCCCTGGTCCGGATGCGGCCCGCTGCCTCCGCGCATAAATCTGTCGCCAAGCGCTGTAGCAGGCGCCGGCCGATCCGGGGTGTAGACCCCGGTGCGGCCGGAGTCCCGTTGCCATGGCCACGGCTACGGCAAACCCGTCAGCGGTGAGGTCGCAGCTGACGACGCCTCTAACCTGTGGCAGCTGTAGGGCTGTGGTCCCCCCACCAGGCCTGATCAGGGATAGGACAGAAGGAGTTGTACAACCAGCGGAATGCATCGCCAGCTGGAGAAGAACAACAAAAGCCAAAAGTCATTTGCTGCCGATGAGCGCCCCCCCCCTCTCCCCCCCGCACCCCTTGATTCAAAGACTATTGCCCCCCCCACCTTGAAGACGGAACAGCTTGTGCCACAGATGGCAGCCCGTCATGGCAGGGGGGCCTGTACGGGTGGAATTCCCCTACAGTCTCCCTCCTGTTGTTCTCCACACAACACAGCTTTCAATGCTGTGAGCTCTATGCTGTGGCCAGGCCTGCTGGACCCCTTTAGAGAGTAATGAGGTACAGTTTATCACTGTCTTTTAACTCCGACCTGACTTAGTTGCAAGGTGATTTATATCTAAGGCTAACTTGAGGCATTTCCGTAGTAAACTGACCTCCCTTCAAAATGCTGACCAGCTCCAGATGCACCAGTAGGTTGGCACGAGAGGCAAGGTGTGTCAAGTGGAAGCCTTTTTCACCCCCTTTTCTTTCTCCTGCGTGAACTACGGATTCAAACGTAATCCGGAGTTCGACCTCCCGTGCTGGATCCACAGGTAATCGGCATAATTTGCCGCAGTCTCCGTAAAGGACAAGCTTCGTGGATTTCTTCCCCAACAAGAACGAGCGAGACAACCTCACAAATGTGGGATGTTTCTGCACCTCAGGAGCACCTGAGCAGCCAGTGAAGTCCATCAGTTGAGATGCAGGCTGCCATTTTGGATCACACCTGAAAGGCGCACACCAAGGAACATCTGAGGAAACTGGGCTTACGTTTGATAGCCAAGACCATAGATATAGAACCATAGATATGACATATCATGTAATGTAATAGTAATTTGGAACTCTGAAATGGAACAATTTGGCAGTCATCTTACCTGGGTACAGCTATAATAGAAACCTATGGCAAAGTGTTATGTACTTTCTAACACACTGTGATGTCATAATCGGGTCTCAGAAGCCAGATGATGATTGGCTCATAAAACCATGGTTACTGGCCACCATCTTACCTGGGTATTACCTTAATTGTGCCACTAACTATGACATATGTCACATCTATTATATCTTTTATATTTATGACCAAGACTGGGTTACCTCTGAAGGCTTTATGTCCCACAGCGCTCTATGATAAATCTAAAGTGAATCTCCACGCAGCTCCACTCAGTTTCTGAGGAGGAACTGACTAGACGTAATGGAAGAAACTTGCTTCAGAGGGGATGCAGAATTAGGATTAAGTCATTGCGTAATCTTTTTTTATATAAGATAAACACGATAAAATGATTGTCCCTGTTGCGCGAGTAGAGATAATAACTTAATCCAGGATCTTCCGAACAGGGGATTGTCCTGCTTATTCAGAGGAGTGTGTTTGAGAGAGAGCGAAAGAGAGAGAGAGAAGAGGGAAAGAGAGAGAGAAAATTAAGTCTACAGTATGGCATTGACAGAAGTTTGGGCTGCCGGTCAGTCTATAGCTTTTTTCAGGGTGGAGAAAGGCTTGAGAGGATTACACAAACAGTGAACACACTAAGTACACAATTTACTGGAGTGCCTCCTCCCCTCCCCTCCCCTCCCTCAACTTAAACCATATTTTTTATTTATGGTTTTTATATGGTTTTATTTCTCGCCAGAACGACCTGAAGATGTTAGAGCCTGCTACACACACCAGCAGCTTTAGAATGCTCATCCATTTGTGCATAGAAAGCGGTCTGTGTAGGGGTACAGGGTAAATAAGCAATATCGTACTGGCCCTGAACAGCAGTTTATGGCATTCATATTTTCTACAAAATGGCGAACTACCTCACAGGCCTCAAGGGTAGTAAACAGAAAGAACTTAACCAAGATGAAACCATGTGAATTTTTATACTTATACTTATTTTCGTGACGTCAGAAGAGGCCATAGGGAAAAATTTGAATGCCACGTGCAAACGTTCTCTGAAGAACATGGTAAGAGTGATGGCATGTGTAGCCAAGCGTAGAGGAGTGGGGTGACGGAGATGGATATTTGCGTGTTCGAGGGCGCGCGGGGTTCAGCAGTCTGTTCCCAGCGCGATGTGGCCACTGTCGTGTCGCAGGTTGTGAATTGTCCTTAGCCAGCTGTCTGCAGAAGTGAGGGTGAACAGTCAGGTCTCCCATTGTTCCAATTCTCTATTGACACGCCCCTTCCCTTTGTGACATCATCATCTGAAACTCCGAAGAGTGTTGTGACAGCTGGTCTCCTGGCTTGTTCCCTCCTACTCCCACCCCCACCAGAGTACTCATTGATGTCCATATTAGTCACCATCAGATAAGATACAGGACCAATATGTGTGTCCTTCCCCCTCCCATTCTTCATTCGTTGATAATGCAGGCTATTGATCCTTATTGGATATGCCAATGGCTCACATCTGTCACCCATCCCCTCCCACCTCTGTGGGACACTTTATTTTCCTATAGCAGAGGTTAAAGTTTACAGCAGTGGATTTTAGCGGAGAAGGCTGTGACTGCTTTGAGGTGCTAATATAGTGATAATGTTTTTTATCTTAATCTGTTTAAATTATTTGGGAGGCACATCTTCACCCGGAGGTGGCAGGTTAAGAAATCATTATCCCACTGGAGCAGAATTGACTGGCTTCCATTAGCGCTCTCGACTAAAACTGAACTGGCATGACACACTTTGTGTGTGTGTGTGTGTTTGTGTGGTATATTTATATAAGTGAACTTGATGCTTCTGTTTTAATGGGTAGCGTTCGTGCTACTACAGCACATAAGGAGAGAGAGATTGTGAGAGAAAGAGAGAGATTGAATTTTGGAAAGAACTTTATTGAACGACCGCCATCAATTTAACCAACACGGCAATGACAGAAACCTATTATAATGCATCAGCCTCTACATGTAGTCATGCATCAGTAGAGAGATATTGAGAGAGAGAGAGATTTAGGGAGAAAAGAACGAGGAGACAAAAAGAGAGGAAATGGGGGAAGAGGGAGAAAAAAGGACTGAGAGAAAATGGGTAGACAAAAGAGAGAGCGAGACAAAGAGTAGGTTTTTTACCTGCAAACATTTGTCTACCATATTTCATTTAGTATAGTCATAGATTACAATTTCAGATAATTCCAAACCCTAGACCTCCAGATGGGACAGATATTAACCTCCGATTCTGCTGTTTAATTAACTTCTGTCTCCACAGCAACTATCAGAGATTTTGATTGCTCCCAGTGGGTTGGTTGGCAGGGGGGGGTTCTCATATGAAGAGAATGATTCAAACTTCTGTCCCTGTACGATTAGGATCAGAATCAGAAGTAGGGTGGCGTTACAATTGGGGGCAAAGGACATGGCTATTAATGGAGGCTCTTTGTCAGGTTTGTTTAATGTCTAATGACTTAATTGCCTATTTAGTGGCGGATGGCTTTGGATGGCTATTACATTATTCACGAGAAAAGACAGGCCGTTTGAATGGGAGCGCAAATATTGTTACAAGATCACACAGCGTCGCGCCGTTTAATTAGCGAGGAATGTGAGATGATTCTTCAACTTTATCCCAGCAGTGCCACAGCATTGGGGCTCCACAAACAGGAGGTTTCTACCGAACCTAGGAGTTGAGTGGTGTGTGTGCGTGTGTGTGTGAGTGCGTGCGTGCGTGCGTGTGTGTGTGTGTGTGTGGCACAGTCACAAAAATGTAATAATGTAATAGCCACGCAAAACGAGCGTGTGTGTGTGTTTTTGGGGGGTGAGTGTGTGTGAGTTTGTGTTTGCATGTAGGGGGGATATAGGGGATGTTGTGTGCGCTCGTGTGTGTGTGTGCGCGCGCGTGTGTGTGTGTGTTTATTCAGGTGCAACAATTCTTATAAGATTTGGGATATCAGACACGATAATGGCCTTTCCAGAAGATGATAATGATAAACTATGATATGATAACGATGAAGTATTATAGCAGATATACCTGTAAGCCTCCCCACACTGAATCTCTCAATTATCTTTAAATAGTGACCTTATCATCATTTTCAAAAGAGCAAATAGCAGTTGTTACAGATATTATACATTTGATTCAAATCATTCTATACAAGTCATCAAAAAATAGCTTGTTGGACATTGGATAGATTCGTGTGCAGGACAGCCAAGTTATTCTAGGGTCACACTCTATGCTTGGGTCAATTTGAACTGAAGTAATTTAGCTCTGTATTTTAAAAAAAATCATTATTGTTATTGCTATTGTTCTTTTTGTGGGTAGCACTGTACAAATGAGACTATATTATTGGAACTATGTCCCAAAACAAGGAGCTGGAAATCCTAACTGCCACAACCCCTTCAAGATAGCTGCAGCATATAGTAGATAGTTGTAGCACTGTGTGTCCATCCCAGAGTCATGTGACACAAGCAGTATCAGGATGGGTTCTCCGTTAGTCCATGACTATTTGTTAGCCTTAGCGATTGGTTAAAAGAGTTAAAAAATCAACGTGCAATAGGCAGAAATCCCCTGCAGAAATCAGTCCAAGCTGGAAATTGACATTGTAGGGTGAAAGTTAACTTGCTGTTTACGCCCTGCTATGGATAGAATTGATAATTTCTGACTGCTGTTCGGGATAGGAGCTCACACGGTCGCCGCTAACGGCTTGCCGCCCGCTGCTTCGTGCGGTTCCTGTGTGTGCCGCATGTGTATTTTTTCAGTCCTGGAGGGCCACCGTCTCTCACGCCGGTTGTCATGGCTACAGGGCTGGAGCGCGCAGAGGAGAAGCAGCATGAATCTGGTAAACAGATCAGACTGGTTGATTACCAGTCACATTACTATTTTTTACTAGTCAACAAAAGACCCATTGATTCCCGTGAGGTGCCCAATGTGTGCAGCTTATCTAACGTAGCCTGAGCGACCTGCAAACCGAACCAATTTTCTGCATAAATGCCGGAATGTGTCATGGAGGGATGAAGACCACTATTTCAGCATTCAGATATTCAACCACGAGATCACTAATCGATTACTGGGATCGGTATGCTGTTAATTAATGAGGGGGGAGAAATCCACAGTTTTCTAGCTTCTCATCAATATTCATGGAGGAAAGCTCAGGAACCCTGCATATAATAACAGAAAATTTATTGATATTATTAATTTTCCGGGCTGAAAGTGTAGCGAGTGCAGATCTGTCTGCGTTGAGTCATTATTCACACGGAAAGAACTAGAATTTCATGAGCAGTGGTGGGAGGGGGTACAATCATTGGAATGAGCCATGGAATATTGGTACGTGGAATTAAAATTCACATTCTTAATATCTGACATACACACGGCTTACTGGCAGTGCAGTATTAGCTCGAAGGACTGTGAGGACTCTGAAAAAGATTCTCTCAAATTATGTTTTAAATGTTTGCCCTTATTTTCATGTTTCAGCGTTTCGGTACATGACATCACACAACCAGACTCCACTGATTGACAAAAATGTAAGCAACGCCCCCCCCCCCCCCCCCACTTGCCCCCTCCCTACCCTCTGAAGCACCCCAAATTGTGTTCTCTTTTTTTTTTCGAAACGGATAACGGATGCACTGTGACTAAGCTTCTAAGCCTTCCCCAGAAAGCCCAGAATAGCCCACAGCAGGTAGGTTAAATCTTAACACAGTGAAATAGAACACCTGTGTAGATCGATGAAGCAACATCCTCGCATGGCAGGATTGCTGATTAATTAAAGCAAGCGGGTGAGCTGGTCTCAGAGCAAATTTGTACGCCTGCTCATCACGACCATTGAAATTACACTGTAATTAATAGGACAGCAATACCACAATATTAATTATCTGATCAGCAAGACCTCCTTACCTGAAACGCAATAGAGACACTCGCAAACTGGGTGTGAGGCAAGAGAGAGAGAAACAGAGAGACAGTCGGAGGGGAGAGAAAGTAGAAAGAGTGTGAGAAAGAAGGAAAGAGAGGAAGAAGTGCAGATTCAGGCAGTAAGCAGTGTAAGCCTGGCAGTTTCCACTGAATTCCCCTGTAAATAAACAGAGATGTTCACCCTGCTCTGATAGTGAGTGAAATAACATATGTCTGGAGGCGACTGATTCTCAGAGGAGATTAAGTGACTGGAGACAGTAGAGGGGAGAAACCGAAGCAGAGCTGAAGCACACCTCTAGTGGCAGCTGGCGGTACTGCACAGAGGACTGGCTGTAAACGGAAAAGGGAGAAATATGCATTAGGAATGTAAATAGTTACGCTTTGTTGCATGTAGAGAAAAATCCAGCGCTTTAAAGATATTAGCCTTGTTGAATGTTGATTAATTTTTTAAAAATGTATATATTTTTTTGTTTTTGCTTTTATTTTGTTTTAAAAGTTTTCTTTAATTCATTTTTATGCATTCTTTCCAAATATATGCAGTTTTTTTTAGTAAATAGCATTTACATCCTGAACAAGATAACACAAACTCCCTAACTCCTCAGTAAAGGTACGGTTTCCATTCTGGAATTTTTATGCACCGCAGCCCATAATTAAGTCGTAGTATCAACCATGTGGAATGTTTGAAATGCTTGGAATGTTCATAAACTCGAAGGCTGACCTGTGATCAGCAGGTTCAGGTGAGTGCAGATTGAAGCTGTGCTGTATTAAGTGACAAAGTTCTCGGGGGTTTGGCGAAGAAGCGGGAAGCTTGCCGCGTGGTCTCTGTGACCGGGCTGAGCAGTAATGCCACTGTCTGGTCTTATGTCAATATAACCAGTTCAGGTTGTCTTTTCCCAGGCCGGGGCAGTGGGAAAAGCCCCCAGGGCTGTATTACTGTGAGTAAACAGGCAGACAATAGGACCGCCTCTGTTCCCACGACGACCCAACGAAGACCCAGTTTGTTTTTTAGTGCTCGGGTTAATCTCCGCTGTCTCTCGGAAATGAGCGTTATTGTGTGGGTGTGTTCGAACTCGGTTGTGCCGGGAAGGAATTTTAACCTCAGTTGACTGAGTGACAGAGTGAGAGAGTGCAGGAGAGGTGGGTGTTATAGTATGCTAGCAAGTGCGTCGTAGCATTTTAGATCTGTATAAATGTCATATTTTCTGGGTGGCCCCAAAGAAATTAATGATATTCTCAAACCTGTGCCAGAACTAAAAGATTTTTAATAATTGGCGTGTGTGATATTACAATTCATTTTGGCTGCCTAATGTTTCTGTCAGCATTTATTTTCCCGTTAGGAAACTTCAGTTGTAGCCACCAGCAACAACAAAAAATATATAGACAGTGGGGCAGACCCACACACAAACAAACAAATAAAAAGAATAAAGACATTCAATAGAATCATTGCATTAATCAAACTAATTATGTGAATTAAAGTGGAATACAGCCATGATTAAAAATAGCCCCCGCTGTCCCGAGATGTCCAGTGTTATCAAGCAGTCCAACACGCAAACTCCGCCTCCACGACTTTCCTCCATACACGCAGTGCTGCGGTCGCTGTCCACTGTCAACACGGAGCACCGAACTGCGTCAGCCTTTCCACTCATCGCCTCTCTCTCTCTCTGCCCACCCCCTCTCTCTCCCTCTCTTTCCGCCACTCTCAGGTGGTAGTGCCTACACGTGTAGGACAGATGTATGTGTACGAAACAGGGAAGACGGAGCAGGACGAGTATGACGTCCCCCGTCACCTGCCTCCCTCCCAGGACATATATGACGTCCCCCCTACCAGAGCACAGTACAACCAACAAGTAAGTGCTTTACACTGCCCACACACACATCTCTTAGAGAAAACACATTGATACAGCCTGATAAGCGCCACCCGTATCTACACCAACACCCACCTCCATCACCCGTATCTACACCAACACCCACCTCCATCACCCGTATCTACACCAACACCCACCTCCATCACCCGTATCTACACCAACACCCACCTCCATCACCCGTATCTACACCAACCTCCATCACCCGTATCTACACCAACACCCACCTCCATCACCCGTATCTACACCAACACCCACCTCCATCACCCGTATCTACACCAACACCCACCTCCATCACCCATATCTACACCAACACCCACCTCCATCACCCATATCTACACCAACACCCACCTCCATCACCCGTATCTACACCAACACCCACCTCCATCACCCATATCTACACCAACACCCACCTCGATCACCCATATCTACACCAACACCCACCTCCATCACCCGTATCTACACCAACACCCACCTCCATCACCCGTATCCACACCAACACCAACTACCATCACCCGTATCTACACCAACACCAACCTCCGTCACCTGTATCTACACCAACACCAACCTCTATCACACGTATCTACACCAACCTCCATCATCTCCGTCCATCCACTCTATGTACACCAACGCACATCCCGTAATTGTACCCACACCTACAGTTACCAACAGTTCCTGTACCTGTATGTGGATGGCCTCATGCCGCTGCAATTAAGCAGTAATTCTAGCATCTCATAAGCTATAAGGATGCTAGAATTATTTTTGTTCTGCTGGCTCCTATTCACTTCCAGACCAGTCATCTATCTTTGCGTTGTTTCATCCCTCATTTATATTTGATGTGTATGGATTCTGAAATTGTGTCTCTTCACACGGTTTAAAGCGACAGAGTCCTCCGATCGCCTGTTTATTTTTAGAAAGGTTATACATCACTTGCAAGGGAAGTAGATTTCTGCTTCAGGATGCATTAGGGGGGGGGAAGATGCGTTGTTTTTTCATTTTAGAATCTCGACGGCAGCTCCTACGCCTTTGAGAAGGGGTGTATTTGTTTGAAGGTTAAAGCACAATAAACTTGATTTTTCCTCATTTCCCCCCCCATAAATGGGAAACCATTCTGCAGTGTCCTGGAGCCACGATAAGCAGTAAGACCCATTCACCGAGCTGACAATCTACTCTCTGACTAAATGTCAGAGAGAGAGAGAGAGAGGGAGGGAGAGAGAGAGGGAAAGGAGAGAGAGAGTGAGAGAGATGGGGAGTGGGAGGTAGAGAGAGAGGGGGGATGGAGGGAAATAGAGAGGGAGAGAGTGAGAGAAAGAGGGAGAGAGAGAAGGATAGAAAGAGGGGAAGAGAGGTAGTGGATAAAGACAGAGGGAGATAAAAATGGAGATCAAACTGAAGGAAAGAGAAAAACGAGAAAAGGCAAAAACTCTTTCAAAAAGAGAAAGGGAGGAGAATGCCTGTTTCTCCTTCCAGTTTCTGCGCCTACCCGCTGATAATAACACGGAAAAACAACACGAATAGGCACCCATGCGCACATTCAGAGATGATAAAGGCCACACGCCAATTGAAGAGCTATTTAATTTATTTCTTGCCTTAAACTCATTGGGCTGCTGTACTGTACATCCCTGAGGCCTGCCTTTGCTTGGGGGCAGGGCAGTGGAATCATGGCTAGTGAAAAGCGCCGCTCCGGTGAGGTTGGAAATGTGGCGTCGCGGCGCGCTGCCTGCCGCCGGAACGCGAGAAGGCCTGGAGTGACAAACCTCCATGCCCACCCGCGCGCACCGCTAAGCGAAGCTATCTTATTTACTAGATGCTTTGCCTCTTTTTTTCTCCCTCTCCTTATTCTCTCTCTCTCTCTCTCTCTCTCTCATATGCTCTTTAAGCAAACGGCCTGTCAGTTCTGTTTGATGTCAGCATTCAAAGTGACCCGCTTTTTTCCCCAGCTCTGTTTCCAAAGACCCCCGGAACAGATCTCATTTTCTTGTTTGGGCGGAATTAGAATTGCTAATCTGCCCTTATAGGAAGCCGGCAGCAGGCGGGCGCGGAGAGGGCGTAGTTCGCCGTATGTTAATAGAGATGGAGGACCTGGCCTGTCACTGCGCAAGGGCGCGTGTTATTTCGTATTCCCCACACACGGAGCGCTTATCTCCCGCTGCAGTGATCAGCAGAACACTGCCCCATGAATATGTACATGGCCGGGGAGCAAGTTGTGCGTGCGTCCGCGCTGCGTATGTGCACGCGCGTGCAGGTTTGTGGTGTATGTGGATACGTGAGCGCGCGTGCGCGTTTGTGGATATGCCTGCATGTGTGGTGCTTATGTGTGCATGCGGGATAAAAAATATGATTGGACACATATATGTGCGGTGCACATGTGCGTTTTTGTGTGAAATGTGGTTGCATTGCAAGAAACATTAATATGAAAATAGGAAAGAAAAAAAAAAAAGTCTGGTAAGACATAGAAGAATATTTGTGAACTGAAGCTTGTATGGTTTATTGATTTACATACATTCTTCCCCCCACACAATATTAGCGCTCTTAAAAGCCTTGGTACAATGGCTGTGCATGATTAATAATTCACCTTCCCCGCAGTTTCAATCTTTTCGTAGCTCGGTGGTGCGTCTCACCGTTCCAGGTTTTAGAAACATTCATTCCTTCTTCCTGAGATAGGAGCTTCCTGCTCTGGGCTGAAATGCATTGTGGGATTATATATACTGTATAATATTAGAGGGGGAAAAACCCCACCACAATGATGGCATCATTGCTAACATGCTACATTGCTTTACCATTGCACTGATGTTGTGCTGGCGTAATGTTTACCTTTCTCAGACGGCAGATGCCCGTGCTACGCTGACGCTGCATCATATGCCAGTGCCCATCATCCTCTGGGGCATATCCCACAATTCTCCTGCCGTGAACAGGAAGTCTGCCCCTCTGTGGGGGCGCGAGAAAGGGCCTGTATCGCGTGTATCGGTGTGCACTTTGACCCCCCCCTCCCCCATTCAGGCATGGCTTAAACAGACTCTCTGCTTTGTCTGGACAGAAAAAGGAGAGAGGGAGGAGAGAACGATGGAAGGGCAAAGAGGGGAGTAAGAGAAGGAACAGGGAAGCACAACAGAAAAGGAAGTGGGCCAGGGAGTGAACTGGGGATGCGATGGAAAAGTAGAGGAATGGGATAACCCTTAAAGGTGTAAGATCACAAGCATGTGTTTAGAATGTTCTTAACTGAACATTGTAATGCTGATGTAACAATCACTACTGTAATGGAAAGCAATGGAGTTCTAGAACACTGGCTTAGAATTTTGAAAGAACATTCCAAGAAACCTACTCTTCGAAGGTTTAAGGGATGTAAATGTACAGGGTGATGAGACTGAAAAGTGGAGAACATTTGTCTAATAAGGACATCAGAGGAGAGGGGAAGGGAGCTCCAGGGAGTAGGAGAGATTAGGAGACAAAGTGGGGGAGAGGGCGGGCATTTTACACCCATCCACCCTGTCACCAGAGCCACATTATACTGGATTAAACCAACACGCTCTGAAAAGCGTACATTTAATTAGTTTCTTCTTTCTCATTGTCACATGCTAGCGCTTTGCCCACCATGCTGTAATTGAATTGTTCTTTCTTCCCTCTGAATCACACTTTCTCTATGAGCAACACAAGCACACGTCCGTGTACACAGACCCACACTTAATCGATCTCATCAACACAAACGGTATCGCACGTTGCTGAACCCAGTGTGCCGGTGACCGGCGCTCGTGTTTCACCTTGCCTTGACACTGATGTGCGTCACTGCAGTGATGCGTGTTTGTGTCTCAAACATGTGAGTGAGGTGTGTGTATGTGTGGGCAGAGGTGCATCTGTGCTGTGTGCGTCTTTGTAGTTCAGTCAGAAATGTACAGAACACTAAAATGTATTTTGTTACAAAATGCAAAATACCTCCCGAATAAATTTATCTAAAAACTACAATATAAATAGCAGAGACAGAACTCGATATCTTGCAGGTGGCATAAACCATGTAAAAAAGATGTAAGCAACTCATTCTACATATGAAATATACATATGCAAATACATGTATTTGAAATACATATGCAAATGTGTATAATTGACTGTGGCCCCTCCCCCATACAGGTATATGACACACCCCCCATGGTGGTGAAGGGACCTCCCAGTCGGGATAATGGGCAGGAGATCTACGACACACCCCCCAGTGTGGAAAAGAAACAGTTACTCTCCCAGCAAACGGTGAGGGCTCAACAAACAAACACACACACACGCACGCACTCACATGTGTGCGCGCACACACACATACACACACACACACAAAAACACACGCACGCACGTGAGAGCACACATGCACATAGACATACGCAAACACACACACACACACACACATACACAAACAAACACTCAGTAACAGTGATCTCAACTCATACTCCAGTCTGACAGAGGGCCACAGTGTCTGTGGGTTTTGGGCATGATTCAGCACTTATATTGTTCATTTAAGCCATTGATTGGCTATGTGTCCACACACATCCTTTCCAAGGAGCTCCACCAATCAGACTATGCTGGTAACATCCAATATAACAAAGCCAATGGCATTTGGAGTTTTGGTATCACTGCCAAGCAGTGCTATCCCCCAATCAGCATCACTTTGTTCAATTGGTTGTTACTGAGCATTGTTCCATGATTGCTGGCTCTCCTCACAACTGTCTTATCCCTATTTTATTATCTCTAGGAACGGGAAATTATAAGTGATTCAGGGATGTGATTTTTCCAGATTTGTTCTTGATTAATCGGGAAGTGTTATTTTCACACCATAAATGTCCCCTATTGCTCCCCTGCTGTCAGCTGCCAAAAATTTCAAAAGCTATTGATGTGTGTTCTTATTGCATACCCAAGTTCTCTGCTTCTGGTCAGGATATTTGGGGTCTGAAAATCAGTATTTATCTGGTGACAATGTATTTTCTCCCCCAGTCGCAGGTGTACGACTTCCCGCCTTCCGTCAGCAAGGACGTTCCAGACCTGCCGGTGCGGGAGGAGACGTACGACGTACCGCCGCACTTCGCCAAGCTGAAGAAAGGGCCAGAAAGTCAATCTTTCCAGGAGGCCATCCCCGAAGATGTGTATGACATCCCTCCCCCACCGCTGACGGGGAAGCGCATCCCCTACGGCCAGGAGATCTACGACATCCCGGCCAGCCTGCGCAAGGGTGGCGTGTCCGACCGGCTTCAAGACGTGTATGACTTCCCCCGCGAGAGGCCGGCGGGAGGCGACGACGGGGGTGACTACGTCTACGACGTCCCCCCACAGGTGGTCCGGGACCCCGCCTCGGAGGACCTCGCCATCAGCTTCAAGCGCCTGTCGGCCTCGAGCACTGGCAGCAACCGCAGCAACCTCTCCACCTCCTCGTTGGACCTGGTGCCCGTCAAGGAGCCCTCCTCTTCTTCCTCGGCCTCCACCTCGTCTGCCTCCTCCTCGCTGAGCGGGAGGCTGAACCTGGACCTGGACCAAGCCATGGAGCGGCTGGTGAGGCTGCAGCAGGGCGTGGAAGGCTCCGTTTCTCTCCTCATGAGCTTTGTTAGCGGGGGCTGGCGGACCCCCGAGCAGCTGGAGGCCAACCTCCCTGCCATCCGGCAGGCGGCCGAGCGGGTCACGGGCGCCGTGCGTGACCTGCTGGACTTCGCCCGGGGTGCGGTGGTCAACGCCGCCCAGGCCACCGATCGCACTCTGCAGGCCAAGCTGGGCAGGCAGGTGCAGAAGATGGAGGAGGGCTACCAGGGGCTGCTGCTGCACAGCCAGGCACTGGACGGGGCGGGGTGGGCTGCCGGGGCCCTGCTGGGGTCCTGCCCCGGTGGGGACGAGCTAGACCGGCTGGTGATGTGCGCGCGGGGCGTGCCCGACGACACCAAGCAGCTGGCCTCCTTCCTCCACGGCAACGCCTCCCTGCTCTTCAAACGGACCAAGCAGCAGCTGCCCCTCCCGCCCGTCCCGCATGCCCCCGGCGACCTCGCGGGCCAGCCCGCCAACAACAACAATGGCCCCGCCTACCAGTCGGCCGGGCCCGAGAGGGCCAACATCCAGTCCCGCCCGCTGCCGTCCCCGCCCAAGTTTACCGCCGAGGAGGAATCCCCCGACAGACCGTATGAGACCACAGAGGAAGGGTGGATGGAGGACTATGACTACGTGCATTTACAGGTACATTCCACTGTTTGACTGTGTATTAACAGGTACAGGCCTCTGTGTGACTGTGTATTAACAGGTACAGGCCTCTGTGTGACTGTGTATTAACAGGTACAGGCCTCTGTGTGACTGTGTATTAACAGGTACAGGCCTCTGTGTGACTGTGTATTAACAGGTACAGGCCTCTGTGTGACTGTGTATTAACAGGTACAGGCCTCTGTGTGACTGTGTATTAACAGGTACAGGCCTCTGTGTGACTGTGTATTAACAGGTACAGGCCTCTGTATGACTGTTGTAAAAGGCACCCCTCCATGTCAGTGAGCCTTTTGATAGGTGCAGCCATTTTTGTGAGAGTGCGTTAACAGGTACACTCCCCTGAATGATTGTGCACATTTACAAATACAACCTTCTGCGTGAGTGTGTGTTAAATGTGCACTCTGCAGAATTTTTTTGCCTTGCCGTTGTCCTGTGTTTACAATCAAAGAAGCCTCCTTCACCTCCATTGAGGGCAAGAAACACGCTTGAGGGCAGCAATCAAAATGTCAAGCGAAGATAAAATTAAAGTAACATTTTTAGCAACATGCATTGTTCTATATGGATGGTAATAGTAATTAGGCAGTGTTATAACAATTAAATAATGGCTATCCCGCACGCTTCAGTTAAAGCTTATAAAAGAGAGAAGTTGCTCTCACTATGGGACAGTGTATATAAAGAAAAATGTACCCGGGCTCATCAAAGAGTCTACCTTGAGAAAACACTGGAGCACAAGTAATAGAATGAAGCACGTTTTTTATACGACCGACGTTTCAACTTTGCGTCTTCTTCAGAGTCACGGTGAGATAGCGATCTTTACACGATAATGCACCGCGTAGGAACATTCTTACTGCAACGGTAGCTACTCCCTAGTGCAGTTGCAGCTATCTTCTGGTGCTTTGCCTTGTTCAGGATTCAGCTAACATTATTCATTTAGAACTGGGATGTAAAGATGGAATTGTGTGTGGGATAAGTAACATTAGCAGACCATACCTTGTCTATCATAGCTAGCTAATACCCTTGTAAATGGGTTCATGACGATATTTGTATACAAATATTATTTATTTTCTCAAATACAATGTAATATTACATTGCTATATTAATTTGATACGAAAGGTACCCGACTTTGTCCATCTAGCTACCTAACGGAGCTAGCTGGATAGCTAGAGGTAACGCTACTTACAGGCTCAACAGAACACACGGCAACTCCGCATCACTTTTCAAAGCCTTGCAAAACTTCGGCTGTCACCATCGAGGAAAAGCAAATCCTAGGTTGACTCTGCTTCTTGCTTATTCGCTGTCTGCTTGTTGTTTGGCTTCGCTGCAGTAGCAAGCTGGCTACAAATGCGCAGCTGAAACCTGATACCACCCCACAGGCTCTGTAGCCACACCCACCCCTCCCCACACAGAAAAGAGCGCCATGCATTTTAGAATAATAAATACAGGCAGAGGAGCAAGGTTTCACCATTTCTTTTGGACAGAGATTGCCAGTGCAGCATAGATATGACTGAGCATGGTTATTTTCTAATATTTTCTAGACAAAAAATACTGCAAAGTGCACCTTAAAGTTACAGCCCTGAAATCTAGTGCCATTCTCCCAGATTGAAAATACTCTTTTGAATAAGTATATTTTCAAATAAACTTAGCTTTTAGTCAAAAACATTTTTACCAGATGACCAACCTTTACGGTTGTCTCTGTCCTCTGTTATACTTAAATGGAATCGCACACGGTTACCTTCCTCATCAGCGTTTCCATAGATTTATTGGCACATTAAACTCCTCATTGAGCCAACTGCTGAGGCATCGTCCCTGCTGTAAGAATAGGGGCTGCGTTCAGGGTGTGCAGATTGCAGGAAGTAAGCGCAAGCTCAAAGCTGTCCAAGTTGTGCAGCGTTTTGTTGGTCCCCGATTCTGGTCTATAGCATAACCTCAATGCAAGTGATACGCAGAAATGTAATATCTCTTCCTAAATTTTAAATCCGCTGTTTTGGTAACGGTGGAATTCGCTCTCCTCGGTGTCATGGCCATTTAGTTATATCAGCATCATCTGCCAACAAAATACATCACATTCTCTTCCATTACATAAAACACACGTAACTGTTACAAGGGGACATAGTTTGCAGCGAAGGGTATTTAGGAATAGGACTTGTGGGAATCATTGTATCTGGGGTCTGTGGTAAGGGTGGTCAGGGGGAACATGATCGGATGTGTGCCTCGCTCGTCGTCCTGATCACTTTTTTCGGTTCGTCGTGCTGCGTGACGAACAGAAAAGCTGCAAGTCAATGGCACTGGTTTTATACAAACATTCAGCTTCAGAGTCCTTTTTAGTGTGTGTGTGAGAACAACTTGAGACTTCAGGCTGGAATCCAATAAACAAATAAGCCAAGCCCTTTCTCACTAACTTGGTGTATTGCAGTACCACACTGCCACCTACTGGCCACTTGAGTGGTGGCATGCAGGAACTGCGTCCAATGAGAGGTCAGGAACAGTGTAGAGTGGTGTGTGTTTGTGTATATATATGTCTTTGCCACTGCTCATTTGACTGTTATTCCACTGTACTAAAGTTTATAGAAACTAGTAATTAATACTGTGTGTGTGTGTGTGTGTGTGTGTGTGTGTGTGTGTGTGTGTATTTCTTGTGTGTGTTTGCATGAATGTGTGCAATTTGAAAAGCAAGAGTGATAAGGGCCATTTGCATCTCAAGTAAGTGCTGAGGCAGAGTGTAGATTTAGATATGTGGAAGCTAATTTGCTCTCAACAGCTTGTTATTGAGTCAGACGCTCTGTGCCTTACAGAACAAACATTTCAAAGCAGCTTGGCTGTGCAATAATTACAAGTTCTCTGCAATAATTATGGCTGTGTCAACCTGACCTTGGTTTTTGGGAGAAGAGATGGGAAGATAAGGAAGAGAGATTGAGGTGTTTGCATGTGTGTGTGTTTTTGTATGTGTGTGTACGTATCTGTGTGTGTGTGTGTGTGTGTGGGTAGATATGTCTCTCATGATTGCATTTTTGGGTTTCAGGGGAAGGAGGAGTTTGAGAAAAACCAGAAGCAGTTGTTAGAAAAAGGGAACATTATGCGGCAGAATAAAACTCAGTTGGAGCAGCAGCAGGTGAGAATAACATATAACTACACAAGTGTGTGTGTGTGCATGAGTGTTTGTGTGTGTATGTACGTGTCTGTGCTTGTGTATGTGTGTGTTTGTTTGTGTGTGCATGACTGTTTGGGTGTTTGTGTGTGCGTGAGTGTTTGCATGTGTATGTACGAGTGTGTTTGCGTGTGAGTGTTTGCGTACGTGTGTGTGTTTGTGTGTGCATGAGTGTTTGCGCGTGTACGTGCATGTGCATTGCTTAATACCCTGTGATCCGAATCTGCAACATGTGCCGCTCCCTCCCCTATCCACAGATGAAACAGTTTGAACGTTTGGAGCAGGAAGTGTCCCGACCAATCAATAACGACCTCTCAAACTGGACCCCGCCCTCCCACCACTCGGCCCCCCGGAGCAAGCTGAGCGCTGGCGACCGGCAACTGCTCCTGTTCTACTCGGAGCAGTGCGAGTCCAACATCACCACCCTGACCAACGCCGTCGACGCCTTCTACTCCTCCATCAACAACAACCAGCCTCCCAAGATCTTCGTGGCACACAGCAAGTTCGTCATCCTCAGCGCCCACAAGCTGGTGTTCATCGGCGACACGCTTTCGCGGCAGGCCAAGTCGCCGGAGGTGCGGGCGCGCGTGGCGCTGCACAGCAACGCGCTCTGCGACAAGCTCAAGGACATCGTGGTGAGCACCAAGACAGCGGCGCTGCAGTACCCCTCGCCCGGGGCGGCCCGGGACATGATCGAAAGGGTGCGCGAGCTGGCTAACTGCACGCAGCAGCTCCGCTCCGCGCTGGGACAGCTGGCGGCAATGTGAGCACGGGCGCGCAGGCACGCGGGGGGTGGGGCGTCCAACCTTTGTCCTCATCTCCACGGGCGGGACACACAGGCCTCTCCACCTCTCCACCCCGTCCTCAAAATCTTCTTTTTCATGCTTTTTATCGCCCCTTCCTCACCAAAACAAATGGAGAAATTCATGAGACTGGGCAGAGCCATTGGTTGTAAATGAATCATTGTAAATATTTAAAGTTGCTCCTTGTGGAGGAAGATGAATACAAAAAAAAAGGCGAGATACGAATGAACTATACAACATGTTTTTGAAGATACGGTGAAAAAAGACAAGCAGTAGTTTTTAGACTGTATTGATTATTATTATTATTATTATTATTGTCATTACTATTGTCACTATTATTGCTATACTGTAATTATATTATGATAATTATTAATTGTTCTTATTACAGGAAATGAAATTAAGGGTGTTTAAAATTCAAACATATGTAGAAGTACTTAATCCTGTTTTTCTTCTCGGATGATTTATGGGGTTAAAAAAGTTTTTTTTTTTAATGTTCTACGGAGAGATGGAAGAAGAGACACAGAAAAATCCAGTGTGTGTTTTTCTTTTCCCTGCTGATGGAGGGATGGAGGGGCAGAGGAGTGGGGGGGAGTGTGCTGGGAGTGCGCACACTGACAGACAATTAATCGCTTCTTCAGGTTTTCCTCCGTCTTGGGACAGGTTTAATTTGAAAAGGTCTGCGTGCTAATTAAAAGACCCCAATTAAGCAGCTTGAGTCCGTTTTAATAGCGCCTCTGCTCCGCTGTCGGGACTGGCGGAGGGGGTGAAGGGCTGAAAGTCGTACCCGACACGGGAATGCCTATGGAAGAAGTCGGAGGCTTTTTCAAAAGTGATGATGAGGCCGTTTTGTAATTGAGGCCTCTCTGAGAAGAAACCCCAGAGGAACCGCGTCAGCGTTTCCACGCCTCGTTTTTCACGAACGCCAAGCCTTATCTGTGTGCGCGGCAACACCCAAATGTACCTATCTCTGCTCAGGCTCCCTCTCCCGATGCCTACGCTCCCTCCGTATGTTCCGCACGACGGTCCATCGTTTCCCGTACTCTCAGCGCGTTCTCCAGACGAGCTGCGGAAGTTCCAGAATACTGGCGTTCTGCTGCGTGTTCTAGGACTCTCCAGTGATTCGGGCCCTGCTGACAGGCTATGTCTGTCCCTGTGGTGATCTGGAACTTAGGAGCAGATTCCGCTGAGAACTTGCTCTGTGGAGACAGGCCAGAGAACACCTCTCTCCCCTTTCAAAGCTCCTTCTGGACAGCAGTGGCGCCCCCTGCGGGCCGGGGGTTCTGCCTCTGTGGTGTGTGAAGCCCGTATGTGTTGGTACACAGTTTAAAAAGAAAAAAGAAAATGGCACCATGGGTCACTGCGGGCTACCAGGAGTCTTTTTTTGCAGCAATGTGAAAACGTTACAATGTTACAAAATGTTTTGCGAACGTTGTGCATTGGCTGGGTATGGTGGTGGTCCTGTTCACCGGTTGTTTGTCTGTTCTGAAGGCTTGCATGAGGTCTCCATTTTCCTGAAAAAGCTAGAAAAGGACACATATATGTCGTGTTTTTTTAAAAATCCGACATCTAAAACATGGTTTAGTTTCCAAGTATTGGGATGTGTCAGAGAAAGTAATTAATTGAAACCAATAATGTGGAATGGAAATGCAACATGTTGTTGTGCGTATGGTATAAAGCCAATCCATTTGAAAAGTGTACATTAAACAAAAAAACAAAACAAGAAAAAGCCTACTGGTATTTGTTGTACTGGTATTCTGTTCTCAAATCTGTGTTTTAAGATTTGAAAGATGTTAAGAAATACATTAAAGACATACTGTACATTGCCTAACTGGAAAATATATGTTTAATATATTTTCATTAAAAAAAATAAACTATGTAAATGGACTGTGTCTCCATGGTTGTGTGCAATAAATTGTGAATGTGTGGTTGGTATAGTCTAGATACAGCATGAGGGTTGACTGGGGCTGCATTTGGATACAAATTGCAGGCTTTTTTCCTGTCGTTCCCTTGCATTGCTTCAAGGGGGGAATCCCCAATATGCCAGGATAAAATTTTATTTTTATTAGAAAAATACACATAATATATATGCGCCACAGGGGCTATTTACAAACATATACATATGCACTGTGGTGCCAGGATAAAATATGGCAGCCACACTAAGCGGAATTTGGTTCCAATTTAAGAAAGGGGAGAGAGTAATTACAGTCTCCCACTTCCTCATTTATCCTCCTTTCCACCAAGGGTATACAGTCAAGCCGGAAAGTCTGAACACCCCTTTCACCTTCTCCACGTTTTATTACATTACAGACATATTCTACAATAGACTGAGTTCATTTTTTGTCTCAAAACTCTACACAAAATAGCCCATAATGACAAAGTGAAAACATGTTTTTAGACATTTTTGCAAATGTATTAAAAATCGAAAACTGAAATTTTTCATTTACATAAGTATTCATACCCTTTGCTTTAACATATTTTTAAAGTATCATATTTCATATTTGGTCGCATATCCTTTGCATGCTGTTACTTCCTGAAGTCTGTGACCCATCAACATCAAAAGACTCTCGATATCTTATTTCCAGGTACTGTTACAAGCGATACTATAAGCTCTCTGCATTTGAATGGATCTCTATGGGAATTGGGGGGTGAGACTAGATTCAGCTGTAAATTACACTGGTACAGTATGGAACACATGGCTGGCTAAATGGATGTAAGTCATCAAGGGTCTGAGCTATCGAACGAGCCCCAAACCATCACTCTGTTGCCAGATATGGAGTAGATGTGGATGGATCACTGCAAGGGAAACCATCACTCTGTTGCCAGATATGGAGTAGATGTGGATGGATCACTGCAAGGGTTATTTCTCCTGACTCATTTTCCTATAGAACTGGGGAAAAAAGTCAGGAGAAGCAACCCTTAAAGGGATCCATCCACATCTACTCACTGAACTGAGTGATGGTTTGCGGCTTGTTTGATACCTTAGACCCTTGATGACGTACAGCCATTTCGCCAGTTATGTGTTCCAGACTGTACCAGCGTAATTTACAGCTGAATCTAGTCTCACCCCTCAATTCTCATAGAGATCAGTTCAAATGCAGAGAGGTTATAGTATCACTTGTAACAGTACCTGAAAATAAGATATCGAGAGTCTTTTGATGTTGATTGGTCACAGACTTCAGGAAGTAACAGCATGCAAAGGATATGCGACCAAATATTAAATATGATACTTTAAAAATATGTTAAAGCAAAGGGTATGAATACTTATGTAAATGCGAGATTTCAGTTTTCTAATTTTTAATACATTTGAAAAAGATTCTAAAAACATGTTTTCACTTTGTCATTATGGGCTATTTTGTGTAGAATTTTGAGACAAAAAATGAACTCAATCTGTTGTAGAATATGTCTGTAATGTAATAAAACGTGGAGAAAATGAAAAGGGTGGGCAGACTTTCTGGCTTGACTGTAAAATGCTAACTTGCAGCAAGAAGGGAATCCCACAATGCAATGCTTCACACGTGAGGAAGAGAGGATGGTTTCATTCCAATCGCTTATTTTTACTCCTTGCATCCTTTCCTCACGTTCTTTCCTTGCTCCTTAGCTCTGCCCAATGGAGGACGCGAGGAAAGGATGCAAGGATCAGATATGAGGATGGAGGAAACGAGGCAACATGTATTAGGTCTTTGCTCAATCAAGCGTCATCGTCATATTATGCTCACGTGCTTAACTATAATGCTTTTTCGCTTATTTTTTCATGAATAAACGGTTCTTTTGTTAGTTATAAAGAATGAGTGTCATATGAATTAGCGCTTTATAATAAATGGAAAGGAACGGTAAAATTGCATTTGTGTAGGGGTGTGCCTGCGACATGGCAGATGTGAAGAGTGGTGGATAATTTATACACGACACGCGTTCCGAGAAAAGGCTTCCGCAAAGGCTACACTTGTGTTTCCTCACTGAAGCATCCTCCGGGAGCCTCCTCGTTCCCCACTCCTCGCTCCTACGAGGAGCATTTTGCAGTTTGGAGCATTTAAGAATTTAACTGAGTCAGATCCTTTAGCCTGTTTTTGTGTTTGTGTTTTTGAGTGAGGCTTTCTCACAAGTAATCCTCACTAAAGGTGCTGCCAAAAAAAAAAAAACCGGCTTGTGTTTGTATCACTCAAGATAAGCTATTATTCATGAACCTTCCAAAGTCATCCTATGAAAAAAATATTTGCACATGGAGCAGAGGTTGCTTTGGGGGAGCACATCCTATGTAGGTTGCAAGGGCCGTTCAGTTCCATTGCTTTGTTCCTCATCTATCCTCCCTTGCAGAGAAAATGTTAAGTTCACTTGTGGCACATCACAATTTTTGTCACAAAACAGCTCACTCGAGGGAAGCGAGGAAGGGAAGGGAAGGGAATGTGTTAAATAGGATCGGAATGCAACCCTGGACATTTTTGAGGCTGAGAAAAGAATAACTTCCTGTGAACTACTTCCTGTGTACTCTTACAGAAATACAAATGCCACACACCACAGCTATTATTGTGTTTTCTGCCCGCTGTCCCTTGCTGTGACAAACAAGATGCCTCAGTATTTCTGAACCCCTGGGGTCGTGGGGCCACACTTTAGGTTCATGACTTTATTACCACTGACTTTAACTATAAACATTGAGCATTGAGTTGATAATGGAATACACAGTGTTTAACATTTTGAGAGACTCGCGTTTGGCCTAATAAGCTCATGCATTTTAAGGTTGTGTGCTTACTCGTTTATTTATAGATTCTGGGAAAATACATAATATATCTGATAAAAAGCTCCTGCATGGTGGTAATAGTGCAATCTTTACATTCTATAAAACTGTTTATAGGATTCCTAGAATGAACCTCTCCCTGGCACAGGAAGACCTCCTCAGTAACCCCCCCCCCCCCCCCCCCACACCACCACCACCGCTAATCTTTTATCATTATAATTCCTGTGTAAACACGTTGTGTCCCTGATTTGTTACACGTTAACATAAAACAAAACAAAACTGAATAAATGTAATTGTATTTGCTAAATTATGCATATGCCTCCAATTGTGCATGTTGTTCATAAGGAATCAGTCAAGTCAAGTGAAGGCAGCCCCAGATCAATGTTCAATTAATCAATGAAACCTTGCCAGTCAAGACCTTGGTTGGAGCAAACATAGGATTCATATTCATTAATTATTCATTCAGTATTCATAAACCTCTATTCAGCTTAGCTTGCAGGAGAGAAGTTTTACTGTTTACACACAGACAATATACACCAAAACAAGGCAACACTGGTCAACATTCATATAGCCTAGCGCATAATCTCTAGGCAACAGATGAACTATTATCTTAAATATTGTAAAATAGTTATTGGTGAACGCAAAACCATGCCTGCTTCAGAGTGCTGAGCCATAAAGGTGTCTCTTGTAGATGTACATGTTTTTGTGGTGTGGTTTCCTTTCCTGGCAGACTTTGGTGATAATATGAAGTCTTTGCAATGTGCCGGCCAGTGTAGTGCTTCTGCCTTTGCAATGTGCTGGCTTTTTCCAGTGTCCCGGCTGCTGCGGTCTACCTCCATGCACCCTACCTGCCTATTCAATTTTCTTTACAGTGCTGGGAGCCTGATTTCCCTGTGAAAATAAGTCAGCCGGCTGGCCCAGGGCATCAGAGTATTGAGAATTTAGTTCTGTAAATACTTAGTGCATGAAAATTTCGCCGCCGGCCATTGGAGAAGAGAGAGAGAAGAGAGGCTCTTCGCTCTCTCTATTCTATCGCATCTTGCGTTTTTTTTTGTCGTGCAGTGCTGTCTCTGCTATGGTGCGGTGTCTTCGGTCTCTCGTGTGCACGCATTGTGCTTGTGGGGCAGCCAGGAGAATTTTTTGACACAACATCAGTGTACACACGATGCAGCACTATGCACGGGCTCTTTTGAGCTCAACCTTTTTCATCTCTTTTCTTTCTCACTCACCACTTTCCTTCTCTTTTCCCTCTTTTGCTGTCCGCATTGCTGTAACCATCTCTTTAACCTTGAAGCTGAACCTGGCTTCTTCTCTTTGAATTATGAAATGAGCAAGAGATCTGTTGTGTATGGGAGTTAATGTGACACCTAGCCAATGTGCTCAGTGTTACATCTGTTCAGCTGGTGGATTCATGTGTGGAAGAAGTGGCGGTAACACTGGCTCAACAATTAAAACAAAGATTTCACAACTGGGGAAGAGAAGGGAAATTAGCCTTCAAAAATCGTATTTTTTACATTACATTACATTATAGACATTTAGCAGACGCTCTTATCCAGAGCGACGTACATAGTGCATTTTTAAACAGTTTACTGATAACAAGCAAGAATACATAGCCTACGTATTGTTACAAATAGCTACTTCCTGCCGGCATCAGACCAGCTCCGCGGTCTTCACGTTCAAAAGTTTGAATTTTTTCCCACAAAACCCCAAATGTGACGAGCACCCATTGTATAAACCAAACAAGAAGATCCCTCAAACAGTGAATGGCGTCAGCGTCAATTTTTGGTGTGACTTTAAATGATTGAGCCATAATTATTTCTTCTTCACCATGCGCATATCCTTTCTAGTTTATGCAGCTAGCTAGTCTCCAACACCACAAGCCTCATTTTTTCATTTTAAGAGGCAAAACCCACTAGTGATGGGCAGTACGTGAACGAACGAATCTTTTTGAACTAATCTTTAAAGTGAACTGAGTGTACCGGATCATTACTCTCAACGATTCGTTCATATGCTTGCATGCGCGTCAGCTAACGTTATAGCTAAAGCTGGGCCTGATAGTCGGAATGAAACATCGAGATAATGAAAGGAAAACTTGCTGGTTGCCATGAGGAAGCCGATCACAATTCAGTGAGAACAGGTGGGATTTTCAAAGGAACTGGAGCGAACTGTACTGACCACAGACTACTTCTACTACCACAGTTCAGTGAGTCCTACTGAACTGACTAGCCTCTATGAACTGCTGACTACCGCACCGCAGTAGCCTACATAATTGTCAACCGAATCAGTTACACTCTGCATAGGCTACGGCTACTCAGTAGCTTAATAAATTAGTTAGCAACAAATGGCGGGAGTATTAGCAAAATAATATAGCCCGGTCAACTGGTACAGTTTCACATTTAAAGAATAGCCTGCAATCTTACAAAATGATCGGAACATGTAGCCTACCTGTAGGTCTACTGGCATCTGACGTCCACCCAACGTAACGTTACCGAAAGCAAAACATTTCAAGCATTTCTAATCAAAATCACATATGCTACTGTAGGCTATATTGTACATTTTCCATGTAGGCCTATCTGTGACTATCAAACTAAAATAGTTAATCAAAGTGCCCGTTATTAAACCATTTCAAAACTGTAATAATGATATTAATTAAATGAAGCACATTCGTATCAAAATAGCACAATAAATGTAGGCTATTTTGAGTAGGCCTAATATGCTATAACCATGTTTTATATAGGCTACACAAATATAATCAATATGTGGCTATATGTTTGCTTATTCTTTACACTTGAAATTCAGTAAGAAGTCTAGCTAAAGCCCTTTTCTTTATTTGTTGTCAGGTAATTTGAGTCTAGATCATGCACTGCGTGAATGATTGCTATTTTAATCTAGTAGCCTACTACTCACAAACTGGGTGATTAATACCACTAGGCTACATCAGTGCACCTAGCTCATCCCTTTCTATAAGGGCTCCCCCCATAGATGACTGAACATCGAAATTCAATTTGGGAGAGAAAAAATCCTCTGCTTTAAAAAAAAAAAGATAAACTATGGCCCTTGTAACCCTTTTGACAACTTTACCATTTAAAAACGCAGTGTTTTACAATAGGCTACTTACCAGGAAATGGTCAGAACTTGAGAACACACTAATTGTCATGTAATATTTCCGTAGCTTCTAATCCATATTTAAAACGCTCACCTGGAGCGGCCATATAGCTAGTAGCCTAATCCAGAAAACTATATAACTACTAGAAAAAAATACAAAAAGTTCATGAGGTTTATAGAAAAAGTAGATATTTTTTACTTGCAGTGCTTTTGACTGGAATCATTTTGCACAATACCTACGAATGATGTACTGAACTAGGAGTAGCTATAGTGAACTGAACATGCATTCTGTTGGAATATTAGTGCGCTTGCGCAACTGACCCCAGTGAACGAATCACATAGTCAGTGACTAGAATCTTTGTACTGAACTGAACTGAACGATTTGAATCAGTAAAGTGATTTGTCATTTCCACCACTAAAACCCACCTTGCCCTGAGCTTGCAGACTTCTCCAGTCCTATCCCTCCCCTGGTTTATGTCCCCGCCTTGACGCAACCGGAGTCCTAGCAGGCTGCATTCCAATCGCTTATTTTATGTGTGGGCTCGAAAAATGCACCCTCCCTTCCTCCACTACCACCTCCTCTACTCCGTGCCCCGGAAACTGATCTTTGTGTTTTAATCCAATGTCGCTGATTACATCTTAATTACGTATTAATGGTTACATATTAATTAATGTCTCGACACAAACCGCAATGTCTGATAGGCTACATTGTATATTGTACATGCAAATACTTGTACTCGAAATGTTCACAGTTTTGCATACTTCTGGGTAGGAGAGGAGTGCTAGTGGGGGAGTGGAGATTCTGGAAAAAGGGAGGTGGGGAGTGAAGAACATTGGGACACAGCCATGCTCTTCTCCTTCATCCTCGGCTGATCCGAAAATTGATCGAGGTTCGCCATCTTTAAGGAGATTCCAAATCGCTAAATGCTCCTAGGGTGGAGGACGAGGAGGTTCTCGGAGGATGCTTCAGTGAGGAAACACGAGTGTAGCCTTTGCGGAAGCCTTTTTTCGGATCGTGTGACGTGTATAAATGATCCACTGCTCTCCACTCTGCCCCGTCGCATGCCCTCCCGTACATAAATGCAATTTTACCATTTCTTTCCATTTATTAGACACTCATTCTTTATAACTAACAAAAGCTACGTCTATTAATGAAAAAATAAGCTAAAAAGCATTAGCTTATAGTTAAGCACGTAAGCATAATATGACGCTGACACTTGATTGAGCAAGGACGTTCCATTTGCCTAATGCCTCTATTCCTGATCGTCCTCATATCTGATAATTTCATCCTTTCCTCGCGTCCTCTGTTGGGCAGAGCTAAGGAGCAAGGAAAGGATGCAAGGAGTGAAAATAAGCTATTGGAATGAACCCCTATAGATGCACCACCCCACCCCCTTTGAATGGAACATTTTACATCCTTTCATTGGACTTTCTACTTACCAGATAGTTTAATATCTCAGACTGCAACATGTTCAGCCCGCTAGATTATTTTAGAATTTTTTTTGCTATGTTAGATCCCCCTTTACATTTCCATTACCATCCATTTCACCTTTAGTTTAAACCGGGCCGGCCAGCGAAGGATGGGCTCCCCCTCTTTAGCCAGGTTCCTTCCGAGATTTCTTCCCACTAGGGAGTTTTTTCTCGTTTTGATGGTTGGGGGTTCAGGCCTGGTTTTTGCCCAGTTTTCTTTCTGTTTCTCTGTATACAGCGTCTTTGTGACAGTTCTCTGTAAAAAGCGCTATACAAATAAAATTTTATTGAATTGAACTCGGTTTCGAACTTTGCCAAAATCCGAATTCTGCCACCCTTTGATCATCTGGAGCTCCTTTTTAAGGCAATCAGAGGTAGCCCCATCCCTCGAAAGACCGTCAGCTGCATGATGACGTAAGCAGGCGGTGCCAAAAGAAAAGAAATAAAACAAAATAAAAGACCGTGAGAGATTCTATCCCCTCGTAACAATATGCAAGAGGAGACAATTGCCCACTTTACAGCCTAAAATTGGCCTGTCTACTAGGCTTGTCACACTCAAATTTTAATAATTCACAAAATACTTTGGAACAAGAAAGCAAAATTATTGTAAAATAAATACAAAGCAAATTAACTTTGGTAATAAATAGCCAACATTTTATTTCCCCAATACAGCCTAAATATAATGACTTCAGGGTTGGAAAAACACAACATAAATATAATAAGCAAATGTTTAAACAACAAGTTTCAAAACTGTAGCATGTCTATGACAATGCAAAATGATTACTACACAATAGGCCAACAATATAATTTACAATTCTGCTTGGCAGCTGCTTGCGTAACCTGCAGTGAAGACCTACGCACAACATCCATGCACAGCACAGGTTTTCTTTTTTTTTGAGTGTTCCTAAGACCAACTCTTTTAACACTGTCAGTGATAAGGATACGTCGGCTATATAATGTGCTTATATTCTTTTAATAATGTCAACATTGAAGCTCTGCAAATGCACTTTTATTATTAGTGTGGTTGCTTCAGCAACACAATACCTGTTATCTTGCATACTTATTAAGTATGCTTTTTCTTCTTCTTATTTTCTTTCTGCCTAAATTTCTGCACGCTACACCTCCTACAGATTTTAAGAGAGACATGCCATTCCAACTTATATTCATCTTGGCTCAGAGTAGCGTGTATACAGCTGTTCAATTTGTCCCCACGGTAATGCTATAATTTGGTACATCGGTCCCTCTAAAAAATTTGCTTCAAGAAAGACATTTTCTGTCATTTAGAATTTTGCGAAAAACTACTCTGCAGAATGACTGGACCGGTATGTATGAAACTTGGTTTCCAACACCTGCGGGCCAAACTTACATTCCATATTATTTTCAGAATTTTTGCTCAAACAATATGGCCACTATGGTGACAATGTGACATGTGCAACACCTGCAATTATATGCAAATATGCGCCCGTTATAGACAGAGGTTTATGGTTAGTACCACTGTAAAGCAGAGATTCACTGCATTATTTTTGCAGACCAATCAATGGGTGCGATATTCAACATTAAAATTAGGTGCTTTTTTCTGGATGTTTTGACATAGTGCCACTGCAAGTCTCTAACTCTTTAATCTGCTAACAGCTAAACAGCTGCTGAAGCAACCACACTAAGGTTTATTCAAAAACGTTTTTTACTTTTATTTAATTTAAAAATTGTAATGACAAAATACTGATATTGACGGTATGTAGATAACTAGGTGTAGGCTTGTGAGTCGTGCAATCTATGCCACGTGTTAAACCAAACACTATTTTTGGGTGTCTGGAACACACCTGGGTTTGAGCTCAGATGATAGACATGAGGCTGGCTGCCTGGGACACACCTCGGTCATCATGGTGAGGGTGACATTGGTGGACACAATATCCAGTGAGGCCTTCCTGTAGTCCAGTTGAGGCGTCTCAGGGACCTTGGAGTGACAGAGACGCTCCACCCTCTTCATGAGGCTGCTGCTATTCCGCAGGCTTCGAGAGGCGAAGGCATACAGGAAGGGGTTCAGGCTGCTGTTCAGGAAAGTGAAGGCTCCCGCCACGTTATGGCCCTGCCTGGCTGCCTCCCGCAGCCTCGCCCCTAACTCCGCCCCCGGCTCCACCCACTCTACAATGGCAGCCGCTGCTTGCACCAGGTTCAAGGCATGCCAGGGGGCCCAGAATATGAAGAAGGCCGCTACCACCCAGGTGACTAGCTGGTTGAGCCTGTTGCTAGAGGGGAAGGGGGAGCGGCCCACCCTGTGGATAATGCAGAGATAGGAGAAGGTGAGGATGACACATGGGACCAGGAACAACAGCAGGGTCTCCAAAAGGAGGATGGTGGCCTCCTTCAGACGTGAGCCGTAGTGAGGCCTGCAGGCTAGTCTCCCGCTCCCAGCCTCCTCCACCTTCACCTCCCGGAAAACAGCCGCTGGAGTCGCCAGGAAGCATGTGAGGACCCATAAGGAGGCCAACAGAGCCTTCTCGCCCCTCCCCCCCAGGTGGAGCCTGGCTGTGCAGGACGGGTACAGGACCTTCAGGTAACGGTGGATGCTCATCAGGGTGACGGTCAGCACGCTGGAATACACACCACAGTAGACAATGTAGGAGAGAATCTTGCAAGCAGCAGGACTGTACGGCCAGTCGCCCAGCAGGGCAACTATCCACACAGGCAACATCAGCAGGGACAGGATGTCAGTCAGGGCCAAATTCAGCATCAGCTTCACCATCAAGGAGGCCCTGCGAAGGCGCCGGCTTATCGCTACTGCGACTAGAAGGTTTCCGGGTATACCCACCACACAGCACATTCCCAGAACCACACTGGAAGCTACATTTTTGGTGTTCCAGGAAGTGGAATTGTGGCTAGAGGTGTTGAGATGCTGCATGACGAGAGATAGGGACCGAAGACTCGCTGATGCTTGCTTAGGAAGGTCTCCCACCGAAAACTCTTGTTCTTTTTAAAAAAACATTTTATACACCGTCACACAACTTTTCAAATCAAGAACCACCACCGAGATGCAAAAATAATAATGCTCAGACGATTGGAGTCGCAAATGGCAGCCAGTCACAATTCTACATTAAGCTTGTATGGCAGCAGCTGTGAGGTTCAAGTAACAAGAGACTGTCTAAAGTGGTGTGAGGCGGACAGTCTTCTCTCTTTCAGTTCCTGTCAGACTAATGTGTGCTTTGTGATGTCATCTTTCTCCACCTCCCAGTTGTAGCCACAGGTAGCCTGTGGTTACAGAGAATGAGGTACGCTGGGAGAGTCAGTCATCAAAAATTGTGGTCCGGAGACCTTTTACTTGTCTACTGGATGTCTGTTAATCTCCTTTAAAAAGGCAAAACAAAAACCCCAACAGCCCATATACAAAATGTAATTTGAATGTGAATCTCCTGTTGCTTGTAGTAAGAGGAGGGAGTGCTGTTCAAGCCTGTGGAAGAACAGTAAAACCACCAGGGTTTATTCTCACTGTCATGCATTTGCACACGCACACACTCACACACACGCACACACACACACACACACACACACACACACACACACACACACACACACACTGCCTCTTCGTACTGAGAGTAACATTATTGATAATGAAAGTAACATTATTTTACCAGGGGATGCAGTAGAGAAGTCACCCCTTAGTCAAAGGCTTCAGTCACTACTATCCGCTTGTCAAAATTGTGTGCATCTACACAGCGTATAGTGGTATCTCACCAAAAAATACATTTTCAACGTAAAAAAAAAGGCCAAGTTACTCACGTATAGCCTACAAAGCACTACTATAAGTTCTTAATTCCAACTTGCAAAAACTAGGCCTGCCTTTAAAAGTATTGATATCAAAATGTGGCCAAGTTACAACTAACAATATTAAGGACTTACAGACAGTGCTTTGTAGGCTATGCGTGCGTAACTTGGCCTTTTTTATGTTGAAAATGTATTTTTTGGTGAGATATCACTTCTTTTTGTGTACTAATGTAATGTGTTTGGTAGCTAACTAATGATGATAATGCATGAAGATGACATCAAGAGAGACATACAGAATACATGCAGACACACACATGCATTGTAGCTCAAAGAAAGACATAGGCGTGAGTTCTGTGCTTTAGCCTACCATGAACTACAACTAAATTAGTGTTTGCAGTAATTTTAACTGCATGACGGTACATAGCCTATTTGAACTGTATAAACTTTGCCCCTAGTGGTTGAGATGTATCCGTCTCAATTACAGTATTCATGTTAGTCTAAAATTATGAACTACAGCTTTAAGAAAACCCCATAAATTTTGACTTACGACCGATCCTCTCGCCACAACCACAGACTGTAATACACGCTAAGAAAATCATGTTCACGTATGGAAACAATAATATTTCTAAAAAACGTTGTAGCAAAAGCATACTCCCTTGCTTAATGTATACAGTACCCAGAGTTGGGCTCGTTACTTTAAAAAAGTAATATACTACACACTGCTTGTTACTACTTCCAACAGTAACTAAATACATTACATATTACTCCATGAGAAATATAATTTCTCACACTACTTTTATATTACTTTTCTATAACATCCGTAATTGATGGGAGGAGACAGCAGTAACACAACCTTTAAGAACAGGGCTGAATTAGAGGCGACTTTACAATTTATAGCCTAAACAATGCCAACATTATAGGCACATACCCACACAAGCAAATCACAACAACAGACCCACATTTATTTAATAAGAAAATATTATATAGACTTACAGCAAGGTTGGTAACAACATAGCCTACTGAACATTTCTGTCATGGCTCAGAACATGGCTTAAAAGTTAAAACTATATGTAAAAATGACACCGAGCTTTTAAAATTGGTACTGCAGTCCAAATTCCAAATATTGGAGAGTTGTCTCCGTCATCCCCCTCCTCACGCGGGTTGCCAGGTTGAGGACCCTGAACGAACACGAGTACAAGACGAGCCGCGCGCAAAATTTTATTTTGAGAAGAGCTTATTCTATTTAACAATGACAAGTCCTACACTGTAAGTTGATCAGCTAATGTATACATTTGCTATTTATTTATTGTTTGCAAATTATAAACCAGCTCATGTGGATTTTTTATAACTCTGTCAATTTTAGCTAGATGTTTATGATTATGGTCACACAGATATAAGCTAACGTTAGTGGTATGTTTAGCTAGTCACTATACACACACACATATATATATATATATATATATATATATATATATTTAAATTTTTAGCTAGCTAGCTAAATGAAAACGATGTTGAACTTAGCTTAGGCATTCGTAAATCGGAGTGCCGGAGTACATCTGGTTGTTCCTAATGGGCAGTGGGCAGAGTCAACTCGGAGAATAGTGAATCACACAGGCCAATGCAAAAACAGACGTTCCGACCCGGAATGAAAATTTCAAAGGAGAACATACTGGCTGTAGCATTGTTGTAGTTGAAGCCAGTATTTTATGATTTAGTACAGTAAATGTGTTACATATAGCTCCTTTAATAAAAAGAAAAAAAGTTGAGCGATAGAAAGACAACGATTAATTTGCGTTGAAGTTTTAATCTCCTATTCTCCTTCAGTTTGTGAATGATGCACGCATGCGTTGACTCAACGGCATTGACAGAGCGCTATTGACTAATAAAGTTTCTTGAATTTAATTGGTAACACTTTACAATAAGGGAACACAACTCATGCCTTAACTAATGCATGACTCATCATGATTTCATCATGATTTAATGCATGAATTAATGCATGATCTGTCATGAACTCTGACTCTCATTTTGGGGCCCAAAACTCTTCCTTGACAGTGTGCTGACAAAGCTGTTCGCTTTTAAAACAACAGAAATCCCCCCCCCCCCTAGTAGTATCTAATATTATCTAATCCCTAGTATTATCTAATCTTCTGTTGCTGCAGCCCATCCCTTTCAGGGTTCAACACATGCATTCAGTGATAATACTCTGCTCACCACTGTTGTTCATTTTAAATTTTTGGCCTTTCTGTTAGCTTGAATGTGTCTGACCATTCTCCTCTGACCTATCATTAACAAGGTTGTTTCTGCTCTCAGAACTGCCACTTACTGGATGTTTTTGGGGTATCGCACTCAACTCTGACCCAATTTTTCCAACAAATAGCGTATATATTAACCTTGAGTATTGGTAACTATCATTGAAAAATAAGTACAAAGTACTCATTCTTTAAAACAGATGAATGGCTGTCATGATCCACACACTGACTCCATATTAATTACAAAGACCACCATCAAATCTATTAAGCGTGATTTTCCTATGACATATTAGAGATAGGGCTACTGTAGGGTTCGCCCAGAAGCATAGTCTGAATGACTGAATATTGGCAAATATAGGCTATCATTGAACATAACTACTAATTATGCACTTTCTAAGATAAATTAACATAACATAAAACATTTGATATTACTGTCACCATTTGCAAAAGGGAAAAAGCCTTTCCGCAGGTAAATGATAGGAGGGGGGAGGGAGCTTAGAAGCCACACTGGCAGAATTTTCCTTTAAGCAAACGGCTTTGTCCCTTTTGGGGCCCCAAAATGGATAAATCCACCATTGATGGTCTGAGAAGCTTTTGTCTACCTAACTGGTTTGCAGCTACTTTGATGACATGTTACTTAATGTATGACTTAACTATGAGTTAATGTTCATTAATTGATGATGCATTAAGTGTACAGTAATCACATTAATTAATAATGGCTTGATCGTTTATTAATATTGAGCCGCACAGAGTTCATGATACATCATGCATTAAATCATGATGAGTCATGCATTAGTTCAGACATGAGGTGTGTTCCCTTATTGTAAAGTGTTACCATTTAATTGAATTCCCACCTTGTATAATCCCCGGGCTCGTTTACCCACTGCCAGTGCTGGCCATGCTCTGTGTGATCTCATGTGTGTTAAGCCCAAAGGGCCTCGCTATAAAATAAACTGAATAGTAATTAAGTGTGGTTGAAAAACCACACCTATTGTTATTCCTCACACTTACCGTTATTATTATTCCGCCGATTTTTGAGAACCTCCTACACCGTTCACACCATCGACACCATTCATACCTCATATTATACCTTCATACACCCTCCAGGTTGCTATTACTTTTTATCTTTATACCATATACGCTTTTTGAGATATTTGACATTTTATCGTCAAACAATGAATGGGAGTCAATGGGCACATGCAGGAGGCAAGCTCACGGTGTGAGCACTGAACGGATTTTTGAATCACAACGTTCTGGTCTACATGAGCACTGGGCAACTCATCACAATTAATTTGGCTAATTATCTCTTAAGTTCTTTAGACTAACGTTACTTACCACAAAATACATCACCGTATTTTAACACTTTCGCCTTATTTTGATCCCATTTATACCGCATTTCCACCTCACACTATAGGCTACCATAGTACCATCTTTCTTTACTATTCCCTGCAATTGATACCACTGCGAAGCAAATACACCTACAATTTCTTTAGGAATTATAGCAGCTTGGTGCAGGGCAGTCTGGATACCCGTATCGACAGACTATCAGTTGTCCGTAGCGATCAGGCTCTCCCGGTAGCCTACTTAGCCTACGTTACCGTGCTAAAACAATATTTATTCAGTCTCTGCCTTGTAATGATATATTATACATATATAGCTGTTAACATTACTGCAATCTCAATTCAAGTTATCAACCAACTGTTAACGTTAGCATAAGGTTAGCACTACTCATACTAAGCTTGGGAAAGCAACTGGACAATCACAGATAAAGTTATCAACTACTAATGACTAACAACAACAACACTAACATTAGAAAACGTGTTACGTAACCATACAGATTAACGTTAGCTAGGTTTTAGGTTAACTAAACTTTCAACCAACCAGTTTAAGTGACATCAGTAACTAGCTAAGGTTAGCCAAAGAACACACATACAAAACAAGTGCACAGTAAACCTGTCGTCCCCCACCCATGTGCATGTCCTTATCATGTAGCCAACAGTTGTTGACATCTGATCTATGTTGTGAATTATAACGATTATAATTACTCCCATTCAGTTGGGAGCGCATCCACTCTATTCGGCGATCATGAGCTAAAACATGATGATGGGGACATCGTTGGATTTGTCTTGGCCCACAGAATTCAGCAAGCCCAAACAAGCTGTGTGGAGTAGATTTGGTCTTGTGATAGGCACGGAAAATAACCTCTGATTATTGTGTCACATTCGCCCTGCTTCTTGCTCGGAGTGACGTTATTGATCAAAGTGCAATTGAAAAAGGTGGGGGGCTGGCGTCAGCCTATCCAACTAGGCTGGTGGAAGGAGGGTTTAAAACCAGCATATAGAAACGTGGTCTAATGAAAAGTGTTCATAAATTTATTATCCGCAGACAAAACTGTACACACATTTCCATAAGCAGGATATTATAGAACAAGAGAAAATATGCGTGAACTTATGGGTTACCAACCTGACAGCTTTATTGTATTTAGTGTCACCATTAAGGCAAAATAATGGTATTTATGTTATTAATGACTATTAGAATGCAAGTAATGAACTTCGGATGAAGCTTGAACTTTGAGAACTCCATGAGAACATCCTCATGGAATTGATGTTTAACAATGCTTCATTGCATAATCAAACGAAATTTGTTAAACAAGCAGGCTAATTTGGCGTTTTCTAAGGTGAGACAGAAACCATTAGTAGCTTATTCTCAGCTGTTGCAAGGGCTTCTAACAAAATTTAACCGCATATATTTTGTAAAATAACAGCACTGTCGGGAATTACCGGGAACTCATCATGGTTAGTCTGAATAATATTGATCATACTATTGATCCATATAGCCTATTCTATCGCACTACACACGCACAAGCATGTCTGTTTCGCCATCATATAAGCAATCCGCTAAGGTGGAATAGCAGGCTTTTAAAGGGAATGGGATATGACATTGCCCATGTCACGCCCAAGACACACCTATAATTAATGAAGAGACTCGGTTCAGCCCATTTGCACGTTGCGCCGTGCTTAGCGCTCAAAAAAGACACTGTCAAACTAGCAAAAGTGGACTTGGACATGCCCTAAATGCACTTTACACCATGCGTTTAGACAAAGCGCTAAGATCACCAAGATGGTGCCCTATGTCTTTTAACCGCCAAATGCGGTTAAATTTCAAAATTGTCGGGTAAATGTATTAAAAAAAACTTCAGGTTTCTTTCTCTGATTGCCTAAATGTGAGACTCATCACAACCTATCCGTTGTTTTTACGTAGGGTACCATACATCCTCAACGCAATCCAAGCCCCCAGAGTAATGCAGCACCATAACAAATTTGACGGAAACAACAAGAGAAAATATCGTCTGAACTCCTCGCCGAATAAGTTAGCTGGAGTTCAAGAAAAAGTCTATGATATGCTCCCGCATCTCAGCAGTGGGTGAACCCAGTAGCCTATCTTGCAGTTTATTCTAGAGCTAACATTAGTAGCAGAACTTTGCGAGTCTTGGCTCTCAAGTTAAAGGGATATTTGACCTAAAGGCTATTACACACCAAGAACGACGCGAATAAACGACACGAAATTGCGAATAATTCGGAGGCGAATTTGAGGCCTATAATATATGCACATCAAACGTGATGCGATTTTGGAATTCATTAAATATGTTGATTTAATCGCTCAACATGACGTGACGATTACCTGGTCCTGTTGTTGCTCAGTAAAAACCTGTCTGGCCACTCCTCACCTCCCTCTTTTATTATTCTAGCCTATGTGTTTCTCAAATACCACAACTTCTTTAATATAATATACAAGCATAGTAACTACACTTTACCTAAACACACAAAACACACAACACCTGCTGATAAGAAAGCGCCACCTGCTTTATGCTGCTGCATAGTGGTAGAAAATGTTCCTCATGCTATATCGCCTGGTTGACTGGCGTGTGACAACAAACGTCCACAAAGGAACAAACTAATTGTGCAGAGAATGATAACTTTAATTGATAACTATGAGGCTGATAAGGATATAGGCTACACTAATGTTTTCGTAAGCGGTTACACTTTTCCTGTGTCGCAATTTTGGCCTGTTCTTAATTCGTTTTAATTTATAATTTAGGTGAAATACGAATAGCCTACTATAATTAGGACATTGACGACCCACCACTAGGGGGGCACTGTGGATAGAGAAACAAATGAGTTGTAGTTGGCTATATTACCATAGCAAAAGCAAAAAACTTTAGGTTACTGTCGTAACCCCGGTTCTCTGAAACATCGAGTGGAGAGATCCACCTATGGGAATGACGTCCGGTCATGACCACCACAGAAGCATCCAATTGCACCACGTCTGGCCCTGACAGACAGTAGCGTGTCAAATGCGAAGGAGGCTCCCGCCCTCCTTGTACGAGCATATATGACACTGCAACGCTACTACTCTTCAGTGAACATATTCGCTTCTCGCGCACAGCAAGCAGGGCAATGTTGGTGGATCTCTCCACTCGATGTTTCAGAGAACCGGGGTTACGACAGTAACCTAAAGTTCTCTTTCATCATCTCGTTTCGAGATCCACCTATGGGAGATTTGGACAACTCCCGGATTGCCATATGCTCACAGCTGAGACGCTGTCAAGCCAGCAAGGGAGGCCTCCCTCCCTAGCGGGAGGGTGGTGCCTAGCGCATCCCCTGTAGGCAAGTACAAAACACAATCCACTGTCCAGTGTAGTAACTGGGGTCCGGGAACAGTGTGAAGTACTACACCCATAGTGAGATGTGTGTGGCTCACACAGAGCTCACCCCCAACACTGAGTGGGCTACCGGTGTCCTGGTAACATCCAGACGGTAAAACCTCACAAAAGTATGTGGAGAAGCCCAGCCTGCGGCTGAACACATTTCCTGCATGGAGACCCCACGAAATAGGGCCCATGATGCAGCCACGCCCCTCGTAGAATGAGCCCTCAGACCCGAGGGAGGCGATACCCCCTTTGAACCATATGCCATAACAATAGCTTCCACAAGCCAATGGGACAGCCGCTGCTTAGAGATGGCTTTCCCTTTGCAGGCGGGGGCCCAGGCCACAAAGAGCTGGTTGCTCTTTCTGAAAGCCCTAGTCCTTGTTATATACGTGTGGAGAACACGCACAGGACACAGCATATGTAGCCTTTTCTCTTCCTCAGAAGAAAACGGCAGTGGGTGAAAAGTGGAAAGCTCCAACACCTCACATGTGAAAGCTGGGAAGCTTTTAGGCATAAAAGCAGGATTAGGTTTAAGGAAAACCTTATCCATATTAGGGGAGAATATTGCGCACGAGGGATGCACTGAGAGCGCATGGAGATCACTGACCCGCTTCGCAGAGGCTAATGCGAGCAGCAGTGCTGTCTTCAGAGACAGTAATTTTAACTCTATTCCGTGTATAGGCTCGAATGGCCGTTGGGACAGAGCCTCCAGCACCAGTGATAAATCCCATGAGGGAATGAGCTTTTTAACAACAGGCAGAGAACGGCGAGCCCCCTTCATGAACCTGCGCACGAGGGGATGCTGCCCCACTGTATTGTCATTGAAACCCATATGACAAGCAGTGATAGCTGCCAGGTAGACCTTAATGGTAGAAAAGGATTTCCCTTCATCCATCAGGTTTTGTAAAAAACTCAGCACATCAGAAACAGAGCACTGATAGGGCACTGACTGACGGGAGGCACACCACTTTTCAAATACCTGCCACTTATTGTCATAAAGTGATCTGGTAGAAGACGCTCTCGCGCTCTGAATGGTTGCCACCATGCGAGGGGGGAGCCCTAAAGCGTCGAGGTTGTGCCTTTCACGGGCCAAGCCCAAAGAGCTATTCACTCTGGGCAGGGGTGGTATATTTCCCCGTTCGCCTGAGACAGCAGGTCCGTACATAACGGGAGCGCGCACGGCTGTGCATAAAGGAGAGGAATTATCTCCGCCAGCCACGGCGATTTCGACCACCTGGGCGCTATTAGGATCAGTGTCAAACTCTGCTCTCTCACTCTGGCTAGAGTGGGAGAGATGAGAGCAAGGGGGGGAAACGCATATAGAAGCACATTGGGCCAAGGGTGGGCTAGTGCGTCTACGCCTAGAGGTGCGTTCTTGTCCCGTAGCGAGAAGAACATACGACAATGGGCGTTTTCGTGCGAGGTGAAGAGATCGACGGCTGTGTGGCCAAATCTCTGCCATAGCATTTCCACAGTCTGGGGATGCAGTCGCCATTCCCTGTACAGTGGGTTTCCCCTTGACAGCAGATCTGCGCCCGTGTTCAGAATGCCTGGAACATGGGTCGCACGTAACGACAGAAAGTGATGGCTGCCCCATACCAGCAGTCTGTGGGCTAGACTGTGGAGATGGAGAGAGCGCATGCCCCCCTGGCGATTGACGTATGCTACAGCAGTCGTATTGTCGCAGCGTACTAGCACATGCCGTCGCCTTAAGCGGGGTAGAAAATATCTGAGAGCTATCCATATAGTCAGGAGCTCCAGATAATTGATGTGAGCTGAGCGCAGCTGGATTGGCCACATCCCATTCACTACACGCCCTTCCTGAGTGGCCCCCCACCTAGAGAGGGATGCATCTGTCATTACGACTTTTCTCATGAGAACGGTCCCGAGAGGGGTTCCCTGAGTATAAAAGTCTGTATTCTCCCAATGACGTAGAGCTGCCGCGCACTCGTGCGTCACTGTGAGACGGCGATGGAGATCACGTACGGGGCTGAGGTGTAGTGATGAAACCCATCTCATAAAGCCCCTCATCCTCAGTAACCCCAGCGGTAAAACCTGTGAGGCTGAGGCCATCAGCCCTTGCAGTCTGAGGCATGTGCGGTACTGTACTCTTAAGCCCGGTTTGAACAGAGAGAGACAGTCCCGCAGGGATACAATGCGGTCCACTGACAGGCGGGCTAGCATCGAAACAGAGTTTAGCACCAGCCCCAAGAACGTTACACTCTGAGAAGGAGAGAAATTGCTCTTGGGGAGGTTTACCCTGAACCCGAGCGCAGCTAGTTGTGCCAGAACTAACTGCGTGTCTCTCACGACTCTGACTCTCGAATTGGCAATGATTAGCCAATCGTCCATATAAGTCAGTATTCTGACCCCCGTTAGTCTTAACGGGGCCAGACCCGCCTCCACACAGACACAGAACACCCGTGGGCTTAGGGAGAGACCGAACGGTAGAACTGTGTATTTGTAGCAAACGCCGCGGTGGGCGAAGCGAAGGAACTTCGTGTGGGGAGGATAGATGCCTATGTGGAAGAAAGCATCTTTCAGATCGATTGATGTGAACCAATCGCTCTGACGTATTGAATGTGAAAGAGTATTGTAAGTTAGCATTTTGAAGTTGTACCGCCTCAAATGCTTGTTCAACACTCTGAGATCCAAGATCGGACGGAGGGAACCGTCCTTCTTTGGGACCAGGAAATAGCGAGAATAAAAGCCGTGTTGGGCTTGATCTCTGGGAACCACACGTATCGCCCCCTTTTGTAATAGAGAGGAAATGTCCTCCTCTAAAACATGGGCCGAACTCCTCTCGGTTTGAGAGTAAATGACTCCGTTGAAACATGGGGGTTTCCCTGCAAACTGGAGTCTGTAGCCCTTGGCTATTGTGCGTAGTACCCACTCGGGGGCAAACGTAGCCTGCCAGGCTTGTATGTGGCTCGTGAGCGCCCCTGCTGGTGCGGAGGACCGCAGAGGGGAACGGCCGAGTGCGGCCGTGCTGAATGGGGCTGGCGCTCCACCTAGTGGTGAAACCAGGGGAGGCCTTATGTGATAAGAAGGGGTTTTTCTTAACACATTTTTTGTTTTTTGGCCTTTCAGGGCGGGAGCCTTTATTAGGAATGGCCTGGTGTTCGCTTGTACACTGAATGTGGGTAACACTCCTTGAGTACTGGAACAGAGACTGGAGCTGGGGGGCACGTGAACTCCAACAGGTGCCCTGACCGCAGCGAACAGAGGAGGGCTGTCCTCCTGAATTGGGAGTCTCCTTCTCTTCATGGGGGGGAAGAGAGGAGATGAACCTGTGTCCAAGGGGCTGGCTGCCCCAGAACATGGACTTAGCCCCCCAATTTTAGAGTTGCGCAGAACCAAGTCGTTCACAGTGACAATCTCTTGCCACAGTATAGGGGAAGGGGTCCCCTTTTGTAATTGTTTCCCCATCTCCTCTGTGAGCTCAGCTTGATAAGCTGAGAGGAGGGAGGAAACATTGAGGGCTCTAACCGCGAGGGCTGAGGCCCTGTAGGAAGCCTGGTGGATGGAGGCTGTGAAGTGTTCCATCTTATTAGGGAGGGTAGGCCTGGGCGGCGCCAGGAGACCTCCCTGCGTGGGGTTAAGGTGTCGAGCTATGGAGGGCTCAACAGCTGGGGGTTCCCCCATGGCGTGGGCGGCCATGTCCTTAACCTCCAGACCGGAGAAACCGTGCTTGAAATCAAGCGGGTCCTTCCAGTGGTGTTTCAAGTGTTTAGCGCAGGCGGGGAGAACTGGGAAAAGCTGTTTTCTGGGGCCTGGGGGGGGGCCCAGGAATTTCCCATCATAAACATCCCTCTCCTCGTCGGCCGGGTTCTGGAGGGCTGGCCATTCGATATTGAGACGGGCCGCGACCCGCTCACATACCTCCAGAAGCACGGCGTGGGGTAGGGCGTTAGCTGTACCCATAGCCGGTGCTAACTGGGCTGGTGGAATGGCGTCCTCCTCACCCGAATAATCAGACGCAACCGCCATGTCGTCGTTATCCACTGTCTCTCCTTCCAGTATGGGGGTACCGGAGAGCGAGAGAGGGAACGCCAACATGTCTGGGTCGGAGCGGTCAGCCCAACTCAGAGAAGGAAGGTCTTGAGGCGGCCGAGAGGCCGTAGTGCTATCGTCCTCTTTGTCAGAGTCCTCGGGACACAGGTCGTTGCCGTGGGTAGCAGCAACTCTCTGCCTCCGTCGCCTGAGCTTTTTGGGCAGAGCGAGGCAGTGGCTGCAGCTCTCTGGGGAGTCAGTGGCCTCCTGGGCATGTTTTAAGCCCAAGCACATGACACAGAGAGGGTGAGTGTCCCTGGCCGCGATGAGGGCACCGCATGCGGCCGGGCAGGCACGCGAGCGTAGCTCCTCAGACGGGCCGAGAGGAACGGGCTTAGAAAGAGCCATTAGCGGGGAGCTAGGCAGCTAAGCAGAGAAACAGGCAGCGTGGGCGGCTGGCTAGAGAGCAAAGAGACAAGCTAGCGTGGGTGGCTAGTTGTGAGACAGCACTGTCCTGTTCCGCGTTAGCAGATGCAGGAAAAAATCGTGTCTTGGGCGGGGAGCCTGGCACGATACAAGGGCTAGCGCGCGGGGTAGCAGGCTAACACCGAGTGGAGCTACTCAGCACTGACGCGCGTTCCCAAACCTTTCACGCCCGGCGGAGGCTGATCCGGAGATATATCCTCCTGCGGACAGTTAAGTGACAAGGCTCGTGTGGGATACACGGACGAAGCTGTGAGTGGGGTACTCCGAAATTCGCGAGAAGCGAATGTCAACTGAAGAGTAGTAGCGTTGCAGTGTCATATATGCTCGTACAAGGAGGGCGGGAGCCTCCTTCGCATTTGACACGCTACTGTCTGTCAGGGCCAGACGTGGTGCAATTGAATGCTTCTGTGGTGGTCATGACCGGACGTCATTCCCATAGGTGGATCTCGAAACGAGATGATGAAAGAGAACTAATATTTAATTCTGACTAGTCATAATTCCAGTTCAAGGTATCTTTAATTCCCCTCAATTCAAGATATCTACATTGTCCTATTTAGATATCTTAAATTAAGTTTTAACTAGTCAGAATGATGTTGTAGATATCACAAACTGGAAGTAAAAATAGCCATAATTTAATTGTAGATATCTATTATCAAGTTATAGATATCTTGAAGTGAATCTTGATTAGAGATATCTGAAATTGGAGATATCTTTAACTTTCCAATGTAATTACAGATATCTTGAATTAGAGTTTTGACTAGGCGAAATGACGTTGCAGATATCTGTTATGTCAGAAGCTATGGAAGTAGCTACATATTCGTACCGTTATATTTGAGTTTGGCATTAAGACAGAGATCATGAGAGCCAAGACCTTTTTTCTAATAAAATCACACGAAACCCAGTATGCTACATTAGCTAGCTTGTAGCCACGAAAACAGCTGATGTTTGATGGTGACAAGCTGGGTCCGACGAGGCCAAACTCCATTGCTAGCTTGCCATCTTATGTTTTAAAGCTTCAAAATTGTATTTTTACTCTGAGTTTGGCATTAAGACATACAAATCATAAAAACCAAGATGTTTTTACAGTAAAATCAGGCGAATAACGTTAGCCTGTAGCACAGACTGTATAAAGGCTTGTAGCCGCGAAAGCACCCGATATTTGGGGACAAGCTGGCTAACTTCCAAACAATGGGTAACTCCGGTGCTACATTGTCATCTTACTTTTAAAAGCTTCAAACTAACATTATATTTTCACTTCAAAAGTGGCATTAAGACATACAGATTATACAGATTATGAAGATTATACAGATTATGAAGGCTAATTTTTCGAGTGCGGGGGAAACAGGACAGGAGGCCACATAATGGCCCGGGAGGCCACAGTAGAAACAGGCGTATAATCTTCAGCGGTGTTTGCTGGCATCTGACATGGTACTGCCCAACTGCATGGGCTTCGGCGCCAAAGGAGCGAACAGATTTTACAGTTGAGGCAGAGAGCAGACACGTGAACAGAATGTGAGCGAGGACAGCCCCAGGCTCGAGCTCGCAGATGGTTGTGGAGGGAGATGGCGAGCAAGATCAGGCTATCCAGTGAACTGGACTCCTCCCGCGTCGCCAGCTCGTCTTTCAGACTTTCGCTTAGTGCATTAAGGAAAACACCTTTGAGGGCGGCGTCATTCAATCCGAACTCGGCCGCCTGGGTACGGAACTGAACAGCCATCTCTGCCACGCTGTAGTTCCCCTGGCGGAGCTGGAGTAGGCGCTGGGTGGCGTCGTGCCCAGAGACCGGATGGTCGAACACCCTGCGCATCTCCTCGGTGAAGGTGGTGAAGTTGAAACAGGCAGGCAGCTGACTGTCCCACACAGCTGTCACCCAATCCTGTGCGCTTCCCCCCAGGCAAGCCATGACAAAAGCTATCTTGCTGGCGTCCGAGGAGTAGGAGGCTGGTTGCAGCCGGAAGACGATGTCACATTGCAACAAGAAGTCTCGACATTTCCCCAGATTGTGCAGATAACACTCAGGATACAGCACACGGGGCTCCCTGCCCGGGAGGAGTGGTGGAGCCACGGACTGGACCTCGGGAGGCGGCGGCGGTTGGCTGGCTTAGGCCCTGGAAAGGGGTAGCTGGATCGTTACCTGACTCAGCAGCGTCCCCATCTGACCCTCTTGTTCGAAGACGCTCTTCATGGTTTCCTGGACGTGTTCCAGGCAGAGGCCATGTTGGCTAATAATAGCCCCTTGACAGGCGAGGGCATGGTGGAGCTGCTCCGAGTCTGCTGGGTCCATATTCTGGCCAGTTCATTCTATAATGTTTCCCTCAACTGGTATGGACCCAAATGCAGGACTCGGAGACAGACTCAGGAATAAGCTCCATTGGAGCACTTTATTAATATCAGCAAACAACAAGGGAGAAGGAGAGCAAGGTGAGGGTCTGAAAGCGGGGTTGGCGATAACAAAAGGGGCAGAGCAGATGAGGGGAATCAGGAGAGGAGCTGTGTGAGTGGTAGACAAACCGGAGACAGAGCTGGAAGCTGGATGGGCGAGGGCAGTGACAGAGCGGGGAATGCAGGCTGGCGGGCAAACTAGAAACAAATTATAAACAGGTTAGCAAGACTTTAGACAAGTTCCAAGACAACAACAAGCATGACAAGGTGTAACAAACTGGCAGCGAGACAAGAAGAGAAGGGAGAGTATATATATTTTTTATTTTATTTAACCTTTATTTAACCAGGCAGGCCAATAAGAACAAATTCTTATTTGCATTGGCGGCCTGGCAAAAGACAAAAGCCTCTTGGGGGGAGGGGGGAGGGGGCTAAAAAAAAAATCAGTACATGTAAAAAAAAAAAAACAACACATGACAGAGCACACATCATCCAATTTCCAGCAGCACAAAATAAAAAAATAAAAACATACAGACACACCTCCTCTCTCCACATCAGTTATAAGTTAAGAGTACAGTACATTACACACACACACATAAACCCGCAACACATTAAGCACAACAAAGCACACACACACAAATATATAATATGATGCAGATTTGGGACAGACAGCAGCCAACAAAGGCAGGAGGGTTGAGAGGGTTGAGATTGAGTGTGTGTGTGGATGAGATAGAGACCTTAAACCTTATATGAAAGCTGATTGTGTCAGTGTTTGAGTGACTTTTGTGACTTTTGTATTGTTCCAAGGCTGCAGCAGCAGCTGAAAAAAAAGATACCTGTTTTTGCAGTGTTTTTTTTTTTTTTTTTTTTTAATATGGTGAGCGTGGGCGGAGTTGGTGTTGCAGCAGCAGCATTTTGCAAGGGGCACACAGGAGGGGGGGGGGGGGGGGGGAGGACAGGTTGTGGATGAGATGAGCATGAGCCAGTGATATTACGACGGGGTGACGGGGGATGTAGGGTTTATAGGAGTATATAGTTGTGTAGGTGTGTGGTTTGGTGTGGCAAATAGGGCAAGAGTGAGGGCAGAGAGAACAGAGAGAGTTTGGAGTGCGCCTTGCATGCTTGCCTGCTTATATCATATATACCCCGGAACTAACATGGGAGTATGGAGGATTGGATTTAGAGTTTGTTTAGTTAAGTGAGTATTGATGGTGGAAGTGAAGGTAGCATTCAATACAAGATTTTATAGATTTTTTTTTGTGTTGTAACCTGTTTATTGTGGATTGGTGTGGATAGGGGGTGCATCAGCCAGAGATACCTATTTATTTATATTCATTCAAAGGGTAGAGACAGCTGGGTCAAGGGGGTGTGGCTGGGGGGGTGGGGGGGTAGCAGAGCCCTTCCTCCCAAACACTTGGACCTTGACCTTTAGGGAGGAGGAGGTGGGGAGAGGAGGAGGGAGGGAGAAGGACCTGAAGCAGCTTGCAGATTTACAGTGATGCCAGTACTATATCTGGGGAGGGGCCAACTGCATAAAGGGACTGTGTCATCGGAGTAGAGGTGTATATTAGAGAAATTAATGTTATTGCTATAAAATAATAAAAAATGATAAAAGAGTAAAGCTGAGAATTGGGGAACACCTCCTGTGTGGTGAGGGGCTGGGAGAGAGAGAGGAGCTCAGATTTCACCCCTCAGATTTCACCAGAGTTGACCACACCAGAGGTGAGGGAGTGAGTGAGTGCCCCTCCCGAGACGCCCCGACATACAGGTGAGATAACAAGGCAATCAATGAATGAAGCGTGAGAATGTATGCGAGAGTGAATGAGCTGATGAGAGAGCGTGTGGAATGCGAACGGGGAAGGTGAGTGGTTGGCTGAGAGATAATGAGGGGAAACGAGGGAACGAGGAGGAAAATCACGCCCAGTCTGCACAACACAGAAGGCAGACAGGGAAATCATAAAACGAGAGGAATGGGAAAAACACAGAGAACAATAGGGAGGTGGACTGGAAGGGAAGCAATGGACGTAACAGAACCTATGGCAAAAGTGCCACGTACTGTCTTTCTAACTCATATATTTTATTTTACGGTATCAATTTAGTTTTTAAAAAAAGTATTTTAAGTATTGTAGTGTTTTCATGAATACTCTGGCAGTCCAAAATAGTACAAATTGTATTTAGATTTTATTGTTTTTTGACAATGGTAGCTCCCAAGTGGTCTAATGTTGCATTAAAATCTATGAGGAGTAATTCTAAGTTATGTTATGATGGTGCAATATGTAAATTAAGAGTATGCCTGCTAGTTCTCAACTGTGTTAATGTTATTCTAATGTTATTCTTGTAGTCAGCTGATCATTAGCTTATAGTAGGCTACACTAATGAAGCATATAGTTCCAGAGTTATTAAATAACCATATGAAAACAGACAGAAAAAAAAGAGTTTAAAATGGCAAATACAAATAGCAGAAGAGACGTTCAATAAAGCTCTAAATAAATAAATACAGAATCAGTCGTGACCAAATACTTGGTTAGACATAATTGTTTTTGTTAGTTTGCACCACACTTCTGTGGTTTAAACTCTGTAACTGACTGACTGGCTAACGTTACGTACCGATTTGTCAGAAAAACTAGAATATGTGGATTCTTATTTCAATACTTTTGTGGATTTATACTTTTCCTCAACAGAGTTGTATATTATTTTATTGGATGCACGGCTACGAAAAAAAGTAAAGCAAGTATATAGGCTCTGTTAGCGGTGTGGTGATAACATTACTTAGCCCTTAGCCCAATTGACTTTTAGGTTTATGGAATGCAAAAAAACACAATTGAGCTAGCGAGAATCACTGTTGCAAGTGCCCCAGGCCAGGCACACCTTTTAACCATCGAAAAACGAAAAAATATGCAAGTTAGCTGACAGTATACACTGCATTTATGTCAACAAGCTTTGCAAAGAGTTTGTTGTCGGAGGAATTCGAGGCCAGCAACAGTTGCTACGCATTAGAGTGCTGCAATTGGTTGTTTCCCACTGTCAATAATTTCCCTAACATTCGGCTACAAAGGGCTAATTGTCCAGACTGTTCAAAGGGAAGTTGGAAGGATGCAAATGTTGCATGTATAAAAAACAAAAAACAAAACTATGGGTTACTTCCCGCCTAAATGACAGTGCTGGTGTCTTACCTCATTATGCAGCATCTCAACACCTCCTACTCCACCTTCTCCTGCTCCTGGAATGCTGACTGTCTGGCCTCCAGTGTGGTCCTGGGGCTGTGCTGTCTGGTGGGCATCCCCGGCAACATTGCTGTCATCGTGGTGATAGTACGCAGTTACAAGAGTGAGAACTTCAGCCTGAAGCTGATGCTGAACCTGGCGGTCTCTGACGTCTTGTCCCTCATGACGCTGCCGGTGTGGATCTATGCCTTCCTGTACGGCTGGGTGTTTCAACGTTTGGCCTGCAAGTTAATAGCTTATTTTGTCTACTGTACTTTATACTCAAACCTACTAACTGTCACCCTGATGAGCATGCACCGCTACCTGGCTGTGCTGTACCCTCAGTACTGGGCGAGGCTGCGTGGGATGGGTGAGAGGGTTCTGCTGGTCACCCTGTGGGGGCTTTCAGGTGTTCTTGCCTCCCCCATGATTGTGGTTCGGGATGTGGTTGTGCACAAGGACAAAGGACAGCATAGTTGCATTAGGAACTACAGGTCAGACGGGGAGAAGTTGGCCTTTCTGCTCATGGAGACTCTGCTGGCGTTTGTTGTCCCTTTCTCCCTCCTGGTCACCTCTTACTTCTGCCTCCACAAGAAGGTGAACCAGACCGCCTTCTTCACCAGCCAGAGGATGACCACGCTGGTGACCAGCATCGTGGTAACCTTCTTCATCTTCTGGAGTCCCTTTCATTTCATCAACGTGCTGAATATATCCTCGGTCATACTCAAATCCAAAAGTCTACTAAAAATCTCTGAGGCTGCTTTACAATTTACCGGGGCTCTGACCTTCATCAACAGTTGTGTGGACCCCTTCCTCTACGCCTTCAGCTCACGACAACTCAGACAAGGTGCCCAGCAATCAGGAACACAATAACTTAATCCAGGTTCTAGTTACGTTACTCTCTCTGGTATTCATTCAGACAGTTGCTAAACTACTTTACCAACTACTTTACCAATGCACCAATCCATAATTTCTGCTGTTGCTATCTAAAGTAGACAATTTGTGGTACTTAGTGTATATAAATTATATATAAACCTATAATTGCGATTTAGACAGCCAAGAGATGCTAACTAGCTATAAAGTTATATATGTTATGTTTAGCACCAATCACATCATCACTTATTATGTGAGTGGCTGCCTTTAGCTGCCCTATAGAAGTGAATGGAGAGCGACAAATACCCTATTCTGGATTATCACCCCAGGGGAGCACAGAGCAACTAACAAACATATTTTGCCACCATTTGGACTCATATCATGGCCAGGTAACTACACAAACCAAAGTTCTACAAAAGTTCAGTTGTGCTTTAAGGCTCCATGATACAGAGTTCAAGTTGGAAGCTGTTATAGCATGAATATAAATAACTTATCTATCCTTCTTTTTTCATTCTAATTTTTATCATTTTTGTTTGTTTTGATATTATTTTAATTAATCATTATTATTCATTATTATTTCTACTGTTATTATTTCAAATGGCAATTTTTTAAAATGATACCTACTATTAAATTTTTTTGTTTGTTTTGTTTTAATCTTTAATCTCCTGAGTTTATTTTATTTTATGTGCGAACAATAGATCAATCAATCCAAATAGCTTCCATGTATGTCAATCCAATTCCAATTATGCCACCAAATTTAAGTACAGGAAGAAAAGTAGCAGATTTTCTTCTTTTTCTAATGAAAAACTGAGTAAGGATCACTCATGCTGGAGGGACTTTATGTAAGATCTGCTGCACCAATATTGTGTGTGAGTGTGTCTGTGCATGGGAGTCTGGGAGATAATGTGTGTGAGTGTGTCTGTGCATGGGAGTCTGGGAGATAATGTGTGTGAGTGTGTCTGTGCATGGGAGTCTGGGAGATAATGTGTGTGAGTGTGTCTGTGCATGGGAGTCTGGGAGATAATGTGTGTGAGTGTGTCTGTGCATGGGAGTCTGGGAGATAATGTGTGTGAGTGTGTCTGTGCATGGGAGTCTGGGAGATAATGTGTGTGAGTGTGTCTGTGCATGGGAGTCTGGGAGATAATGTGTGTGAGTGTGTCTGTGCATGGGAGTCTGGGAGATAATGTGTGTGAGTGTGTCTGTGCATGGGAGTCTGGGAGATAATGTGTGTGAGTGTGTCTGTGCATGGGAGTCTGGAGATAATGTGTGTGAGTGTGTCTGTGCATGGGAGTCTGGGAGATAATGTGTGTGAGTGTGTCTGTGCATGGGAGTCTGGGAGATAATGTGTGTGAGTGTGTCTGTGCATGGGAGTCTGGGAGATAATGTGTGTGAGTGTGTCTGTGCATGGGAGTCTGGGAGATAATGTGTGTGAGTGTGTCTGTGCATGGGAGTCTGGGAGATATTGTGTGTGAGTGTGTCTGTGCATGGGAGTCTGGGAGATAATGTGTGTGAGTGTGTCTGTGCATGGGAGTCTGGGAGATCATGTGTGTGAGTGTGTCTGTGCATGGGAGTCTGGGAGATAATGTGTGTGAGTGTGTCTGTGCATGGGAGTCTGGGAGATAATGTGTGTGAGTGTGTCTGTGCATGGGAGTCTGGGAGATAATGTGTGTGAGTGTGTCTGTGCATGGGAGTCTGGGAGATAATGTGTGTGAGTGTGTCTGTGCATGGGAGTCTGGGAGATCATGTGTGTGAGTGTGTCTGTGCATGGGAGTCTGGGAGATAATGTGTGTGAGTGTGTCTGTGCATGGGAGTCTGGGAGATAATGTGTGTGAGTGTGTCTGTGCATGGGAGTCTGGGAGATAATGTGTGTGAGTGTGTCTGTGCATGGGAGTCTGGGAGATAATGTGTGTGAGTGTGTCTGTGCATGGGAGTCTGGGAGATAATGTGTGTGTGTGTGTCTGTGCATGGGAGTCTGGGAGATCATGCTAGAATAAAAAAATATTGGCAGAAAGAGCCTCAATCATATTTGCATATAGGAAAACAGCAACCAAATAGTGATTATGCACAGTTGCACACACACTACACCACAACTCTGCTGTATATAGAGTGCTATTCAGACCTGAGATAGGCGGCAGTGTAGTACAATGGTTAAGGAACTGGGTTTGTAACCGAAAGGTCGCAGGTTTGGAATCCCACGTAGGACACTGCCGTTGTACCCCTGAGCAAGGTACTTAACCTGAATTGCTTCAGTATATATCCAGCTGTAAATGGATACTATGTATAAATGCAAAAATGCTGTGTAAGTCGCTCTGGATAAGAGACTCAATAAAACTACACAGCTAAAGAAATTGTAACGTTCCAATTCTTAAAGAAAAGTTATGTGCAATAAAGTGAAATGACACAGGAAAAAAGTATTGAACATGGGGGTGAGACAAGATTTAGCTGTAAATTATTAACCATCACTCTGCTGCCAGAAATACAGTAGATATGAAAGGATCACTTTAAGGGTCGTTTCTCCTGACATATTTTCCTATCGAACTCTATGGAAAAATAAGTTCTACAATTTCTTTAGCTGTGTAGTTTTATTGAGTTAATACCAATGTCTGGTAAAAATCTCATGTGAATAGCTACATTGGAAATATGTTTGATAATAAAATTGTTGACGTGTCCAATACTTATTTCCCCCATTGTATTAGTGCATTATCATGATCTGTCAAATGATCAGACTCAAATGGTGTTTATTTACACATAATTAACCCTATACATATGGCTTTACCTCCAAGAGTTTGAAAGAAAGGTAGGTGTTATAGCAACAACTATTAAGCTTCATTGGGCTAAATTAAACAAATTGTAAAATTAAAATAATATAAGCACTACTGGACGTGACTCACCCTATAAATATTTGCGTTAGTTGTCTGGCTGCTACAGACCGTATAACTAATGAGACATTTAATCAAAGGTGACTACAACAGATTTGGTAAACTGCATATGTAGCATGTTTACCGGTTTATGTAATCGTTTGCAATGTAGCTCAATGTGAATATGGGACCTTTATTCTTCATGGCATGCATAGCGATTTCTAACAGAACGTGGCTTAAGAGAGTAACTAATCCCTCAAAACATGAAAAGCGCAGTTAAGAAAAATGAACAGCTTTTTAAGATTCAGGCATTGCAATTGTGGTTGGAATGAAAACCAGCATATACAGGAGTCCCCCCGGACTGAGTTTTAAAATCACCTGGCCTATGTCCTCAGACCCTCACCTACAATACCTCTCTGCTCTGCTGCATCTGGGCAACTGGCCCTTCCTCTGCATGCCTGCATTACCAGCACATGTCTTCTCTTTCTCTCTCTTTTGGCGATATCACATTTTTGTATTCCTGAGAGGAACACTGATGTTCTCTACTACTGTGCATCACTCTGGATAAGAACATCTGATAAGTGATTGTAAAGTAATGTAAACTATTTCAGAGTCAATTCTTGTTCCACAGTTGGAGGTCTTAAGGTCAAGTAAAAGAGAAGTTAGGCAGCTGGATTTCAGAGGACTGTGGTGTAACATTTCCTATTTCAGTTAGCCTGAGGTGTCAGCTATATCTCTGGCTTCATCTTTAATATCAGTCTGAAGATGTCACTGCTTAACGCCTCCAACTCAAGCCTGGACTCGATCAACTCTGAGCGCATTGCCCCAAGCGCTGTTATGGCGCTCCTCTGCGTGATTGGCGTCTTCGGCAACGTTGCGGTGGTTTTGGTGATATTGTGCAATGAAAAGTGGGGGAATTTAAACTTCACTCTGAAGCTGATGCTGAACCTGGCTTTCTCTGACATTCTGTCCCTCCTCACGCTACCTGTGTGGGTTTACACCTGGCTGCATGGCTGGAGCCTTGGCCTTGGCACGTGCAAATTTGTCTCCTATGTGGTCATCGGCAGCTTGTACGTCAGTGTGCTGACAGTCACCCTGATGAGTGTGCAGCGCTACCTGGCTGTGCTCTACTCTCAATTCTGGGCAAAGCTACGTCGGACAGGTAAGAGGGTTCTCCTTGTTGCCTTGTGGGTGCTGGCGGGTGTCCTCGCCTCACCAGCGATCGTTCTGGGGGATGTGGTCGGCAAAGAGATGCGATGCAAATGGCGCTACAGAACGGACTCAGAGGAAGTGGCCACCTTGCTAATGGAGACTCTTCTGGGGTTCATCGTCCCTTTCTCCGTTCTGGTCACCTCTTACTTCTGCCTCCACAAGAAAGTGAACCAGACCGCCTACTTCACCAGCCAGCGGATGACCAGGCTGGTGACCAGCATCGTGGTCACCTTCTTCATCTTCTGGAGTCCCCTTCACATCGGCAACATCCTGAAAATCTTGGGGGTCTTACTGAAATCTCAACCTCTTAAGACCTTTGTGGACGACATCTCGGGCTACACCCAGGCCCTGACCTTCCTCAATACCTGTGTGAATCCCTTTCTATATGTCTTTGCTACACGATGCCGCAAGGAGAGCACAGAGCAGTCTTCAACATCACAGGCCATTTCAACTACCAATGTGTAACTCCCAGAGGAACGCCAGTGATGTCAACTCTGGGATCAAATGGCTTATTTATAATGATTACTTATAATGAGTCATTTACTATTTGGTGTAATCATGTCTGTGAAGTTTCATTATTGTTTTGTGAATGACAATATAGAAGAACTATGTGTATGTAGCTTGGGCATTTTTTAAAATCATTGAGTTTTAATCTGATTTCACCATTATGGAAAGTTATGCAAAAGGTATTGCGACTGGAAATGTAATGTTATTGCGACAGCCAGTGCTATTTATACATTAAAGATATTGCTCCATATGGGACACTTTTTGAAAAAGAACCAGCCATAAACCTCCAAATTATGCTTTAGTTATAGCTGATTTAAATTATTGCTGCTGTGATATTAGATTTGTTTTTGGTCTATGGGTAATTTTCACAGTGCAATTGTATAGGTATGTTGTTTTCATGGATAATTGGTGGGTCCAGTGATGATTCTAAAACTGTTATTCTTCAATGCTTATATTTGAGTATTTTTTGCTTGATGGTTGTTTAATGCACTACTGGCTGTGCGATACCTATGTTCTCGTCTTGTAAATGCATTAATGGTATCTTTCTATTATTACAGTGAAATATTTGAATAGGTGTATGAAAAGGAATTATTATCATACCTTTCATCTTATTTCATTTACAGTCAGTAATGGACTAGATTATCAGTGTTTCTAATAAAATGGTGCCACAGATCATGTTTTTGGTGTTGGAGTTTTTTTCCCCCCAGTGTATTTGCTGTGCTTTCTAAAGGGAACACTTCGCATTCCATGCATAGCACATAGTAATCCATATATTTCCGCACTACAAATACGCACTGCGATATACAATACGCAAAGGTTTAGGCCTAGATTCTGCAGAATGTCCCGTACAACAGGAGCACAGCAGTCTGCTCCCTCTATCGTGGAACCCTCAAAGTGACTTTACCTTGGCATTTCATTACATTACATTACATTACATTATAGGCATTTAGCAGACGCTCTTATCCAGAGCGACTTATACAGCATTTTTGCATTTATACATACTATCCATTTACAGCTGGATATATACTGAAGCAATGCAGGTGAAGTACCTTGCTCAGGGGTACAACGGCAGTGTCCTACCTGGGAATCGAACCTGCAACCTTTCAGTTACAAAGCCAGTTCCTTAACCATTGTACTACACTGCCTGTAGTTTCCCCTCATGTGCCTCCACCTACTGTCAGCCTGATAGGGAGATATTCTATCGACTGCCCTTGTTCAGGGAAGTAAATCGTTGATCCAGGAATTACAGTAGATGACAGTGTGATTGACGCATCACGGGAGGGCAGGTGGCATTTCTAATCAGAAAATAAACTTGGTGTTTCCTCTAAAATAAGGCCGCCTTGGGATAAAGCTAGTACATCTCAGTTTTTAAATAAGTTAGTTTTATGATTTTTATCTATAAAAATACTGTAACAAATCTATGGCTTATTGGATCCCATTATCTGAGTACAGAAGTATGGTCAGCTAGCTTGATAGATAGCCTGGTCAGCTAGGCCAATCTATGATGCATTCCTCCATTCTGAAAGCTGAATATTCATATGCCTTCATTTTTTGCAAACAATCAGATTACTGTCATGCCAAGAGACAGAATATTTTGAGAAGGGAAAATCTGCACATATACTGTTTCAAGTCTAATAAAAACTGCACTGCCTATGTGCCTGTTTCTCATCACAGTATCTTCATCAGGGGGGCTTCAGTAATCACCAAAACAGCCATACATCTCTCTACACTCAGTATTTAATTTACATATACAGTCAATATTTGTTTAAAATATATGAATATGCATGAATCATATACCAATAACATACTATATGTGTGTGTGTGTGTGTGGGGGGGGGCATGTGGGATGCGCACTAATAGATATAGAACCATAGATGTGACATATCGTGTGATGTAATAGTAATTTGGTGTTCTGAAATTGAACATTTTGGCAGCCATTTTACCTGGGTAGGCCTACAGTACTGAGCCAGCAAAGAGGAACCTATGGCAAAAGAGCCATGTACTGTCTTTCTAACCCATATATATTTTATTTTATCAATTGAGTTTAAAAAAAAGTATTTTAAGTATTGCAGTGTTTACATGAATACGCTGGAAGTCTAAAATAGTACAAATTGTATTTAGATTTTATTGTTTTTTGACAATGGTAGCTCCCAAATGGTCTAATTTTGCATCAAAATCTAAGTTATTATCAGAATCTGAGTAATTCTAAGTTATGTTATGATGGTGCAGGTTGTAAATTAAGAGTATATGCCTGCTAGTTCTCAACTGTGTTAATGTTATTCTATGTAATTTTGATATGTTGGTCTATGGTTGTAGTCAGCTGATCATTAGCTTATAGTAGGCTACACTAATGAAGCATTTAGTTCCCAAGTTATTAAATATCATAACCACATGAAGCTCTAAATAAATAAACACAGAATCAGTCGTGGCCAAATATTTTACCCAACAGCTACTGCCCGTTAAACAGAATTGTTTTTGTTAGTTTGCACCATAGTTCTGTGCTTTGCACTGTGCTTTGTGACTGACTGACTGGCTAACGTTACGTACCAATCTGTCAGAGAAACTGAAATATGAGTATTTTATTGGATGCATGGCTATGAAAAAAAGTAAAGTAAGTATATCGGTGTCATAGGCTGAGATACTGGGAATCAAGGCCCTGTCCCCACCCTCCCCATTTTATGTTGTCTTGTTTGTCTTCCCCTCTCCCCAATTACACCACTGACTTGGAGTGTCCCTTTAGAAGGGTAGAATAGCAGAGACTAGGGTAGGTCCCCTTTGTTTGTAGCACCAGTGTGGCGTTGTAGTGTCCTCACTATACCAGTTGCAGTGCCTTCCCTAGGGTTGCTTGTTTGCAGTGCCATCCTAATATTAATTTCACAGTAGAGCTTGTGTGTCACTAGGAGTCTCTTCTTTCCCCCTAAAGTCCAGGGAGTAGTAGTCTGTTGTGAGAGTCCATGGATTTAATAAATGTACTTTTATTATTTTTGTAATAAAATTTATTGTGAGAATATTTATCTGTCCCAGTCTTCTGTGTTTGGGTTGTGTGTTGGAGAATTAAAATCCTGTGTTTGGGTGGAGAAGTCGGGGGTATACTCGGGGACCCTCTGACATAGGCTCTGTTAGCGGTGTGGTGGTAATGTTACTTAGCCCTTAGGTCAATTGACTTTTATGTTTATGGAACGTCAAAAACGCAATTGAGCTATAGCGAGAATCACTGTTGCAAGTGCCCCAGGCCAGGCATCACCATTCTAACCATCATGAAAACAAAAAAAGGTTAGCTGACAGTATACGCTGCACTTATGTCAACAAGCTTTGCAAAGAGTTTGTTGTCGGAGGAATGAGAGGCTAGCAACAGTTGCTACGCATTAGAGCGCTGCAATTGGTTGTTTCCTCCTGTCAATAATTTCCACAACATTTGGCTACAAAGGGCTAATTGTCCAGACTGTTCAAAGGGAAGTTGGAGGGACGCAAACAATTTGAGGATGTTGCATGTGAAAAAACGAACAATCACTGCATTATGCTTAAAACTGTGGGTTACTTCCTGCCTAAATGACAGTGCTGGTGTCTTACCTCATTATGCAGCATCTCAACACCTCCAACTCCACCTTCTCCTGGAACACTGACTGTCTGGCCTCCAGTGTGGTCCTGGGGCTGTGCTGTCTGGTGGGCATCCCCGGCAACATTGCTGTCATCGTGGTGATAGTACGCAGTTACAAGAGTGAGAACTTCAGCCTGAAGCTGATGCTGAACCTGGCGGTCTCTGACCTCTTGTCCCTCATGACGCTGCCGGTGTGGATCTATGCCTCCCTGTACGGCTGGGTGTTTCAACGTTTGGCCTGCAAGTTAATAGCTTATTTTGTCTACTGTACTTTATACTCAAACCTACTAACTGTCACCCTGATGAGCGTGCACCGCTACCTGGCTGTGCTGTACCCTCAGTACTGGGCGAGGCTGCGTGGGATGGGTGAGAGGGTTCTGCTGGTCACCCTGTGGGGGCTTTCAGGTGTTCTTGCCTCCCCCATGATTGTGGTTCGGGATGTGGTTGTGCAAGACAAAGGACAGCATAGTTGCATTAGGAACTACAGGTCAGACGGGGAGAAGTTGGCCGTTCTGCTCATGGAGACTCTGCTGGGGTTTGTTGTCCCTTTCTCCCTCCTGGTCACCTCTTACTTCTGCCTCCACAAGAAGGTGAACCAGACCGCCTTCTTCACCAGCCAGAGGATGACTAAGTTGGTGGTCAGCATCGTGGTCACCTTCTTCATCTTCTGGAGTCCCTTTCATTTCATCAACGTGCTGAATATATCCTCGGTCATACTCAAATCCAAAAGTCTACTAAAAATCTCTGAGGCTGCTTTACAATTTACCGGGGCTCTGACCTTCATCAACAGTTGTGTGGACCCCTTCCTCTACGCCTTCAGCTCACGAAAACTCAGACAAGGTGTCCAGCAATCAGGAAGCACGGCAGATGTCTCCACCAGGAATGTCTAAAACACCCGGCCATCTTTCTACTATCTCTACAGCTGAGTAACTCCATTCGTACAGCTACAGCAAACTAAGCTGTCTGTTGAACTGAAATTTACAATTGACACGACATTTACAATTATGCATTTACCAGGCATGTTAAGCCAAAGTCATTTATAGAAGGGGCACTAACCACCATAAGATCTCCAAAATAAAAGCAAACAAAGGCAAGTTTTTAATTGTTGAATAAAATTGTAATTCAAGTGAAGTTTAAAAGCTTAAAAAGGGTTTTCAGTCCCTTACAGAAAAAAAGCCAGTGATTCTACCTTCCTGGCTGAGAGGGAAGGTTGGTCCACTGGGGAATAAGAGTAAGGGAGGAGAGTAGGGGCTGTGACGAGAGATCTGGTCGAAGTGTATGGTGTCATCAGCGTCTGAAAGTATGAGGGGGCAGTATTTTATATCTTGATACATGCCAGAGTAATTGCCTGAAATTGGATATGGGAAGTCAGTGAAAAATGGTAAGACATTGTGTGGTATGAATTCCTTTAGCCTGGTAAGCTAGCCAGCAAAGCATTGTAATAGTCCAGTAGCCTCTCGGCTGAGGAAAGGATGGATTTTCCTGACGTTGTGAAGGGAGAATCTGCACATCTTGGCCGCAATGTGTCCTGAGAAGTTCAGTTGGTCATGGACATATTAGGATTTTTAATAACAGTCATTATACAGTATATCATCACTGATATGGTAAGTAGGCTATACTGTATTTTATAGGTTAACCTATTCCATATTGAGTTTAAATTAACTTTATTTTATCATTCACTTTTTTTTGTTTTTGTACACATTTTTGTTATAATTCACATTGCTTTCCTCATTTGTTTTCTTTTTGCTTGGTATAGTAAATATATATTTAAAGTAAATATATTTTTATTTGTACTGATTGAGCTTGCTGTTTATTTCATTCATAATTAATGATGGCAATACTCTGTTTACGCAAATACTTAAATTAAAGTTTTGTTCTTGATGATGGCGGTGGCACCTATCTATTATACTGGTACTGTTGTCTTCAGAGGGTAAGAAAACACCATTTATCACTGAAATTGTATTTTTCCCATGACCCAGAAAATTGATTACATGCAAACACTGATAAAAATTCAACACACAACAGAAGAGAAACATATCGATGACAGTACATATATGTACTAGTGAAAGTTCTGCATGAGAGTGCATGTGTGGGTGAGAGTGCATGTGAGAGTGCATGTATGGTGGAAGCTCTGGGTGAGAGTGCATGTGTGGTGGAAGCTCTGGGTGAGAGTGCATGTGTGGTGGAAGCTCTGGGTGAGAGTGCATGTGTGGTGGAAGCTTTGGGTGAGAGTGCATGTGTGGTGGAAGCTCTGGGTGAGAGTGCATGTGCTTCAATATAGTCTGTGTGGGTGGGAAAAATAAAATAATACTGGCAGAAAGAATCTGAATGACATTTGCACGTCAGAAAAATAGAAACTTATGATGCAGCCAGGTATCACAAAGCAATCAATACCACCATAAGGTTCTGCTGGAATCACAGTGAAGAAGCCTGAGCTAAAATGTGACTATTTCATCTGCTCATCTTTTTCATTCTTATTATTTTAGAAGTATATTTATAAATATTTCTTATCAGTAAGGAAAATCATTCTCATTACTGACACCAGTGGCCGTAAGTGAACTGCTGCCAGCAGCCTGCTGTTAGCGCGCTTCCTCACAGGAGCGAGGAGCGAGGATTTGGTGGCTGGATAATGTTAGCTACTACCTGGCCTGGTTCCGGTGTAATGTTCGCTGGTAAAGTAATTTGTATGGCAAGCTAGCCAAGTAACGTTACCAGTCAGATCAGCCCTGGGAGTCAGGTTTGAATCGATGTAACTTAGCTAGCTAACGTTATCCACTCAGACAGTATTTTGCTAGTGATAACTTTAGCAAGCGAACTAGCTAACGTTAGCCAGCTATATGTAACTTAAGAAGAATGCCAGCTCGGGGTCGGTTTTGATCCCCAACAATAAATAAAGGTCTCTCCATGGCTGGAATGCCTGGCCAATGTTCACCCTTGTTTTTGCCCCATTTCGGTCACACTGCCGTTTGGCCAAACGGGCTTCGGTCGATAAAACTTTTATCTTCGCCTTTGGTGGACTCGACTCGTTGTTTGCTGGTTGACTGGTCCATTTCTCAGCAGCTAACTGGCTAGTGTTGTCTTACACTAGTTCAGTTCGCTAGCCCTTATGTTGTGGTGCTGTGGGGGGCGGGCTAGCCAGCGAGGGAAGGCACACGGGAACGCTTTGACGTCACAGCCTTAATTTTCCTGGCAAATCCGACCCGCAGCTTTTACGTAAAAATCAGCCCATAGGCTCTTATATGCACCGGAGAAATTTGGGGAAGATTGGGGAAGGTTACGTTACAATTTGTTCATACATTGGCAATTGAAAGCGATTCATGCATGTAAAAATCTTACATATAGCTCCTTTAAAAGTTATTTCCAACAAATTAGCAACAATGCCAGTCCAACCGTATTTACACAGATTTATTATTTCAGACAAACAACCGATTGTTCAGTACAACTGCTGGTTGAGTCTACCCACCCATATCATTTAAAGGTCCAGTAGACAAGTTTTCACTTTCGTAACAATGGAGCTAATTATGTCAACATTCAAATACAAATCAAAATATAATTGGTGTGACTGCCGCATTGGGAAAACACCCACCAAAAACACCCATATTATTTGGTAGCGTCTGCATGTCAAAGCGTCTACACCCACGGACTGCATAAAGCTGCATATAAAGGTTACTTCTCCAACTCCACTCTGTGCGAGCTTGCCTGTAGCCTGCGGTGTGAAAAGAAGCAGGTTGACAGCACAACGTTTTGCGGATGTCCGCACTCTCCCCAATCAATGCAGCTCAACGCGGCTGCGGTTGCAGATAGTCTTAGGACCCAGGAAGAGAACGCATTTATTTTTCGGATATTGGCTGTAGAAGATTCATCTGTTGTTTGCCACCACTTTTACCAATCTGTACAGATGCACAGACATGGTTGTCACTGTACTACAAGTGTCACAAGTGATAATTTAATATGTTTCTTTCTGCATGTTACAAACCTTTTGACATCCATCACATACAAGAAAACAGATACGATGGGCAGAGGTAGAGGACTGCAGTGCCAATGTAAATTTCCCTAAAATTCAGAAAATGTTAATTATTTAATAATAATTTCATAAAAAAACAATTTTGCCCACCTGCCACCACACATTAGAAGAGTTTCAAGGGGATGAACCACCCAACATATTTGTTATTATGAATAATTGTAATGTTAGAAATGACACAAGTTAAGTTGCAATGCTTTCACTTTAAAGTGACAAATAAGGAAATAAAAATGAAACAAAATATAACTGAGTAGATTAGTAGAGCAACATATTCCAGTACATTGTATGTTTCAAGTGCTATGTTTTCATAGCATTGAATTTGCAATAATAATCTTTTACAATAGGTTTATTTATTGCAAAGTCACAGTGGGAAGAACATCCACTGAGGTTGAATATGTTGAATATCTGGTGACACCTGCTGGACACATAGTGGCACTACATTTAAACTCCAGCTCGTCTTAGTGCAGTGTTTTTTTAAAAAGTTATTCAGTACTTGATTGATCAATTAAAACAGTTATTAACTCACCTCGTTTTACAATTTCATGTGTTTGAACTGGTTGTGGAATTTAAATTTAAAACAAAAGCCAGCATACGCTGTGGCTCACCAGCACCACGACTGAGGACAACTCCCCATGAGGACTTACATTTCAGCATCCAGAGTGTCTTGCAAAGACCATATTTTTACATACAACCCATTTAGACATCTTACTTTTTTTCGCTCTGGGAGAGCATCTCTATAAGAGCATCTGCTAAATTAACAAAACGTAATGCATTTGCCACCCTCTTTTAGGTGTTTTCCCAAGGTATAAGTCGCAGATTTAGGGATGGTAAATGATACAATTAATTTCCGTCATTTGGAATTAGATTTCCTTCTGGGCTTGACTTGGATTCCTTTTGCTGGATCCACCACACATTTTTTATCGTGGTAATGTGCCAACAACTTTTCCCAGAGGGCACTGCACTTCAGTAAGTGTTGGTTTCCTGCAAGGAAACAAATGTCAGGACTCTCTGATGATAAATTAAGAGCACCATGCAAGTCTAATGGAAAATATGCTTGAACAACAATTAAAATTGAGATTTTTTTAGGAGTGAATTCATTACACGATAAAGTGATCAGTGTTGTTGATTGTTGACCATGTTTGATTTAACACTGACATTTTACTGTGTGTAAAATATAGGTTTCCTCCTGGCATGATTAAAGAAGTGTAAAAGGCATCGTAGATCCCCGTATTGCTATAGCGCATCGTAAGATACATAAAGCAGAATTTGGACGTGGTACAGCCTGTCAAAGTGTGTCATTCTGATTGATTCAGCCAGCGAATTAAAACATTACTGAACGGTACAGTAGGTTTTTACTTAAGAACTATTTTTAATACAGAGGCTGTATTAAACACTTGGTGACGTTGGAGTGTGTAGGTCTGGTGCAGTACCGAGGATACAGAGGCCATCCTGAGCCCTGGTGATGGCCACGTTGATCTGGTTGGGATCCTTGACGAAGCCAAGCTTCTTCGACAACCATGCTTTAGTGGGCCTTGGCACCTGTTCGTCAATCTCTGCCTGGGCACAGGATCTAACGGTGGACAGGATGACGTAGCGCCACTCGCTTCCTGCAGACAGACAGAAGTTTTCTCTACTGAGGGTGTCATACATACATACACATGCATACGTATATATATAAACAATAAGGAAGCACTCGTGCACATCCAGACTCCAGAATGGGAGGTGCTGGTCAAGGCAAGAAAGTATTCAAAAACATAAAAAATGACACCTTCCTTGAATGCATATAGGAAGGGACAACTGCACCTGACGAAGCGCAAGCGAAACGCGTTGTGCAAGTTAAGAATAAATCTTGATGAAGCATTGAAGTAAGTCAGTCTGTGTGTCTTTTTGCAAAGGAGTGTGCGGTCCCTCCTATATGCATTCAAGGAAGGTGTCATTTTTTATGTTTATATATATATATATATATATATACAGGTGCAGCTCAAAAAATTTGAATATCGTGAAAAAGTTTAATATTTTTTGTCACTCATTTCAGAAAGTGAAACTCATATATTATATAGATTCATTACACATAGAGTGAAATATTTCAAGCCTTTATTTCTTGTAATTTTGATGATTATGGCTTACAGCTAATGAAACCCAAAATTCAGTGTCTCAGAAAATTAGAATATTTTGCTTTAACATATTTTTAACAGTACCTGAAAATAAGATATTGAGAGTCTTTTGATGTTGATTGGTCACAGACTTCAGGAAGTAACAGCATGCAAAGGATATTAAATATATTAAATATGATACTTTAAAAATATGTTAAAGCAAAATATTCTAATTTTCTGAGACACTGAATTTTGGGTTTCATTAGCTGTAAGCCATAATCATCAAAATTACAAGAAATAAAGGCTTGAAATATTTCACTCTATGTGTAATGAATCTATATAATATATGAGTTTCACTTTCTGAAATGAGTGACAAAAAATTATTGAACTTTTTCACGATATTCTAATTTTTTGAGCTGCACCTGTATATATGGTTGGAGGGTGGAGTTGAGCTTATAACTTTCTAACTCTCTAAAATGCATTTTCTCATCAAATGATACAGTTTGTGTAGATTATTGCCTTGTTTGAACAGTGACAGACCTTGACTTTTCATAATGGTACACACAGCAACATCCTTAATGCCTTTGTCCGACAGGGTCTTGTTCATCTTTGACACCTGGGCATTGTAGGGCGTCAAGATGGCAATGCTTGTGGGATCAATTCCAGACTTAGAGATAAGCAGACTGGCAATTCGAACCTGGAGAAGTACAGAAAGAGAAGTCTGGGAATTTACTGATAAGACTACAAAATGCAGTTTTAAAAACATAATGCAATGAGTAAGGCATTCCCACAGTCAATGGGCAAATTAAGAACGAATTACAGATAAATGGCAACGTGTGATACCATTTCCTTGTTCCCACCCTGCTGAGGCTATGATGTAGGTCAGCTAATTAAGTGTCACTTTATGTGAAAATGACAGTTGCATACATACTGTAGCGAACAAGGTTCTGGTGGGTCTCTTGGGGGAGAGGCCGTTGCACTAAGCACTGCATCAAAGATGAATTCACCGTTAGTGGAGGAGTTAGGCTGCCTCAGGAGCGAATCATTACAATATCAGTGAAATTCAAATAATGTGTATAGTAAATCGACCACTTCTATCAATTATTCTGTGTAAATACAGAAGTTGGACAAAATAACCACATGAAAAGGGACTTAACTTTCAAGTAACTAAATCACAAAGGCAGCTACAGGTAAGTCATATTAAGATGAATTCCAATAAGCAGTTTGTGTCAGCTATAAAAGAGGTCTGAAAATCAGCACTTGATATGTGAGTTTACAACGCAACGTGCGGAAAGTAACAGAGTACCAAGGAGGTCAAACAGCCTGCTGCGGGTGTATCGGTCACAGAAACTGCAAAAGTGCTTAATGTGGCAAGATATGCCAAACACAATCAAGCTGCATCAGCAAAGAGGAACAGTGGTCACAAGTTGAAGCTCATTGACAGGAACACTTGAATACTTACAGGATAGTTGCTAAACACCCAAAACTATACAGCCTAAAAATGAATCAACACTTTTCTGACCCAGTCTCAATAAAATCAGTTTTTTTTTAGCTTCACAGAGCTGGTATTTGTGGCAGATCCATTCAGTATGACAGCATTCTAAGAAAGTCTTTAGGGTGTTCTGAAAGTGAAGGGTGGCTCTACACTTTACTAGTTACTTGATACTCATATCTTAGGTGTGACCATTATTTTTTCAAACCCGACCGGTTACTTCCACAGTTTCACACCTTAAGGCGCTTGTGCACTGCCAGGTAATCATTGTTTTTTTTCTTGTTGCTATTTTTAAAAATACATGTGTGTTGTTATAGCTTTCATTATAGTCATATTTCATAACATGACATTGATTTGTTGAATTGGTTTATGAAATCCATAGCAGGAATAACACCAATTATGACACCAACCGCCTGCTCAACCTCCTCCACATTCATTGTGGAGTTTTCATTCCCTTCTGTTGTGGAAACCACCAGTGTCTCTTCCTGCCCCTCCACGTGGCCAAACAGTATAGCAGTTGGCTTCTTGGATGGACACAGCAGGACGCTCGTCTCACGTTTGGCCTCCGTCTTCAGACTGCCATTGTAAAATGTCTCTGAGGGAAATTTACATATGTCCTCATGCTAAACACAGACAGACAGACAGACAGAAACACACACTGGATTTATAAGGGACTGAAATGAACAAAACATGTCAGTCTAACAAACACCTGACTTTTGCTCTAGTAAATCACTGATCTTGGAAAGCATCACTTCCAAAATCAGTGATTTCAGAGGTATTTTAAAAAATAATTACTTCAGGGTACAACAGCCATAAATGTATGCAAATTATGTAGCTGCAGATAAGCACACATATGTGACCAGTATGCAAAATATGCAGATTTAATTTTGGGAGGCCTGCAAGAATGTATTTCACATACCATGGCTCTCCTGCATATTTAATAAATCTGGTTTTATGAGCCTTGTGACTGAAGAGCTTTGATAAGGGTGGAACTCTAATCAACGTGGGCGGGGAAGGTGTGAACTGGAATCTAAAAAGGGCAACAGTACCATTCTGTATTGTGTGTCAAGCATTGTAACCAAATCCTTGTAGGACTTTGTTTGGTAGCGCTCAAATAGTGATTTGTTGAAGCCCAGTGTCTTCACCAGTTTGCATGGAACAATGGGCTGCATTTGTTTATGGTCTCCGAGCAACACAATCTGAAAGGCAGAGGGGTGGACAGTTAATCATTTGAACAGTCCTTCAATTACCAAACACTCCAATAGATACTGCTGTCACTTCTCATACTCCTAATGCTATTTTATTTAACCTTAATTTAACCAGGCAATCCCATGGAGATACAATATATAATCTACTCTCCAAGGGAGATTGGGTCAAGAAGACAGCTCGGTATACACAGAACAGACATACCATAACAGGCACAGATTAAAAAGTATACAAAAACAGTTTAAAAAATTACATACTTTCAGATATGCCTCCTGGATTCTTTATTTAAACTATTTCAGTGAAACAAAGCCCTCTAAACAGTGTGTGCCACCGTAGCACAGTTCTCACTCTTAGTATCTGGAATGTAATAAAGGTTTGAGAGCAGGGATACTAGCCTGCATGGAAAAACAGTCAGGCATACCTTTTCCGGTTTGTGGGAAACCAGTGGAATCAGAATCTCTGGCTCCGTCGCCATTGAACACTCATCTATGAGAATCTGGCGGAAGTTCATTGTCTTGATGAAATTTGGGTCTTGGGCAGCCGCACAAGTGCAGAGGATGACATCATGCTTTTTCAGTTCATACTGGCGTGCATCGTTCAACAGTTTCCTGTATCTGAAGGGAAAAGGATGATTAAAATACATAACAGTTGCGTCTCAATTCAGTGATTCACCAAAAAATGGTTTGAATTGATATATTGAAGAAGATTCAGAATATAATTGAAGAGTGTTTTTCCAAACCTCACTATGTCCAGTTGTGATAAACCATATTTCTACTATTATTGGCACCCCTGGTAAAGATGAGTTAAAAGGGTTATAAAAATGTACCATTTGGTGAATTAGCTTAATTTCACACAAAAAAATAAAATAAATTCAACCTTTAATTGAAGTACATTTATTATGGAAAAACAAAATCCCTCATCAAGAAATAAATATTTTTAACAAAATGTGTGCCACAATTATTGGCAACACTGCATTTATATATAGAATACAGTAATCATGTTTTATATTTGGTTGCATATCCTTTGCATGCCATGACTTCCTGATGTCTGTGACCCAACAACATCAAAAGACTCTTGATATCTTATTTTCTGGTACTCTTACAAGCGATACTACAGGTGCAGCTCAAAGAAATTTAATATCGTGAAAAAGTTCTATATTTATTGTCACTCATGTCAGAAAGTGAAACTCATATATTATATAGATTCATTACACAGAGTGAAATATTTCAAGCCTTTATTTTGATGATTATGGCTTACAGCTAATGAAAACCCAAATTCAGTGTCTCAGAAAATTTGAATATTACATAAGATCAATAAAAAGGTATATTTTAAACGGAAATGTCAGCCTTCTGAAAAGTATGTTCATTTCTATGCACTCAATACTTGGTTGGGGCTCCTTTTGCATGAATTACTGCATCAATGCGGCGTGGCATGGAGGCGATCAGCCTGTGGCACTGCTGAGGTGTAATGGAAGCCCAGGTTGCTTTGATAGCGGCCTTCAGGTCGTCTTCATTGTTGGGTCTGGTGTCTCTCATCTTCCTCTTGACACCAGGTCAGGCGAGTTTGCTGGCCAATCAAGCACAGTAATACCATGGTCATTGAACCAGCTTTTGGTACTTTTGGCAGTGTGGGCAGGTGCTAAGTCCTGCTGGAAAATGAAATCAGCATCTCCATAAAGCTTGTCTGCAGAAGGAAGCATGAAGTGCTCTAAAACTTCCTGGTTGACTGTGGACCAACACCAGCAGATGACATGGCACCCCAAATCATCACTGACTGTGGAAACTTCACACTGGACTTCAAGCAACGTGGATTCTGTGCCTCTCCACTCTTCCTCCAGACTCTGGGCCCTTGATTTCCAAATGAAATGCAAAATTTACTTTCATCTGAAAAGAGGACTTTGGACCACTGAGCAACAGTCCAGTTATTTTTCTCCTTAGCCCAGGTAAGACGCTTCTGACGTTGTCTCTGGTTCAGGAGTGGCTTGACACGAGGAATGCGACATTTGTAGCCCATGTCCTGGATTCGTCTGTGCGTGGTGGCTCTTGATGCACTCCAGCCTCAGTCCACTCCTTGTGAAGCTCCCCCAAATTCTTGAATGGATTTTGCTTGACAATCCTATCAAGGCTGCGGTTATTCCTTGTGCACCTTTTCCTACCACACTTTTTCCTTCCACTCAACTTTCTATGAATATGCTTGGATACAGCACTCTGTGAACAACCAGCTTCTTTAGCAATGACCATTTGTGGCTTACCCTCCTTGTGGAGGGTGTCAATGACTGTCTTCTGGACATCTGTCAAGTCAGCAGTCTTCCCCATGATTGTGTAGCCTACTGAACCAGACTGAGAGACCATTTAAAGGCTCAGGAAACCTTTGCAGGTGTTTTGAGTTAATTAGCTGATTAGAGTGTGACACCATGAGTTTCCGATATTGAACCTTTTCACAATATTCTAATTTTCTGAGACACTGAATTTGGGTTTTCATTAGCTGTAAAATTACAAGAAATAAAGGCTTGAAATATTTCACTCTATGTGTAATGAATCTATATAATATATGAGTTTCACTTTCTGAAATGATTGACAAAAAATATTGAACTTTTTCACGATATTCTAATTTTTTGAGCTGCACCTGTATAACGTCTCTGCATTTGAATGGATCTCTATGGGAATTGGGGGGTGGGACTAGATTTAGCTGTAAATTATGCTGGAACAGGTTGGTAAAATGGCTGTAAGTCATCAAGAGTATGAGGTATCAAAGGAGCCTCAAACCATCACTCTGCTGCCAGATATGCAGTAGATATGGATGGATCACTTTAAGGGTTGTTTCTCCTGACAAATTTTCCTCTTGAACTCTATGGAAAAATAAGTCAGGAGAAGAAACCCTTCAAGTTATTCATCCATATCTACTGTATTTCTGGAAGCAGAGTGATGGTTTGAGGCTTTTTTGATATGACAGACCTTTACTGACTTACAGCCATTTAGCCAACCATGTGTTCCATACTGTTCCACTGTAATTTACAGCTAAATCTAGTCCCACCCCCCAATTACCATAGAGATCCATTCAAATGCAGAGACATTATAGTATTGCTTGTAAGAGTACCAGAAAATAAGATATCAAGAGTTTTTTGATGTTGTTGGGTCACAGACATCAGGAAGTCATGGCATACAAAGGATATGTGACCAAATATTAAAAATGATTACTTTATTCTATATATAAATGCAGGGGTGCCAATAATTGTGGAACTTGTGGTTTTGTTAAAAATAATTATTTTCTGATGAGGGATTTCTTTTTCTCATAATAAATTTACATCAATTAAAGGTTGAATTTTTCAAATGTAATTAAGCTAATTCACCAACGGTGAATTTTTTATAACCCTTTTCACTCATCTTTACCAGGGGTGCCAATCAGAGTGGAGGGCACTGTATGTTTTTTAATTTTTTAACATTTATTTAACATTTATTTAACCAGGAGAGTCCCATTGAGATTAAGAATCTCTTTTTCAAAAATAAAATAAATAAAAAAACACAGTTACAGAGAGAAACACAAAGGGAAACAAAATTACTAAAAATAAAAACAAGCATAGGGAACTCAAATTTTAAAATAGCAATTTCTAGAAGTCCGTTTCATAACCAGGTAAATAACTTGTTTCAATAACTTGTTCAAGGGCATTTTTATGATCCAAAGAGAGAGAGAAAGAGAGATATAGAGGTGTCATGTTGGATTAAAAATACAAGAATTTTCATTTTACCTATCTATTTCTTCATCATCAATTATATCTTCTTCCGCAATTCTGTCTTCAAAAGACTTGATTTCATGGGAATATGGATTATCTGTTTTTCGGATCAGATAGCGCAGGGTGATAGATCTGAAAAACATAGCAAATCAAGTATGCAAATCTTAAAATCCCCCCTCTTCTGTATTTGCAAGCCTTGTCCTGGGTGGTATACTATGAAGAAAGCTTAACATACCCAGAGTTTCTTTGCATTAGCTGCCTTGACAAAACCTAACCACCTGGCTTAACCGATACCAGGAAGGTTGTAGGAACTCATAATGTAATAACGGCTCATAATGTAATAACTTAAATGTAATAAAAGCTCATAATGTAATAATGAGCTCATAATGTAATAAAACCATGAGCGCATAAAGTAACAGCTAAACAACAGCTTTGTGAATAATGTAACTGTGATAGTTATGGGAGCGGAAAACCAGACGCGACCGTGAGGGGATCAGAAAGTTACCCACGAAGCGTGGGATGACCACTAGAAAGGGAGCAAAAAAAGATCCGCAAACGGACCGGAAAAAGGAAACAATACAAGGGACAAAACTCCCGGCGTATAGCCAAAACAAAACAACCCAGAAAAACGGGCGAGAAGTCGAAAAGACTCAAGCAGTGGAATATAAACTGACAAAACTCCCGGCATAAAGCCAACATAAAACTACCCAGAAAAATGAAATGAAGAAAAGTCGAGCAGACTCAGGCAGAAATATAGAAAGGAAGAAACAAAAAACCTCTAGCTCAACAAAATAATGAATTAGCTAACGAAGAGGTGAAACGACAGAAAAGTAAACAAAGGTGAAGGAAAAAAAACAAACAGAAAGGAACAAAGATCCACGAATCAAACCCTAACTCTTAAACTAAAGAAGGTTCCTGCGTTCCTTTAGCAAAGCAATACAGTCCTTCGGCTATACCAGATACCTGGCTTTGTAAAAAAATGACAAGATTGACACAAACAGGAACTGGAAATAGCAGCGCTTAAGTACCCGACCTTACACCTGAACAGGTGAAAACACTAAGTGCCGGGCACTGGCCAGTGGCTCTGAGAGAGAACCTCCGCAGGGGAGGAGGGGAACTGCCAAACCATGACAGTAATAAGATATTACGTTATGAGAAATGTGTTACATCATGAACCTAACATTAGCAACTCATAATGTAATTACTGCATATTGTTGAGAAAAGTGTTATATTGTGGACCTAGCAAAAACATTTTGCTGAATAATGTAATACATTCAACACAGTGTAATCATTTTTAAACAGCATTGTCCTTGTCTTTTTAGAGCATAGGAACCCTTTTAGCGCTACAATAAGTGCATGACGCAAGTGGATATCTTGTAGTCTATAATTTATCTATAATAATAGAAATAATAATAATAATAATACACTTTTCTGATTGGTCTTTTCAAATAAGTAAGTGAACACCCTTTCCTTCCACATGCCCTGACAAAAACCTTCCGGTTTTTTATTGTCTGTCTCGATATTCCAATTTAATAAAGGCTTTTCTAACATTATTTTTTTTACTTTTGGGAAGTAAGCTCTATTTTTCATTTTTGCATACATTTTTTGTTTTGAAAGGAGGGATTACACACACACACACATACTGTTTTTCTAACTACTTTGAAGAGCTAAAACACTTCTCTTTTTGCTGCTATATCTTGTTCCTATTTACAAAAAGCACCTGCATTTCTTTGTTATTTTTTCGTTACACCTCCACAAGAGCAATTCTTTTTTTATTTTGTAATTTTACAAAAGACTTTCACTTACATTGTTCCATTTTCCATAGTTCTATGAAACTGAATGCATTCCATTTTGACATGATATATCAGACCCTTTTACTAATGCTAGGTCAGGATAGGCTTCTTACTAACGAGTACTAATTATCTTGTTACCTTGTCAGCCTTCCACACTTGATTTCCATTCGCATGCTGCTCTCAAGCTAAGTGTCTGCACCTGTCTACACCTGCATTTAAGCTCAGTGTTCATGTCTTGTCTTTGCAAAATTGTTGCCTCCTGTTTGTCAGTGCACTTTTGAGCGTTTTTCCAAGCCTGCCTTTTTGTTTACGATCCAAGCCTGTTATTGACCATTGTTATTAACCTCTGTTTTGTTAACCACTGCCTGCCTGTACCACAAGTTTTTGCCTGCTGTCTTTTGTACTTTTGCCCCGCGGAGCGGACTTCGGTCTTCGGGCATTGCCTTTGACCCCGAGCCTGCCTACCGTCTGCCTGTACTTCTGCCCCGCTGACAGTTACTCTGGTTACTGGACTATTGCATGGTGTACCGATTCTGAGACTGCCTTCTCCCTCGGTACTGTACATTGGTTTTAGATTTTTTGTGTATGAACTTTGCTTGCTTTTTGACTACGCTCATTGGACATTCCTTTAATAAAGCCCTGACGGGACTTTATTATTCAACCACTGTTTCTGAGTCGTGCATTTCGGGTCCAACCCTCACGCACCCGTCTCACAATGTGATATAATTGGTAGATCGAAGGTTACATGTATAGGAGTTATGGGAATAATGCAGGAGATTAAAGAGGTAGAGAGTTGTAATGTGTAATTTGTCGATGAACAAGTGCCATTGAATGAGTCTTCTGGTGTGGAGTGGTGGCCAGTCAACAAGGGAGTGTAGGGTGCAGTGGTGTGTAGTGAAAGGGGAATTGGTGACGACACAGATAGCAGAGTGAAATAGCACATTGAGTTTGCTCAACAAAGTTTTAGAGACAGTCTGGTAAACAATGGCACAGTAATCAAAAATGGGAAGTATGGACATCTTGACCAGAGTAAGTTAGCAGTGTGGGTGAATGACACTGTTGCGGTAAAGGAATCCCTCTAGCCTTAACTTTGTCTTGTATGTTGTTGACGTAAGTTTGAAATGTAAGGGAAGAATCTAGCCAAAGTCTGCGATATTTGTACGATGAGACAAATTCCAAAGTTGAGCCATCCAGGATGGTGATTTTTGTGATATTTTTCTAAATGTTTTTCTTTCTGTTGATCATGCATTTGGTTTTCTTAGTGTTAAGTTTAAGGTGTAGATCAGTGAATGCTTTCTGAATGGCGAAGAAAGCTGACTGAAAATTACTGAGCGCTGTGTGACTGGGTTAGGGAAGTACAAATACTGCCAACAGCGCAGTGGTCACTGAGATGTTGCGAGAAGACAGAAGATTGATATTTGCTAGGGGAATTAGTAAGGATCACATCAAGCAGTGTAGCAGAGTCAGGGGATTAAACTCTAAGGGCATTAACTTGTTGTAAAACCTGATCAGGAGGATTGAGCATATGCCAGTTGAAATCTCCAAAGAGGATAAATTCAGTGGAGATATGGCAGGCCATGAGTTCACTTAATGCAGTAAGCGTGCAGGCAGGAGCAGCAGGAGGTCTATAGCAGCCACCAACTGACAGGGAAAAGTGCTTAGGAGTATGAAATCAAATTGTCTTACTATAGACTTGGAAATAATAACAGTAGTATTGCAAATGGTTTTTAACATAATAGATGGCTATCCCACCACCTCTGGAGAATCAATCTTGATGGAAAACCTTAAAGCCATGTATGTGCACTTCAGTATTACTGAAAGATTTTCTTAGCCACGTTTCAGATATAATTCCAAAGACAAACGATATTTGGCAGAACTTAACCGATGTTTAGTTTAGGAAGATGGGAAGCAGTCATTGAACATGAGCAGAGACTGATCTGAATGCACACATGAAGGAGTGAACACTAGCCTATTGTTTTAAATAAAATAAGTGTGTAATTAATCACATTCATAAAATTCAATAAAGTTCAAACTTAAAGTTTTCAAGTATTTTAAAAACAAATTGGGAAAATATTTGATGGAATACAAAAGCAAATAGGAATAAAACAACAAAAAACATAAATATGCAATTTATTTAAAAGAATAATTATTGTTCTTTCATATATTTGCTATGCAACTGTCAGGCCAAAATGTGTCCGTGAGCCAAAATGTGTCCGGGCCAGGCATCGGAATGCTTGGAATGTCGTTGCTATGCCAACAGACACGCGAGCATTGTGACGCGATAGCATTGCACTTGCTTTGACCTCAGAATCGCCGGGTGACAAGCTCGCGCTTGCTTTTATCCTACAAAACATGACAACAACTCACTAAATAAAAGTTAACAAATAACATTTATTGAAAACAATATTCAACGTAACAAAACATTTTTAGGAAACGTAATAATAATCGGTATTAATCGGTCATCAGAAAAACTACCAATAGGCCCACAAAAAAATAACAATTAGGCCTACTGTACGACATGACATTAGATTAGTTTTATTGGGCTATTCAACAACGCGATTGGCCTACTTACTCTTTCCACCTCGCTGGTTTAACTTGCAGTGCGAACAGGCGAATGGGTTTTTTTTTTAATCCGGCGTTGTTAACATTATTAACGGATGCTCGTTTTTTTATAAAGCAACATTTGACCAGGAAACTACTATGTAGTATTGCTAGCTAGTTAGTTTCAGTAAAATACTATCTACTTCAAAATGAATCACTAGCTAACACAATCTAAAATCGAAAACAATTAACAATATAAAGCTTAGTAGCCTATACAAAGGGAAATTATAAAGGTTATCTGAGTGATAGTGATGGTTATTTGAGTTATGTAGTGATTTATCTCCGTCCAACGATCTCCGGCGATTCTGAGGTCAAAGCAAGTGCAATGCTATCGCGTCACAATGCTCGCGTGTCTGTTGGCATAGCAACGACATTCCAAGCATTCCGATGCCTGGCCCGGACACATTTTGGCTCACGGACACATTTTGGCCTGACACAGCCTCTACGTTGCACTTAGATTAGATTTTTTATTGTCCTCCAAGAGGAAATTTATCTTCACAGTCTGTACATAATTACACATATAATCCAATACACATACATAAAGCCCAAAGTGACTTTACAAGGGGAAGTGTTCTCTAGCCTGTGTTGTCCAAGCCTGAAAAGGGTACATTCTGCATTAATGAGCTTTTGAGTGGGCAATGAGTTCTTGAAGGCCCTACCTTAGTGCTTCGTTAGGCTTCTCTTCACGGAGAGACTTGCGGCACACCTTCATACGGCTCCCCGGGTAGGGAAACTCAAGCATTTCGATCTGATCGCTATAAACTCTGAGAGGTTTCAGCACATTTTTCAACTTCAGGAGTTGCTCTGCCAACAAAACAGCAACAATAAAAAAAACAGTTATTTGATATTATTGCAGTTTTAGTATGTTTTTTTGATTGAGCCAAATAGTTTTGTGTGTGATGAAGGATATTTTCACAGGGTCCACCAGAATTATTGGTAACCCTGGAAAATATAAGCAAAAAAGGCTATAAAAATATCTTTGTCATTTATCAGCATGACCTTACACTTAAAATATGAGAAACATCTAATCTTTCATTTAGGTAAAATTATTTTAAAAAACATACTTCTGAAAAACTTTCTCAAAAAAAAAATGTGTAAAAGTTCTTGGGAATGCTAGAAATTACAAACAAACCAAATTTAAATATATTCCCATTCACATTTTACTTTTTTAAGCACACCTGAGACTTCCTTCCTGTTTCACTGGAGTATAAATATGAGGTGACACGCAGGCCAAAACCCCTTGGGCTGTGTCTGAATGCGACCCCTGTTCCCTGTCCACTGTCCACTCAGACCCCTGTCTACTATGTGCTCTGTCCCCTCACTTTGCAAGCAGTGGGCGAAATAAATCCTACAAAACTCTTTCCTAACTAGTGCGAAAGTAGTTTGTAATATTTATTTAAATTTAAAAAAAATTTATTGAGAATATCAATCAGTTAACATATGACGATTGTTACAAAGTGTAGATTATGAATGAAGATAGAATTAACAAAAATTTAAAAAGAGTAGTTTGTAATACGAACGTATCTTGTATCATCGACATTCATATATGCTCCATGTCTTTTACGTTTTCACTTCCGGGTTACTTACGTAAATTGTTGGATGAGTGAACTGTTCTGTGCTCCTGAATTTTCTCAACAAAACCCCGGAAATAAGGGGTTCATCCTGGTAATTTAAATGCCCCCATTTGTGAGAAAAAGTCGCCCACTCCCATGAAGTGGACTCAAATATGCGCCCTTAAAAGGGTGTAGGGGTCGTAATATTCTTCACTCCCCACTATCCTTTCCTCTCCCATCCATGTGCTTGTGTTTTCACTACCTCATTGTGTCAGCCCCGCCACTCGTCTCTGCTCCTGATTACCTATGTGTTTCACCTGCCCCGCTGCTCACCTGTTTCTCGTTTGCTTGTTAAGTCTTGTGGATTAAGTTCCACTCTGTTCTTTGTTCTTTGCGAGTTCGCCACAATTGCCATCTTTGCCCTGTTTTGCTGCAAGCCTTTGTCTGACCTGTGTTTCTGCTAGTTTCCTGTTTGCCTGTTTTCCGTGTTCCTGACTTTTGTTTCTGTTTTCTGACTTCGTATCAGGGGCAGCGTATGGAACGAAAGATCAATCGTGACAATAGGGGTTCTTTAACTGTTCTTAACGAACACCACAAGGCGGGGGGGAAAACCCGCAAACAGGAAATTAAGTACAATAAGAAAATAATACTCTCTTTACCACAAGAGATTCCGCTACCAAACTCAAAGCGACCCATATTTGATGAAAGACTCTAAACCTAGAGATTAAGACAATAACAAACAAAGAAAGTCCTATAGCTCACAACGAGGGAGCCAAAAAACACAAACAAGAAGAAAAAAAGATGGCGAAGACAATCTGCCTAGGACAGGGAGACTGAGGTTACGCAAAGAGACAGACAAGGGTGGAGAATAACCTATGCTAAGTTTCTAATAAACTCTTAGACACCCGAAACAAGTCCTCTGTAACGACAACGCCTTGACGTGATACGGTCGTAACAAACTGTCAGTCCTATACCGTGAATTACCGGCTTTCCTTGTCAAATCAATGGCAATATGGAAGCATCAAACAAAGGCGACGCAAGGTTTCAATAATGAAAGGAAATGCCGAACAGGTGAACACACTGAGCAGAAAAAAACCAAAACACAAAACGGACAACAAAAACAAAAGGAAGAGACGCTACAAGAGCGCTTCCCAGGGAAGTGTCCAACAAGAGAAGAGCAGGCTGAGAAACCATGACACTTCGCTTTTTGGATTGTGTTTTGTACTTTTACCGTGACTTCCTGGTTTTTTACTACTGCCTGTTTCCTGACTTCGCTTGGATTGTGTTTTTGCACTTTTGCCGTGTCTACTGGTTTTGATCTCTGCCTGTCCTTTGACCATGTCTTCACCTCATCCTGAGTTTCGAACCGAAAATAAACTGTTTCTACCACATCCCTGACAGGTTTCCTCCAACAGTCAAAAGACATGCAGGTTAGGCTAATTGGAGACTCTAAATTGGGCATAGACATGAGTGTGTGAGTGTGTGAGTGTGTGAGTGAATGGTGTGTTTTATTTAGTTCCTCCGACCATTAGGGTCGTCACCCACGAATGAACCTTCTAGGTGCTAAATGCATTGAGACTCTTACACCAAAATTTGTCATGGACATGACCCCCACGTACTGTAGTGACGCAATTCGTCCCTATAAAGGGAGGCACGTCAATGCGGAAGTCCTCTTTTTCTCGCCGATGGAGAGTAAGACCTGAGATGGTTTGTATCTGGTGCTATCCCTTAAAAGCCTTGTGACTTTGGTCGGGGCTATAACTCTTTTCGTCCTCCAAAGGCGGCGAAAAGCACTGGCATGTGGTAATCCGCTGGTAGCAATGCTACTATAATACTGATAGTTCTGTGGTATTTGCTAGCGCTAAACTTTGCTGAGGAGATTAAACGAGTGTTCAAACGAGTGTTCAAGCAAGGCCATGAAGCGATGTGTGAGATGCTCCAGATTCACCAGGGGAAGAATACCGTTTCTGACTACGCCATTGACTTCCGTACATTACATTACATTACATTACATTATAGAAATTTAGCAGACGCTCTTATCCAGAGCGACGTACATAGTGCATTTCCGAACTAGTAACAAGTGCGTTAAAACAATCCTAAAAAGGCAAACACGAATCTAAGTACTAGGCGCAGTCAGTATGATTGGGGATTTATTTATTTTTTTACGAAAGTCCTGGACCTGAGGGGCCAGAATTGAAAGACTCCATTCCTATCGGAGTGGAGCATCGTCGTCTCCTGTGCTTTGCATTACGACGTCAGGCATATCAATTCAATATTCTTTGATTATTCTTATTAGACTTTTTTCTGGCCCCTGTGCATTCACCCGTGGTAGAAGTTCTGTGCTATCACAGCTCTGACTGACAGGGTTAAAAAGCCTGCTGTACCTTATGTACCAAGTTGTGCAGTATGGTGCTCTCACACACTGCCCAGTTATTAGGGCACATCTCCAGTCTGGGCATTAATGTCAATTATTGATGCCAAGCTGGGTAGATGAGCACAAAATTTAACTTAACCTAAATAAATGTAAAGTTTTACATGCCACCCACATGAGGCATCCACCACCCTGCCGACTCTCTCCACTGACCAGAACAACATATTGCAACCAACAAGAAAGGTTTTTGTTCTGCGTTGCCTGAGAAATTTTGGTGCTGGAGTATGCAATCCCCATTTTGCACAGTTCCCTGACTACAAACCAGGCTAAAAGGCTGAAAAGCATGCAGAAACGGGCTTGTAAAATCATACTTAGCCAAAGGTACTCAGGGTACCCAGAAGCTCTCTTCATTCTCGGATTGTGCACTCCATCAGAAAAACTGTGTCTTGGCTTTGCCAGAAAGTTGCTAAAGTCCAACTTCAGAGACTGGCTACCCCCCCTCAGGGAGGAGCTCACAGGTCGTCAGACAAGGAACTCAAACAAATTGACTAGAAATTGAACTGAGAGATCTCCAATCCCCTATATATAGACTCCTAAATGACAGCCGATTTTATATTTGAGATATATGAGATATTTGATTTTAGCTTAGATAATTGAAACACTCAATTCTACTTAGTATTAATGTTTTATTGTAATAGCAAAATAATTCAGTGTCTTTAATGACAATTGTCTTTATGAACCTGTACTAATGCTGAAAAGTCAATAAATAAAACATTAAAAATAAGAGTCCATCAATTATTCTGCTGCTTGATTCAAAAGACATGAGGGCATCTTTGACGCCCCGCCTCATAGCTACGGTGCTCGACATTGTGCGTCGGTTCCAAGTGAACATGCTCCTCGAAATGAGAGTTATTTTTTCAGAGGTTTTTGGCCTGATTGAGGCCGTCTCAGCAGTCATGCCTCTAGGCTGGCCAGCTCAGGGATTGTGGTCGCGAGCACATCCGTCGGACCACATCAATGTGCTTGAACTCCGGGCAGTTTTCTCACACTGAGGCACTTCTTGCATGTGCTCTGGGAAAACATGTGATAGTGAGGTCGGTATCACCTCGACAGTTTATCACATAAATCCCCAAGGTCTCTGCCATGAGGTGGAGTTTGTATGGCGACGTTCCGGTCGTGCCAGTCAGACAGGTTCGCCTCTCTGGGGTCCACTCACTGTCCCCAGTGGTTCTCAATAACCGTGAGTTCCGATGCTCCTTGGCCTTTTTTGCGGATGGAGTGGTAAAATCCTGATCCGGACAGATCAAGCGGCTCTGCTTGGCGCTCTCGGCCAAACAGAATGAAGTTCTGGGTCTGGCTACCGAGGAGCCCCTGTGATGCTCACAGAAAGGCGCGAACCCCGTACATTTTTCAGATTTCTGTCCTACTGGATTGTTTACAATCCATGCTTAATCACGGCAGGGCAGCCAGCACACTGAAGGTTGATGCTGCTGCCATATACAGGAGGCACGTGTGGGTGCACAACAAGCCAGCTGGGAGCCATCATGTTGTCAGTCGGTTCCTGAGGGGTGCCCGGCGGCTGTGACCTGCGAGGTCCCTGGTGGCTCCCTCCTAGGATCTCCCCTTGGTTTTGCGAGCGCTCACGAGTCAGCCCTATGAGCCTCTTGATATGACCAGCCTTAAATGGCTTTCCCTTACGACGCCATTCCTGCTAGCAATGGCATTAGCTAGGCGCGTTGGTGAGCTCTGTGCTCTCTCCATCAGCGCAGAGTCACACTGTGGCCCAATCCATCTTTTTTGCCCAAAGTTGTTTCGGCGCTTCATATTAACCAGCCGATCGAGCTTGCTGCGCTTCGCCCCCACCAGGCAAGGACCTGGGAGATGCACACTTAGTATGTTCAGTGCGTGCGCTGCAATGCTATGTTGAAGCTATGTCAGACGTACCAGGCAACTTTTTGTTTACTACGGCAAATCTAAGGGAAAAGCGCTCTCGGCGCAGAGCCTCTTCCGCTGGGTAGTGAAGGTGATAGCTATGGCCTATGAGGCTAGTGCTAAACCCTTGCCTATGATTGTCTGGAGTAGGTCAACAAGAAGTATGGCTACTTCATGGGCAGCACTGAAAGGTGTATCACTTAAAAAGATTTGTGAGGCAGCGACTTGGGCGTCCCCCTGCACATTCTCGAGGTTTTATCACGTCAACATGGCGCTGGGTTCAACGGTCAGATCATCCATCCTACCGGCAGCCTTGGCATCCACTTAAAGGTATGACTATCCCTTGTGACGTTGTTGGTATTAGTCATCCATGGTTGACGACCCTAATGGTCGGAGGAACTAAATAAAACGAAGGTTACGACTGTTCCGGATGACTATTAGGGTTCATGGTCACTTGGGACCCTTTAAGGGCGAGAAAGGTTCTGAGGACCTCCGCATTGACGTGCCTTCCTTTATAGGGAGGAATTACATCACTACGTGGATGGCATGTCCATAACAAATGTTGGTATAAATGTCTCGATGCATTTGGCACCTAGAAGGTTCATTCGTGGTTCATGACCCTAATGGTCATCCAGAATTCATAAAACCTTAGTTACAGTCGTTCTCTGCGATAGATTGCTGACCTGTCCTAGGTGTATTTCTGCCTTTCGCCCAATGCATGCTGGGATAGACTCCACCCCCCACAGGATTTAGGACCAGGAATTAGCGGGTTAGATAATGGATGGATGGATGAACAGAATTTAATCTTGCACATTTTGCTCATGTTAATTGAGGTTGCCAATAATTCTGGTGGGCACTGTATATACTTATATTGGTTCATGATTTCTTGTACACAAACAAAACGCATGGGCAAATCGAAAACATACACTAAATCTTAAATAATATTTTTTTTAAAAGCCAGAAAGTGAACTACCCCTTTAACAATCTACAAAACTAAATTTGGTCTAATACAAACTACTAGAATATTGAAATCAATTTTAAGTCTTGAATCTGAAAGCCAAGACAATGCCTAGCTTGAATCTAGGACCCCTTACCAGCGACAATGTCCACAGATTTGTTGGAGGGCCCACAATATAAAATTCCATTCTTCTTATTCGGCCCCTTCTTGTTATGGGTGCGGGGGTCTGTGGCTTCAGCTTCTTGATTCCTCATGAAGAACCAGTAGACAATATGGATCCCAACCACTGTTTTTCCAGTTCCTGTTGAACAAAAAAATATTTAATTGTAAGCAACATCAAATGCATACACTGAAAGCATACTGACACAGCAGACACACAGACAACAGTGCGCCAACTTGTAGTCAGTGTCTGAGAACATTCTCGCAGATGAACAAAAGAAAAATGTATGAACCACTACTCAATGACTGTAATAGGAATTTTAAACTCAAGCATAGACCACCTAGATCAGGGATCTCAAACTGCAGTCCTGGAGGGTTGCTGTTTCTGCAGGTTTTTGTTGTGTCTTTTCAATAAGCAGTATCTGTCTCAAAATAATACCCTACATTTTTAATCCATATTTATTATTTACTTTTATTCATGTGACCAACCAAAAAACTGCAGGATTTTATCTGTATCATTATAGAACTTTGTTTTGTTTATTATTTAATGTTGTAAATGCTTTGAACACTGTATGAAAATTAATCAATTAATAAATGCATTAAGATATTCTTCCTTTGGGCTCCTTATTATTATTATTATTATTATTATTAGTTTTAATAAACCTCAATGTTCTCACTGTGTCTGTACCTGGTGGGCCTTGTATGAGCGTGAATGGCATTTCCAGTGCTTTCTTTATGGCATTATTTTGGGTTCCATTGATAGCAGGTAAGCTTTGCAACCGATCATCACAAATTCCAAAATGCTGTGTGTTATGTTCAAGCACTGCACCTATGGGACAAGATTCATTTCTGATTTGAAATAAATATAAACAAAAAAGATAAAAAATGTAAACATAGTAAAGGGCTGTAATGCCAGCTGGTTCTGTAAGTATCTAAAATGTCCTTCTTTGCACACAAAAACTGGGTTGGACAGTCTGGCTCAATCGAAAATGAAATAATATCAAAAAACACCAGCAAGTGAACCATCCCTTTAAATGACTAAATAACAAAACATTGGGATGTCAATACAACCAGATGTATGAGCTGAATGAAAATGTACAATTTTACAGATTTAATCTATAACAAATTTCAGATGTATCATAAAGAGCAAACTCAAATGTACTTGTGGTAAATACTGTCTTGCCCATGCTGATGTTTTTCACAAGTTCATTGGCACAGGTCAGGTTGTCAATGGCATGCTCCATGAGACTGTAGATACAAGTGCATACATATACAGTGAGCACCATAATTCATTGGACAGTGGCACATTTTTTGTTAAAGCGATACTATAATCTCTCTGCATTTGATTTATATGGGGGGTGGGACTAGATTTAGCTGTAAATTACACTGGAACAGTATGGAACACATGGTTGGCTAAATGGCTCTAAGTCATCAAGGGTCTGACGTATCAAACAAGCCTTAAACCATCACTCTGCTGCCAGATATGAAGTAGATGTGGATGGATAACTTGAAGGGTTTCTTCTCCTGATTTATTTTTCCATAGAGTTCAATAAAAAAATGTGTCAGGAGAAACAACCCTTCAAGTGATCCATCTACTGCATATCTGGCAGCAGGGTGATGGTTTGAGGCTTGTTTGATACCTCAGACCCTTGATGACTTACAGCCATTTAGCCAACCATGTGTTCCATACTATTCCCGTGTAATTTCTATCTTAATCTAGTCCCACCCCCCAATTCCCATAGAGATCTATTCAAATGCAGAAAGGTTAGGGTATTGCTTGTGCGAGTACCTAAAAATAATATATCAAGAGTCTTTTGATGTTGTTGGGTCACAGACATCAGAAAGTCATGGCATGCAAAGGATTTGCAACCAATATTAAATATGATGACTTTATTTAAATGTATGTTTACATTTACTTTTGGTGCCCTAAAATGTGGCTTACTTACTATGTGTAAAAAGTGGCTACAATTGCTAAAGTAGGCTATAAATAGAATGATATAGAAATATTAGTTTCTAACATTATCAATGTCTTGACTGTATTTTTAAAAATCAATTTAATGCTACTTTGGTAAATAAAAGTATCAATTTCTTTCAAAAACATTAAAATGTTTCAATGATTCTAAACTTTTGAATGGTAGTGTATATGAAATGTGAATCGCGCCTTCCTTCCCTTATCTCCGCACTTCGTATTCTGTTTTTCCATCTACCTGTAAATCTATGGGATTTTTCTGTGCTCCGCTACGGGTTTTGCTTTCGCCTCGGTGATTAGTGAGTTCACCTGTCTTGCATTTCCTCTCACTACTTATACCCCGCTTCCTCCTTTTCTCGTCGCTTCTCGAGTGTTCCCACCCTAAGGTTTAGAGTTATTTTATTTTTCTCCTTCCTTTCTTTTTGTTCACTCCACAACGGGAGTTCGATAAGTGTTACTTTCTAGCGGGTAAAGGTATAGGAGTTGTGCGTGCTATCGACCACTTTGCTTCTCTACGCGGTTCTTGTTAGCAGTACAATTTAGAAAAAGTAAAGTGTGCTCTTTCGCTTTTATTTCAGAGCAGAGGTTTTGGTTTATTTGTTTTCCTCTCAAACCTACGAGTGTTCCCACCCTAAGGTTTAGGGTTATTTTATTTTTCTCCTTCCTTTCTTTTTGTTCACTCCACAACGGGAGTTAGATAAGCGTGACTACTTATTTTTTTTGTTTTGCTCGGATATCGTATTCCTTGCTTTTTTTCGCGAGGTTGTGTTCTTTTTATTTTTCCCATCCACTACGGATTATTGTCTGTTTTAGTGGTGTTCGTTGAACACTTTAAGAGTCCTTATCTGTCGCACCTGGACCTCCAATACTTCCTCCGTGTCTCTGGCATAGAGATCCCCTACAATAGCATGTTTAAAGCCACAGGGAACAAATATTTGTGATTGCCTTCTAATTAGGTTAATTTGGGACTTGTAGAAATACAATATGCATATACTTTTATAGGAATTTGGAAATAATTATTTTCTGAATTCCAGAGATACAGGATACTTTTACCCTCGTTTTTGGATTGAAGTTGGTCAGTACTATAAGTGGGAATGGTGACGTCACTAATCCCAATCCAATCACAAGGCTGATGTCGCTTGTCCCTCCCACCAGCATTTGTCAAAACGAAAGCGTTCCCGCGTTATGCGTTACGCGGCCAGTGTGTTAGCTAGCCCTGTGGATTTAGCTACTACTTTCAGTAACATTACGTGTATCTTAGCTAATGTTGGGTGTGTAGCACTTACGTTAGATAATAATGTCACATATGCCTTCTCATCGCTGCGCTCGCCGGTGCTGGGTGCAGCGCAGTTGATGTTTTTTAAGGCACAGAACTAAAGCGGAGCTTTAGTTGACAGGGTAACCAACCAAACATTTCCATGGCATTCAACATACCAGCTACCCGATGTCAACTAGGTAGCTAACTGGCAGCAATACCCAAGAAACAAATGTTATAAAAGTTAAGAAGTGTGGTTTATTATTACATGGAAACTTAGTATGTTGAAAGTATGTGGGTTTTCTGGTTATGGAATTTCTACACTCTCAAATTCAGTGTAGGTAGGTTTGTACATATATTTGTACAACCTCAATTTGCTATTTTGTATTTTTGTTGTGTGTGATGAGTGTCTTGTTGGACAGAAATCAAGCGTGCTCATTAGAATAGTACGACCAAGCCCCGACCATCTTGTTGAAAAATGTTTTATCATATTTATATATATTTTTTTCATTCAAACTTCGGTGGATGCTTAATAACACACTCAAGTTTGATATAATACATACATTTTAACCATTTTAGGCTTTGTTCCCTGGGGCTTTAACAAAAACAGTAATCTCATAACACAATGCACAGAATTCCAGCAGGACAGTTATCATTTTCTCTACAGTTTTAAGTTGAATGATTTCTGGTGCTTACACGTAAGGTAGTTTTTTGGGAATCAGTTCCACCGTGAAAACTGTATTCTCAGAGAAGACAGTGGTTGGGGTGTTCTTCATGGAGCGGTGGTTCAGGCTAAAGTTAATTTGAGTATACAAACGCCTTTTTGATGCCTCATCCTCTTTGGTTTTCTTGGTTATCCCATGTGCCACCCAAGTAAACTGGGGGGAAATCTCAAAAATATCCAATCCTTCTGTCCCATTTCCCATTTGGCCTCTCAGTCTAATGCAAAGGAAGCAGTTCTTGATGTCACATTCTATTGACCACTGCTTTCTCTGTTCCACAGACAGGCGGAAGGAACCTTCAAGGTTTTTTGCATCCTTCCATGTGATTTTCACGCCTTCCAAGACAATGCTGTCATTTTCTGCTACTGCATTGTAAGCTGTGACCACAGCACATACTGGCCCCCAGATTTTTTGGTACTCCACATAGCTCCTGTACTTTTGCTTTGATGCCTGGAGTACTGGGTTGGAAAAGCACATGATCGGGTTCTTTGAATGCTGCAGGCAAATATCGAACTGTGGATGGATGTTCACCAGCTGTACTGCAGGGGAAGTCTGACCACAGCTTGTGTCTGTGCCCAGCTGTACTGGGAAACTCTGTCCAACTTTCAGCTCGAGAGAGAGTTCAGTGTAGTGTTGAAACGCAGGAGATCTGCATTTCCCCTTCTTTAAGTCTCTTGGCTTGATTTCCCGAACACATTGTAGAACCTTCTCCCAATCTTCTGCCCTGATAGCTGAAACAATACACTTCCATGTATCTGTCAGAACAGGGGTTATGTGGGGATTTAGCTGGGCCCCTTTAAGTTCAGAGCAGATGTGGGAGTTTGTGAATGAGTACACCCTTCTCTTCCATTTTAGTGTCATGGAATGGCTTTCTTTGTGGTACTCTGGCTGGTCTATTAGTTTGAGGTCCTTGTACTTTATGGAGATAATTTGTGACAGTGAGACTTGGTTGAGAGGAAAGGACACCTGGAAGTTGTCTCCCCCATGATGCAATTCATTCACAACAGCCATCATTTGTGCACTCTGAAGGTTCAAAGAGATAACCGTCTTAAGGTTCTGTACATCTGTGTCAGATTCAGCCGTCCTGCTGCACTTTTCCATGTAGAGGGCACAGAACAGATCAATCTCTTTAGAAGTGTACCTGGCTCTGCTTTTCTCAAGTGCAGAGTGCAGCAGCCTCTGCACAATGACGTCCATGTATCGGCGCATTGGAGAGGAGGCCCAGGTGTACGAGTCGAGCTGCAAGTCGTGGTGACCGACTTTCGACTGGGATGTGGAGTCGGAGCGGTGGATGTAGCCCTTCCGGAGGAGCTTCCTAAATTCAGCTGCCACAGGTTGGAGCTGTGGGTGGATGTCGTCAGCTGTGATAAGGTAAACTAACGTGTGAAAGTCCCTGTTTTGAGCTGCGACCTCGAGTCTCTTAAGCAAGGATGTGAACACACTGAACTCTCTAAAACTCTCAGGGCCATAGCATTGTTTATTAACCACTATGGTTTCCCTGTCTGCATTGTTTTCTTCACTGTTTAACATTTGTTCATCTGCTGACAGACCCTCGGCATCGTCATTGTCGCGATCCGCGTTCTCATCTTGAAGGGTAGAGAGATGAGCAGAGAATGGCATGAGGGTACTGTGTCTGGTTAAAAACTGGCACACCTCCTTGGGATCAGGCCAATCTTGACATCTCAGAGGGGTGAGTCTTTTTGTCTCCTCATCGCCAATCAATAAGTCAGACACAAAACTGTTATACATGATCATGAGCTCCTTTACCATGTCATGGGACATGCCTTTGCCTTCGTGAGTATCTTCATCAGACTGCACATGGTGGCAGTTGCCAGACACCCTGTGCCGCTTGTGAACCTTAGAAAAGTAGTATGACACAGCAAGGCAATCCTTCCAACCGTTAAACTTTAGTGGAACTTGATAGTTCACATCGTGGTTTCGGATGATTTCATCTGCTTCCTCGTACGTCATCCGTCTCTTTGACATAATCTCGGAGAGCTCAAAGGTCTTTTTCTTAATTCTGTTGCTTTTCTTTTCAATGATCACTATCAATGATATGGCATAACGCTTACAACAAGGAAGCAAGCTCAAGCAACCTTTTCTCAGCTCTTCTGGAAACAAGAACGCTGGATTTATACTTTTTCGGTAGAGCACATTTCCTTGGTTTTCTGCGTATTTGTCTATTTTACTGCCCTTAGTCACATAGCTTGCAACATCTGTAATGTGAACACCAATTTCATAGTCATATCCCAAATCTCTCACGCTGATTGCATCATCGAGGTCCTCTGAAAGGCGATGATCAACGGTGAAGGTGTACTCATAACTCTGGAAATTCTTTCTGTTTATTAGAAGTTCTTTGAAGTTTCCTTCGGTACATTTAGGAGGGCCTTTTGACAATTGGTATTTTATGTCCAACATTTCAAGTCCATGTTTTTCAGATCCTGCTTTTGGAAAGACCTTTGTAACAACCCCTAGGGGATACCAGCGAGGCTTGACCCATTTCAAGACTTCAACAACAAAAAGAAGGTTTTGCCTTGAATCCTCGTTGATCTTGATATATGTATTTGGGACCCAGCATCCTTTTTCTTTCTTCCGCACTGCAACACAGTTGGGCTTGTCCTTGACAAAGGGTGTGAATATGTTGGAAGCACCCTTGTTGATGGGTGTCATCACCTGGGGATCGTGATTGTCAATAGCACAGACAAATGTGGATTTTGACTCCCCCTTCAGGACCCCCACCACTCTACCATTCAAAGAGCTCTCATCACCACTCAAGATTTCCACAGCAGCCACATCTCCTGGAAAAGATCTGCCGATATTTTCTTTTCCTGTAATGCTAATGCGAAGTGTTGGCTGGTCTAGGGGTATAGCATACCCTGAGTCAAACTTCTCCTTAATGAGTTTACAGCGCTTGATGTCATTAGGCCTTGTCCTCAACAATAGCGCAGTGTTGGTGTCACTCCAATCTTCACCCACCGTTGTTTCACCAGAGAGAGCTTTTTGGATAATCTCCAATAGTCCTTCTTTTGTGATGGACACTTGAACATCCTTACCTTCATCTAGAAGCTCCTGAAGAATGGGGTCCTCAATTTTGTTTAAGTCTGACTCAGAAGACTCACCATCACTGTTGTAACAATCCTCTGTTTTATGGAACTTGGATATTTCCTTTACTTCTTGTTCAATGTGGTTCATGGTGATGTGCTGTGGACTGGCACTCCCCTTGTCAATGCATTGCTTAATGTAGCTCTTCCAGATTTTGGAGCACTTCCCAAAGTAGCACAGAGCTGGGGCATCACCAATGGCAACTACCTGGGACTGTGCTCTTGTCATAGCTGTGTTCAGCACACGTGTGTCTCCAAAGAGTTCCGGGTATGCTGAGTCATAGGAGAGCAGGATGTCTCGAGTGTGGACTGCCGTCATCAGAATGGCTCTGAATTGCTTTCCTTTTGGAGAAACAAGGAAAATACAGAGACACAATATTGTGATGCATCATTTTAAATTCTTGAGAATGACACTTAAATATCATCTATAGGGAAAAACGTTTACCAAGGGCACATGACCCAAAATTATTTCAAAATGTATTATCATGCATATCCTTGTGGGGTCACTGTAGGAATTGGTTTGTAGCAATCAGCTGACTAATTACACAATTAGTTCAATCGATGAACTGTTACCCTCATAAAAGGCTAAACCGAGTGAGAGGAAGGAATGTGAAATGGACAGAATATCAAACACAAAAAAACGCCACCTCATCACCGCAACCCACACGACAAACTGCAGCCAGCACATGCTGCTTCCGCAAACTGACCTGACTCGAAAGTATAGAAACCACAAACCAACCTGTGCATCCATTAAAATGAGCCATTAAGCTTAGAATAGCATAAAATGTACAGCTTAATCTAACCCCCCTCCAATTCCCATAGTGATCCATTCAAATTCAGAGGTATTGCTTGTAAGAGTACCTGGAAATAACATATCAAGAGTCTTTTGATGTTGTTGGGTCACAAATAAATAAATATTTGCATATCCTTCAATATTAAATATGACTAAATAAATTATTTTAAATAAATACATTTTATGTTCATTTATCCAATAACTTTTTGTCCCCTATAATGAGGGGAAGGCTTTGTAAAAAAGGGCTGAAAACTATTTTATGCCTACTTCCCATTGTTTAAAAAGTTACTGCTCAAAACTGCAGTATGTCTGCAGTTTGATGCTTCTGAGCAGCACATGACACGTGGAATTAATGTAGATTAATGGGGAGGGGGGTGAGAATTGACAGACAATTGTATCAACCTCTTGCTGTAGGATGGCTGAATTGCAGGTTAGAAATTTGTCCTTGAAAAACTGGTGTCCCTATCTATAGCCAAGGCTGTGTACGAATACGACCCCTATTCCCTGTCTCCTGTCCACTCAGACCCCTGTCCCCTCACTTTGCAAGCAGTGTGCGAAATTAATTCTGCAAAACTCTTTCCAAATTAGTGAGGAAGTAGTTTGTAATATTTATTTTTATTTATTTATTTTTATTGAGAATATCAATCAGTTAAAGCTAGAGTATGCAGTTTCCCCCCACATTTCCCAACATCCTTGGCCCTGCCCACGGAGAAAAAGACACACCCCCACCCCACAGATCTTGTTGTGAACGTGAAAGTCTGCTGTGCAGGATTACAGATTAGTATTGCTATTACAGTAAACATTTAATCTAAAATTCCAGGTTAAACAACAAAATATTTTCTGTTGTTGCATAACGCTGAGTGTGTGTAGCGTTAGTCTGAATCAGGCATTATCTGGCTACAGCTGGTAGCTACGCTTTGGTAACTTATAGCCGCGTAGCCAGTTCGAGCTACCGCAATCTATACGACATATAACGTTAGCAAGCATGCCCTTCTTCCAAGAACTAGTCGCTGAATAAAGTAATGTTATCAATAATACCAATTACCAACCTAGCTACTATTTATTATAGGCAATTAAAGTTGTCTGGCAAGAAGAAAGTCCATTCATGTTGAAACTTTCATGTTGTCTTTAAACCAATTCGTTCCCAAAAATCTCACCACCTTCTGAAATTAGCACCTATGTTTACTCCAGTTTTAGATCGAGCTTTATCCAATTCCCTTTAATTTTTCTTTCCGTGAAATAGCGCCGGTGTAACGGATCGCTGTGAAATGTCTAGCTGGTGAACTTGCTAACTACTGGCAAGGTCAATCTCACAGTTGATTGGTCCGCGATGTGGTCATGGTCAAGCCACTGTTTTGAAAACACAATTCTAAGCGAATTGCTGGTTTTAGAATGCAGAATTTGAGGGTATAAACATAGTCTATGGTGCTGGATTTATCTTAGAACAGTTCTTCCTATGATTGCTACCAACTAAGAATGACCGTTCCCCGACATTTTTCTAAATAAAAGTTACATACTCGAGCTTTAACATATGGCGATTGTTACAAAATGTTGATTATGAATGAAGATAGAATTAACAAAAATAAAAAGTAGTAGAGTACAGTAGTTTGTAATATGAAACTATCGTGTACCATAGATATACATATACGGTCTATAGGCTCTATCTTGATGATCTTGGAACATCGTCTAAACGCTAGGTGCAAGTACATTTAGGTACTTTTGCTAGTTAGGTGGTGCGTTATTTGAACACTAAGTAAGGCGCAAGGTGCTAATGGGCTGAACCTAGCCTCTTCATTAATTATAGGTGTGTCTTGGGCGTATGATGCAATAAACCAATCAAATGTCATATCCCATTCCCTTTAAAAGCCTGCTTTTCTACCTTGGCGGATTGCTTATATGATGGCGAAACAGACATGCTCTTGTGTGTGTAGTGCGATCAAGGAATATGCTATATGGATCAATAGTATGATCAATATTATTCGGACTAACCATTATGAGTTCCCGGTAATTCCCGACAGTGCTGTTATTTTACAAAATATATGCGATTAAATTTTGTTAAAAGCACCAGCTGAGAATAAGCTACCAATGGTTTCTGTCTCACCTTAGAAAACGCCAAATTAGCCTGCCAAATTTCGTTTGATTATGCAATGAAACATTGTCAAACATCAATTCCATGAGGCTGTTCTCATGGAGTTTTCAAAGTTCAAGCTTCATCCGAAGTTCATTACTTGCATTCTAATAGTCATTAATAACATTAATACCGTTATTTTGCCTTAATGATGACAGTAAATACAATATTGATGTCAGGTTGGCAACCCATAGGTTCACGCATATTTCCCTTGTTTTATAATGTCCTACTTATGGAAATGTGAACGCTTTAAAACAGGTCGACTTTCCCGGGAAGTCCATGAAAAGTACGATTTACAGCAGGTGAAACACACCTGCTCCTGCATGAAGTTGAAGCGCACATGCAGAGAATGGCATTACAATGAATTGTGAATTAATTGTGTAATGTGCTGCAAATTAGCTTTAGTTTCTAATTAGACTTAGTTCTCTTTAAAATCGTTTTGTTCAGTTATGGAATAACAAATGAAATCAGTGGGGGTTTAATAAGATGAAAACCTGTTATTTAAAAAATATGAAAGACAAAAAATAAGGTTAAAATTCAGTTAACATGGTGAAATTTTTATGAATCTCCATTTTTATCTAAAAAACCTTATGCACAGCAGATCCTGGGGACGGTAGCCTAGGCTACTTTAAAAACAATACACTGGACAAGGTTTAGACATTTTCAGTCAAAACCATTCTATTTACTTACAGGCTGTAGGCCTAGATGAAGAAAGCTGTATTGTAATGACATCTGAAGAGCATTTTCAGAATTTAAAAGTCTGTCTATTGCAATGCGCGAGTTTTCCATTGAATGACAATTCACACATTAGGCGTAAATGACAATTTGTGCATTAGGCTTGATATATGTGATGATCTCACTCTCGTCCTGTTGTTTCCCGTGTTTTCCTTCTCCCCCTGTCTCGTGTTCGTCTCTTCATTGTCCGTTTTCCCTAGCTGCAGGTTGGGTGTGGTTTTTCCTTTTGTGTCACTGTTTTCATTACTCTTCTCTCAGCCTATCCCATTCCCGTTTTGCATGCATTCCACACTCTGTTAATCACCCTCGCATACATTCGCACGTGGCACCTAATTGATATCAATTAATGTTTGTATTTAGTCACCCGGTGTTCTCTGTCCTGTGCCAGTTTGTTAATGCTCTTTGTCTGAAACCTCTGGTCGTGTCTTAATGTCCTAGAATCCAGTTTAAGTTGTAGAAACTAAAGTCTGGTTCTGTGCTGGCGTTAACTCGCCCTGCTACTCTGTCTAAGTCGAAGTCTGCTCTTTTCAGGAACGGCATTCCCCGCTGTTCATTTGCCCTGTCTCGCTGTACTAACTTTGTCCGCTTCAGTCTGCCAACCTGCAGTTGTTTGCTATCCCTGCCTGTGTTGCGGTTCCCGCCACCCATCTGACGTTGTGCATGCAGCCAGAGCCCCTGTTCACCACTCTACGGCGGTGCCCGCTCTCTGCCAGTGCTACGGTTGCTGCTTATGTGCTGTCGCTCTGCCACTGCCGCTCTGCGTAAAGTCCAGTTCCGGCTTGGAACAATAACTGCCTTGTCTGTAAAGTTCAGTTCTAGCTTGGAACTATTGCTGTCTGGTTGTAAAGTCCAGTTCCGGCTTGGAACATTGTCTGCCTTAACTGCAAGTCCAGTTCCGGCTTGGAACTATAACTACTTGCCTTTTTTCCCATGCTTCAGGAATACCCCCTGGTCAAGCAATAAAATATCTGAGTATTGGCATTCTTGAGTCGTGCGTTTGAGTCCAGTCCATATTCGGGGTCATAACAATATAGGTGTTATCAGCAAAGTTTTTAATGGATAGCCATTGTCCCGTAACAGAAGATTGTCCCCCTAGAAGATTACAGAAACTATTGCCAAATATAGGCTAAGTCATAGCTTCATCCAGGATAAATGCGAATAGTCTATACATGTAACCTTACACGTACCATCGCACATCGCCTGGATGTTGATGGAGTGGGCTGAAAGCATTTTAATGTGGCATTCCCCTTTGCTGAGGGACAGGTATATGGTCTTTGACCTTATGGACCCTTTTATTATTATGCATTTTTTGATATAGCCTACACAATAATAATATTTCACAGTGTAATCTTGATATTTTTAGTCATGCTTGTGCCCTGTGTGTAATAGACAGGAGGGTGTATGCACGTTCTGCACACGCCTATGTAGACGCACTTATATGTGCTGTTAAAATAACATGTAAATAACTGCGACATGACTTTAGACCAGGTTTGTGGTGGTTTTAGTGCAAGCGCTTTCTGCTAGCTCAAGATAGAAATACATCAAAAATGATCCTGGCCACACCTTATCTTAACATAAACCCACCCAATTAAATTGCTTTCAGCTCACTCCATCAACATCCAGGCCAAGGCTAATGTATAGACTATTTGCAATTATCCTGGATCAAGCTATGACTTAGACTATATTTGCCAATAATTCCTGTAATTTTCTGGAAAGTGTGGTGAAAATTGTTCCTTTTACACACAGTGAGCAAGTCTGTTCAAACATAGTTTATTTGCAGATAAACCAGAATGAGAGAGTTCTTACCAGATCTCCCTCTCGAGCAGAATGCACAGAAAACATCTATAACTTTTCCTTATTTATTTGCCACAAGGGGAGGATTTCTAAACATTACAGAAAGAAAGGGGTGTTAATTTCCCGATGTTTAGACTATAGATAACCCTGAGCCTTGCCACTGAGTCAGGAATGTTTCAACAGAAAAGACAAACATCCATCTCACAGACTGCCTGTCTCTTGTAGAAATTAAATATAAAGACACAGAGAAAGCCTGCCTGAGGTCAATTCATGTGTTTGCAGAGAGTATATGTTTAATTACATAATTAAATATAATTGATCTACTAATAATAAAAACTATAATAAATGTTTAATAATAATCATGTGATTGTCTCTATGTTACTACACACATATTGTAAAACAGAAAAATCCTTCACAGGGGACAATGGCTATCCATTAAAAACTTTGCTGATAACACCTATATCAAGCATAATGCACAAATAGTCATTTACACCTAATGCGTGAATTGTCATTCAATGGAAAACCTGCGCACTGCAATAGACGGACATTTGCGTTCTGAAAATGTGCTTCAGACGTCATTACAATACAGTTTTGACTGAAAAAGGTTCAGTGAATATTGCATTTATTGTTTTTCAAATAGCAGAGGCTACAGCGGATTCACTGTGCATAATGTTTTTTCAATAGCCTACGGTTAAAAAACGGCAATAAATGTCACCATGTTAACTGAATTTGAATCTTATTAAAAAATTACAGTGACAAGGTTTCCATACTCTCAGCTTATTAAAACCCAGGTTCCATAACTGAACAAAATAATTTTAAAGAGAACTAAGCATCTAATTAGAAACAAAAACAAATTTGCAGCATGTTACACAATTCATTTTAATGTCATTCTCTGTATGTGCGCTTTAACTTCATGCAGGAGCAGGTCTGTTTCCCCTGCTGTAAATCACACTTTTCACGGTCATCCTGAGAAAGTGGATTGTTTTAAAGCATTACGCTACCAGTAAAACAGGTTGGTCACATTTCCATAAGCAGGATATTATAGAACAAGGGAAAATATGCGTGAACTTATGGGTTACCAACCTGACAGCTTTATTGAATTTAGTGTCACCATTAAGGCAAAATAACGGTATTTATGTTATTAATGACTATTAGAATGCAAGTAATGAACTTCGGATGAAGCTTGAACTTTGAGAACTCCATGAGAACATCCTCATGGAATTGATGTTTGACAATGCTTCATTGCATAATCAAACAAAATTTGTTAAACAAGCAGGCTAATTTGGCGTTTTCTAAGGTGAGACAGAAACCATTGGTAGCTTATTCTCAGCTGTTGCAGGTGCTTTTAACCAAATTTAACCACATATATTTTGTAAAATAACAGCACTGTCGGGAATTACCGGGAACACATAATGGTTAGTCCGAATAATATTGATCATACTATTGATCCATATAGCCTATTCTTTGATCGCACTACACACGCACGAGCATGTCTGTTTCGCCATCAAGCAATCCGCTAAGGTGGAATAGCAGGCTTTTAAAGGGAATGGGATATGACATTGCCCATGTCACGCCCAAGACACACCTATAATTAATGAAGAGACTCGGTTCAGCCCATTTGCACGTTGCGCCGTGCTTAGCGCTCAAAAAACACACTGTTAAACTAGCAAAAGTTGACTTGGACATGCCCTAAATGCACTTTACACCATGCGTTTAGACAAAGCGCTAAGATCACCAAGATGGTGCCCTATGTCTTTTATGTTTTTACTTCCAGGTTACCAGGGTGGGAAATTAGCACCCGCCAAATGCGGTTAAATTTCTAAATTGTCGGGTAAATGTATCAAACCTACCTGCCACAGTGGCGTGTAGCAAAGTGGATACAAGCAGGACTAAAACAAACTTCAGGTTTCTTTCTCTGATTGCCTAAATGTGAGACTCATCACAACCTATCTGTTGTTTTTACGCAGGGTGTGAAAGCACAACGAGAAAATATCGTCTGAACTCCTCGCCGAATAAGTTAGCTGGAGTTCAAGAAAAAGTCTTAAGATATGCTCCCGCATCTCAGCAGTGGGTGAACCCAGTAGCCTATATTGCAGTTTCTTCTAGAGCTAACATTAGTAGCAGAACTTTGCGAGTCTTGGCTCTCAAGTTAAAGGGATATTTGACCTAAAGGCCATTACACACCAAGAACGACGTGAATAAACGACACGAAATTGCGAATAATTTGGAGGCAAATTTGAGGCCTATAATATATGCACATCAAAAGCGATGCGATTTTGGAATTCATTAAATATAATTTTTTTTAAATCGCTCCACGAAAAAATTGAGTCAACATGACGTGACGATTACCTGGTCCTGTTGTTGCTCAGTAAAAACCTGCCTGGCCACTCCTCACCTCCCTCTTTTATTATTCTAGCCTATGTGTCTCTCAAATACCACAACTTCTTTAATATAATATACAAGCATAGTAACTACACTTTACCTAAACAGCCCGTCTCCAACTGTTAGGCTATAGCCTAGCTACAAATCACACGTAGGCTACCAGGGCTATCCCTGGCCTGGGCATATATCCACGTAACAATATCTCATCTTAATTGATAAACTTAATTTGCCGAGAGGGTACGTTTGTTTAGCCACAACGCGATAAAAACAATTAGACTGACGTTACAATATCCTAGTCTGAAGTATTATACCGTCCTTACGTCTGATAAATTAGCTAGCGATTAGCTTTCGTCCTAGTTCTCACCAAGGAAAACAATCCAGCCGGTGACAGTAGCCTGCAAATCTAAAAATAAAATATAGGCTACGTATGTTTGTGTGTTAATCGCCGCTGGCTTGTTATCTTGCTTTCATATGATCACAGCTAGATCTAACTAGCATTAAAATATCTGAGTTGACAACTAGCTGTAAAACCTGGAGCTCATCATCCATACGAAAATGTCTAATTAGTCAAAAATATAGTAGCTAGGCGACTATGACTACAGTTGAGCATATGGTAGCCGAGGATTCAATTAACGTTAGCTGTAGTTTCGTAGATACTCTAGTGATAATACTATTATCATATCGAGGCTGCTAGCCTAATTGTTATTATAGCGAGTGAAAACACCTCGGTCAAGCTATCCGCTCTTTAAAAATGTTCGGTCAAACTATCCGTTCGTCAAATTTGTGTGCGCAGCTACATTATGTATAGTGGTAGAACGGGAACCACGACGTCTTTAGGTAACGCCCTTGTGCGGGAAAAAAAGGAAAGAGCGACTTCTCGCCAAGACGCAATTATAGCTAATTTAAACGTGACAACATCTTATAAGCTCAAAACAAACACGTACCTTTTCACCGTGCGTGTTCTCTTTTATCGATGTATTATCCGCTGTAGTTAGTGTGTGCTTTAAAAATGAAATGAAAATGACTTGGTAGTCTCGCCTAATTGCTATATGTTTGTTAGTTATGCTATCGTAGCCTCGTCTCGTATAGCTAGTGTTTTCACACCTCGGTCAAGCTATCCGCTCTTTAAAAATGTTCGGTCAAACTATCCGTTCGTCAAATTTGTGTGCGCAGCTACATTATGTATAGTGGTAGAACGGGAACCACGACGTCTTTAGGTAACGCCCTTGTGCGAAAAAAAAGGAAAGAGCGACTTCTCGCCAAGACGCCTGATAAAAATGTGTAATGCCGTCTTTTTAACTACCATTTCGAAAATGTAATACTATAGTAGGAAAGTAATTTAATATATGTTGGCTACTGTACTGCTGAAACATACGTGTGATTGAAATATTGACCAATAATTGTAAATAATAATAATAATAATAATAATAATAATAATAATAATAATAATAAACTCCTAGGCTAAACCAAACTGCACACCCAACATGAAAATGTTCCACAGCAGCCATTTGGAGATCTGGAGAAATGACCACTAAATGTCGTTATAATTGATTATAAAGGTGATTATAACGGTAGATAGGAATATATGACAGTACTATCTTTGGGAGCCCATTACCCTGTAGTTTTTCATAATTACTCCAAACATTCAACTGATTGTTGATAGATAAAGGCTAGACTATATGTGTGGCAAGTAAAAAGACATTTAACTGTGAACATTCTGCGATATGGCTATTAAGGTCATTATCACTGTGTGCAAGCAAATATGGAAACATTACATTTGAAAGAGCATTACACAGGATTTTCCCGTAGTAAGTGAATAATTTCAACTTCGGAATGACTATTTATGTTCTTTATTGCTGTATATGGGTATATGGCAACACTATCATTGACAGACCATTACACAAAATGTTCCCATAATTACTCTTGAACACGAACTGGCTGGCAATAAACAAGGTCCATTCTATATGCCTGGCAAGTATGAAAAAATTCTACTGTGGAAATGTTGAGATATGCCCACTTATGTTCTTCGTTGCTGTATATGGGTATATATGACACCACTATCATTGACAAACCATTACACAAATTTTTCCCATAAGTACTTTTGAACGTCAACTGGCTGGCAATGAACAAGGTCCATTCTATATGCCTGCTAAGTATGAAGATATTTTACTGTGGAAATTTTGAGATATGACCATTTATGTTCATCATTGCTGTATATGGATATATATGACACAACTATCCTTGACAAACCATTACACAAAATTTTCCCATAAGTACTTTTGAACGTCAACTGGCTGGCAATGAACAAGGTCCATTCTATATGCCTGCTAAGTATGAAGATATTCTACTGTGGAAATTTTGAGATATGACCATTTATGTTCTTCATTGCTGTATATGGGTATACATGACACCACTATCATTGACAAACCATTACACAAAATTTTCCCATAATTACTCTTGAACACGAACTGGCTGGCAATGAACAAGGTCCATTCTATATGCCTGGCAAGTATGAAGATATTCTACTGTGGAAATTTTGAGATATGCCCACTTATGTTCATTATTGTTGTATATGGGTGTATATGGCAACACTATCATTGACAAACCATTACACAAAATTTTCCCATAAGTACTTTTGAACATCAACTGGCTGGCAATGAACAAGGTCCATTCTATATGCCTGCTAAGTATGAAGATATTTTACTGTGGAAATTTTGAGATATGACCATTTATGTTCATCATTGCTGTATATGGATATATATGACACAACTATCCTTGACAAGCCATTACACAAAATTTTCCCATAAGTACTTTTGAACGTCAACTGGCTGGCAATGAACAAGGTCCATTCTATATGCCTGCTAAGTATGAAGATATTCTACTGTGGAAATTTTGAGATATGACCATTTATGTTCTTCATTGCTGTATATGGGTATATATGACACCACTATCATTGACAAAACATTACACAAAATGTCCCCATAATTACTCTTGAACACGAACTGGCTGGCAATGAACAAGGTCCATTCTATATGCCTGGCAAGTATGAAAAAATTCTACTGTGGAAATTTTGAGATATGCCCACTTATGTTCATTATTGTTGTATATGGGTGTATATGGCAACACTATCATTGACAAACCATTACACAAAATTTTCCCATAAGTACTTTTGAACATCAACTGGCTGGCAATGAACAAGGTCCATTCTATATGCCTGCTAAGTATGAAGATATTTTACTGTGGAAATTTTGAGATATGACCATTTATGTTCATCATTGCTGTATATGGATATATATGACACAACTATCCTTGACAAACCATTACACAAAATTTTCCCATAAGTACTTTTGAACGTCAACTGGCTGGCAATGAACAAGGTCCATTCTATATGCCTGCTAAGTATGAAGATATTCTACTGTGGAAATTTTGAGATATGACCATTTATGTTCTTCATTGCTGTATATGGGTATACATGACACCACTATCATTGACAAACCATTACACAAAATTTTCCCATAAGTACTTTTGAACATCAACTGGCTGGCAATGAACAAGGTCCATTCTATATGCCTGCTAAGTATTAAGATAATCTACTGTGGAAATTTTGAGATATGACCATTTATGTTCTTCATAGCTGTATGAGGGTATATATGACACCACTATCATTGACAAACCATTACACATAATTTTCCCATAAGTACTTTTGAAAATCAACTGGCTGGCAATGAACAAGGTCCATTCTATATTCCTGCTAAGTATGAAGATATTTTACTGTGGAAATTTTGAGCTATGACCATTTATGTTCTTCATTGCTGTATGAGGGTATATATGACACCACTATCATTGACAAACCATTACACATAATTTTCCCATAAGTACTTTTGAAAATCAACTGGCTGGCAATGAACAAGGTCCATTCTATATGCCTGCTAAGTATGAAGATAATCTACTGTGGAAATGTTGAGATATGACCATTTATGTTCTTCATTGCTGTATATTGGTGTATATGGCAACACTATCATTGACAGACCATTACACAGGATTTTCCCATAATTAGTTCAAATTTTCATATGATTGGTGATGAACAAGTCCAACCATATATGCCTGCCTAAAGGTCTTAAGCAGTTTTACTGTAGAAATTTTGACATATGAAGATTTATTTTCATGATAGCTGCATATGGTGAATTTGGCAGCAGGATTTCCAATAAATAACTTGGCAATTTCAAGTAATTTAACGTCATTATGTGTGCATATATGTGTACATGACAGCACTTTCCATCGAATGCTTCCCTGTATCTTTTATTTATTTTTTAAATATTTGGTAGCACTTTATTTGACAGTGGTCGTCATGACATGAGAAAGACACTGTCATTACCATGACATAATACCTGTCATAAAGTGTCATGTTCATTCATAACTATGACATAGTGTTGTTATAACACAATTTGCAATTACATTACATATCTATCGAGATTAACTAATCCCAACTAAAATAATTTTAATTAATGGGTTTTTGCATGAAGTATCACTATTTGGCAAACTGACACATCGTCACATTGCTTTCAACAAATAATGGACATAGTCATTTTCAAATGTCATGGTGAATCAGTGTTATGACAACCCTGTCAAAGTGAGCCTTCTATGCAGGTTGTTATGTCAGTTGTGTTATAACACAAATTGCAGATTGTGTCATAACAACACTATGTCATAGTTATGAATGATCATGACACTTCATGAAAGGTATTATGTCATGGTAATGACACTGTGAATGTCATGAAGTGTTACCAAAAATAAAAAAATAAAAAGATACGGGGAAGCAGTCAATGGAAAATGCTGTCATGTACACATATATGCAGACATAATGATGTTAAATGACTTCAAATTGTCAAGTTATTTTTTGAGAATCCTGTTTAATGGATTCTTAAAGTTAGTGTTGCTAAATTCACCATATGCAGCTATAATAAAAATACATCTTCAAATCTCAAAATTTCTACAGTAAAACTGCTTAAGACCTTTAGGCAGGCATATAGGGTTGTACTTGTTCATCACCATTCTGGCCTTGATAATCAGCATTCTGTTTACATTTGGAAATACTTTTGGGACAATCCTGTGTAAAGGTTTCTCAATGACAGTTTTGCCATATACACCCATATACAGGTATCATGGCCATAATTGGTCACATCTCAACTGCTTCATACTTGGCATACATATAGACTGTGCCTTACACATCACCAGTGAGTAGAAATTTGTAAATAATTATTGGAAAATCCTTTATAATGGTTTCTCAAAGTTAGTATTGCCACATACCCCTATATACTTGGCAGGCATATAGAATTAGCGTTGATAATTGTCATTCAGTTGAGCTTTGTGAGTACTTATGGGGAAATCCTGTGTAATGGTCTGTCAATGATAGTGGTGCCATATACAGCAATAAAGAACATACATTGTCATAATTGACATTACACCAAATTTTCCCATAATTACTCTTGAACATGAACTGGCTGACAATGAACGAGGTCCATTCTATATGCCTGGCAAGTATGAAAAAATTCTACTGTGGAAATTATGAGATATGACAATGTATGTTCTTTATTGCTGTATATGGCACCACTATCATTGACAGACCATTACACAAGATTTCCCCATAAGTACTCACAAAGCTCAACTGAATGACTATTATCAACGCTAATTCTATATGCCTGCCAAGTATGAAGTCATTCTACAGTGGAAAGTTTGAGATATGTCAATTTTCGTTTATTTCTGCTATAATATGGATGTATATGGCAACGAGAGACCATTGCACAGCATAATTAGTTCAAAATGTGAACGCATTCTTGATTTCCAATGCCCACCCAAAATACCTACCATGTACGAAGTAGTTTTACTGTGGAAATCCTGAGATATGACCATTTAAGATAATGTTAAGTGTATATAGGGGTATGTGGCAATACTAACTTTGAGAAACCATTATAAAGGATTTTCCAATAATTATTTACAAATTTCTACTCACTGGTGATGTGTAAGGCACAGTCTATATGTATGCCAAGTATGAAGCAGTTGTACTGTGTAAATACTGAGATGTGACCAATTATGGCCATGATACCTGTATATGGGTGTATATGGCAAAACTGTCATTGAGAAACCTTTACACAGGATTGTCCCAAAAGTATTTCCAAATGTAAACAGAATGCTGATTATCAAGGCCAGAATGGTGATGAACAAGTACAACCCTATATGCCTGCCTAAAGGTCTTAAGCAGTTTTACTGTAGAAATTTTGAGATTTGAAGATGTATTTTTATTATAGCTGCATATGGTGAATTTAGCAACACTAACTTTAAGAATCCATTAAACAGGATTCTCAAAAAATAACTTGACAATTTGAAGTCATTTAACATCATTATGTCTGCATATATGTGTACATTACAGCATTTTCCATTGACTGCTTCCCCGTATCTTTTTTTATTATTTTTTAAATCTTTGGTAACACTTCATGACATTCACAGTGTCATTACCATGACATAATACCTTTCATGAAGTGTCATGATCATTCATAACTATGACATAGTGTTGTTATGACACAATCTGCAATTTGTGTTATAACACAACTGACATAACAACCTGCATAGAAGGCTCACTTTGACAGGGTTGTCATAACACTGATTCACCATGACATTTGAAAATGACTATGTCCATTATTTGTTGAAAGCAATGTGACGATGTGTCAGTTTGCCAAATAGTGATACTTCGTGCAAAAACCCATTAATTAAAATTATTTTAGTTGGGATTAGTTAATCTCGATAGATATGTAATGTAATTGCAAATTGTGTTATAACAACACTATGTCATAGTTATGAATGAACATGACACTTTATGACAGGTATTATGTCATGGTAATGACAGTGTCTTTCTCATGTCATGACGACCACTGTCAAATAAAGTGCTACCAAATATTTAAAAAATAAATAAAAGATACAGGGAAGCATTCGATGGAAAGTGCTGTCATGTACACATATATGCACACATAATGACGTTAAATTACTTGAAATTGCCAAGTTATTTATTGGAAATCCTGCTGCCAAATTCACCATATGCAGCTATCATGAAAATAAATCTTCATATGTCAAAATTTCTACAGTAAAACTGCTGAAGACTTGGCAGGCATATATGGTTGGTCTTGTTCGTCACCAATCATATGAAAATTTGAACTAATTATGGGAAAATCCTGTGTAATGGTCTGTCAATGATAGTGTTGCCATATACACCCATATACAGCAATGAAGAACATAAATGGTCATATCTCAGAATTTGCACAGTAGAATATCTTCATACTTAGCAGGCATATAGAATGGACCTTGTTCATTGCCAGCCAGTTGATTTTCAAAAGTACTTATGGGAAAATTTTGTGTAATGGTTTGTCAAGGATAGTTGTGTCATATATATCCATATACAGCAATGATGAACATAAATGGTCATATCTCAAAATTTCCACAGTAAAATATCTTCATACTTAGCAGGCATATAGAATGGACCTTATTCATTGCCAGCCAGTTGATGTTCAAAAGTACTTATCGGAAAATTTTGTGTAATGGTTTGTCAATGATAGTGTTGCCATATACACCCATATACAACAATAATGAACATAAGTGGGCATATCTCAAAATTTCCACAGTAGAATATCTTCATACTTAGCAGGCATATAGAATGGACCTTGATCATTGCCAGCCAGTTGATGTTCAAAAGTACTTATGGGAAAATTTTGTGTAATGTTTTGTCAATGATAGTGGTGTCATATATACCCATATACAGCAATGGAGAACATAAATGGTCATATCTCAAAATTTCCACAGTAGAATATCTTCATACTTAGCAGGCATATAGAATGGACCTTGTTCATTGCCAGCCAGTTGACGTTCAAAAGTACTTATGGGAAAAATTTGTGTAATGGTTTGTCAATGATAGTGGTGTCATATATACCCATATACAGCAACGAAGAACATAAATGGTCATATCTCCAAATTTCCACAGTAGAATATCTTCATACTTAGCATGCATATAGAATGGACCTTGTTCATTGCCAGCCAGTTGATGTTCAAAAGTACTTATGGGAAAATTATGTGTAATGGTTTGTCAATGATAGTGGTGTCATATATACCTATATACAACAATAATGAACATAAGTGGGCATATCTCAAAATTTCCACAGTAGAATTTTTTCATAATTAGCAGGCATATAGAATGGACCTTGTTCATTGCCAGCCAATTGATGTTCAAGAGTAATTATGGGAACATTTTGTGTAATGGTCTGTCAATGATAGTGTTGCCATATACCCATATACAGCAATAAAGAACATAAATAGTCATTCCGAAGTTGAAATTATTCACTTACTACGGGAAAATCCTGTGTAATGCTCTTTCAAATGTAATGTTTCCATATTTGCTTGCACACAGTGATAATGACCTTGATAGCCATATCTCAGAATGTTCACAGTTAAATGTCTTTTTACTTGCCACGCATATAGTCTAGCCTTTATCTATCAACAATCAGTTGAATGTTTGGAGTAATTATGAAAAACCACAGGGTAATGGGCTCCCAAAGATAGTACTGTCATATATTCCTATCTACCGTTATAATCACCTTTATAATCTATATTTTCTTATTTAGTATGCATCGTCTGGTTCTTTGTCAGCACAAATGCAGAGACGTATTATTGGTAAATCGCATGATCTACGTTTTTTCCTTTAGACAATTATAACGACATTTATTGGTCATTTCTCCAGATCTCCAAATGGCTGCTGTGGAACATTTTCATGTTGGGTGTGCACAGTTTGGTTTAGCCTAGGAGTTTATTATTATTATTATTATTATTATTATTATTATTATTATTATTTACAATTATTGGTCAATATTTCAATCACACGTACGTTTCAGCAGTACAGTCGCCAATATATATTAAATTACTTTCCTACTATAGTATTACATTTTCGAAATGGTAGTTAAAAAGACGGCATTACACATTTTTATCAGGCGTCTTGGCGAGAAGTCGCTCTTTCCTTTTTTTTCGCACAAGGGCGTTACCTAAAGACGTCGTGGTTCCCGTTCTACCACTATACATAATGTAGCTGCGCACACAAATTTGACGAACGGATAGTTTGACCGAACATTTTTAAAGAGCGGATAGCTTGACCGAGGTGTGAAAACACTAGCTATACGAGACGAGGCTACGATAGCATAACTAACAAACATATAGCAATTAGGCGAGACTACCAAGTCATTTTCATTTCATTTTTAAAGCACACACTAACTACAGCGGATAATACATCGATAAAAGAGAACACGCACGGTGAAAAGGTACGTGTTTGTTTTGAGCTTATAAGATGTCACGTTTAAATTAGCTATAATTGTGGAACTAATTTCGGATACGCTACTGCGTAGAAATACAACAAGCCGTAGCTTGATTTTTTGTTTTATATACAACTAACGGTAGCCTACTACAGTTGGTGAATTGACGTCAATTTTATCGTACGCTAGGATTCTTTACAGGGTTAAAATAACAAAGGTTTTTGCCGGATCTTCTTTTTATTTTAAAAGGTAATAAAACGTTGAAACTACGTTAAATATCAAAACAAACACGTACATTTTCACCGCCATGTTCTATTTTATCTATGTAGGCTATTATCCCCCGTAGTTAGTGTGTGCTTTAAAACGATTCATTTTGGCGAGGTCCTGAAAATGAATGGGAGTGAATGGGGACCCTGACAACCGGGACTATCGGGGATGCCGGTCAGCAGGGACAGCTGATGTTGCTAATATTCACGCTATGCAAATATAATGGGGTAGGCTCCACAAAATGACTTATGTCACACTAAGGTGAAATATCCCTTTAAATGAAAATAAATAGTCTATTGGTTAGCTACTTCCCAAAATAAGCTACGGTATTATGTCATACCCTCGATATAAAGATTAATTTTGGACGGAGAATATGTGAATTATTTGCCTAATACAATTTGTATAATTTTCATAAAACAAACCTTTCAGAATAAAAACGGGTGTCATTTAATATGGTCTCTTAGCATCATTGTATTAGTCTGCTGGAAAATAAGATGGTTTACAAAGAAACAAGCAGTGAAATGTATTTTTTTTTTACTTACGCCAATTCCGATGGTCCTTTTAGTCCAGTGCAGCTGATATGCGTTCGATTTACCATAAAGCTATTTTAACAAGCGTCGCACAGAAAAACAAAAAACTGACCAATACTTTTGCCAATACGCTCTAAGGTAAAAGTGATCTCTCCGGACAGCTCGCTCCAACGTTATAGGCTTACTGGCATCTGTTCGTTCAGAAAAACGTATCTACTATTAGATTATATGAAATGTATGTAATAAATTTATATACAATGTTTGACTGTTTGACCTGTAATAGGCTACATGATATAATAGCCTAAATAGCTACTATTTTATTAGAGCTTCTAAACATGAGTGCATTCTGAAACGTTATTCTAGCGTTTTTTTTTTAATGTATTTTTTTTTAAGTCTGGTAAAATTTTGGGGTGGCTGGTAAAAAAAATTTCATCTACCAGACTGTGGCTGGTATGTCAAAAAGTTAATTTCCCACCCTGCAGGTTACTTACTGAAATTGTCGGATGAGTGCACCGTTCTGCAGATGAGTGCTGAATTCCCTCAACAAAACCCCGGAAATAAGGGTTCATCCTGGTATTTTAAGTGGCCCAATTTGTGAGAAAAAGTCACCCACACAAAAGCTTTTTGATGAAGTGGACTCAAATACGCGCCCTCCAAAGGGTATGGGGTAGTGTTCGGACACAGACCAAATGTAAAGTAATCCCAAATATCAGGTGTAATACCGTGGAGTTCCGCACAATACCTTGTACATTGTAAACAGTTTCCACACATACGTCTGCTAGTTTTCTTTTCCGCAGTTCCCTCCTGATGACTTTAATCTGTAATTGAAATAGTACATAATTGGAGGATTTCAATGTGGTATTACACATTCAGTTAGATGACAGAGGACACATTTTGGCACATCATTTAAAAAAAAAACATTTTGGATGTTCAACTGCGCACCACTAGGTGTGGAGCGCACTGCTTTTTTGATACTTTTCAAATAAACACTGTTTTTGAGAAGGTCTCCAATTTACATTGCTCTTTATTTGGAAGCAAGTTATTAAGCAAAAACCAGCAAGGCTTAATTTGACCCAAAAATGGCAAAAATCCCCCTACCTGCATTCCTTGTGACAGGACACAAATAGCTTGCTGTTCTCGATTGCCCCATTCGGGTGGCCATTTTTTGATTAGTTCCTCCACTGTCTCCGCCACACTTGTGGCCTCCTCGATATTGTACCAAGACAAAGACACCTTGTCCCAGGAGCAAGTCCCACGAACGTGGTGGAACCTCAGCGGGTGGAACTGAGGGTGAGGGGGAACCTTGCCACTGGCCTTTATGACATCATCGTTCCTGGCATCAATATTTCCAATGTAAAAGTGGGTGGCGATGAAGTTCACAATCTCCTTGGTGCAGCGATAATTTTCACTGAAGATGACCCTGCTCCTGGAGGCTGCTTCACCCTTCTGTCCCTGGTAATAGTGGAAGAGGCGGTTGAGCAGGGTGTAGTCAGAGCTGCTGCGGCCCTCTGCTACCGAAAACAGCTTCGGCCCTGTCTGCATGTGGTCCCCAGCTAGGACCACCCTTGTCTCCGACCCAGCCAGGGTCAAGGGAATCAGTGCGGCACACTCCAGCATCTGAGAGGCCTCGTCAATCAGGATGTGGGTGAAGTAGTCAGCTGGGAGCTTCAGCTTGTGGAGGTGCAGTGCCATTGTGGCGGTGGTAATCACCACTCGATGTGAGTCCAGGTCGGATCTCTCAGGAAACCGGAAGGACTCATTGTCGCGGGAGACAAGACAGTACTTTCGAGTGATGTTGTCAGTGTTTATTATAGCCAGCCCTTTTTTATTTGCCTTTATTCTGAGGGGGCGGGCCTCTGGGTGTCCACGCTGCACGTATTGATGGAAGTGATCTTTCACATACAGATCTGCAGAACTAGAATGAAAGGTGCAGTTAAGGTTTGGGCAGGGGTGCGCAACACCAGTTGATTTATAATTTCTTTTTGTTTTCACCTTAAAATCAGCAACTAATTCAGACCCAAGAGACAAGGTAAGTTAATTTTGTAATCAACTGCTTTAATCTGTCAAATAAGTACTGAGGAACAATGAAAATCCTGCATGTGGCGTACTAAACAGTACAGAGTAAACAGTACACAGCTGCTAGTACACAGTACACCGGAGACAGGACGCAGTAGATAGGGCTCTGATTGGGACACAGCCCCACGGACCTTGTTGTGCACGGTTTTTTGAAAACTACTTTCTACCGAAGTACGCCAACTGTGTACATCCGCGCAAAGTCTCAACCAAAGCACTCCAGTATTCTAGGGCGCGCTGTGTTTATCTTTGCCAACTATATAAGATTATATATTATTATATATATATTAGATTATAACTCTCTGGTGTCATGATTACCGGTTTTACCTGTTTGTGTGGGTGCAGATCAGGACTCTAGTGCAGGGCTGTCGGAGAAGTTCCATAACGGCTGTTGCTAGGGTAAATGTTTTCCCCGTCCCGAAGGGCCCATAAATTAGCAGAGGGGCTGTTGACAGCGGTTCACTGGCTTCCCCGATGATCAAGGCCACGGCAGCCCTCTGCTTGGTGTTAAGATTGTGATTGGGGAATTTCCCAATGTACTCTGGGACGCTGCCTCGGATAAGATCTGGCAGGACCCACTCCACGTCAGGAAGGAGGTCGATTGCCTGGTGCCACTCATAGAACTGTTGCCGGCTTAGCTGGAACTGGATGTCCATGGGGAGGTGAGTGCCCTTCCGGAGGCCCAAGTTAGAGCAGCAAACCCTGGAGAGCATTAGGACGATTGTGTCCCCGGTGCTGGCCTCCAGGACCAATAGTGCCTCATACACCTGATTTTTGGCAGAGGGAGAAGGGGACACAAGGGCGGAGCCAACGTCTGTCCTGAGCATCTGACCCTCTGGGGTGTGAGGAGTCAGTGTGTGGGACAGTGGGACCGAGGCATAGAGCTTTCCGAATGGGGCGACCTTCATCTCAAACCGAGAATTAGTGATGGTGTCAGACAACGAGACAATGGCATTCTGCAGGCCGATCCTGGGGTTGAGAGACAGGAAAAATATTTTTGTGATCCTCAACATGCACGGCTAGATCAAAGTACACCAATGGACATTCACAAAATTATACATATTCCGCTGTGACATTACACAGATGTTTCAGCATTTTTTAGATGGATTTTTTTATTACTTACATCTTTACGTATATACGTACGTACAGTGCACTCCAAAAGTGTTAGGACAGTGACACATTTTTTTGTTGTTTTGGTTCTGTACTCCAGCACATTGGCTTTGAAATGGAACAGTGACTATGAGGTTAAAGTGCAGACTTACAGCTTTAATTTGGTTTTTACATTTGTATTGGGTGAACCATGTAGCAATTGTAGCCATTTTAACAAATAGTGCACCAAATAGTGCATTTAGGGAACCAAAATTAATAGTTGGTTTGTAAATTAATTGGACAAATGAACAACATATTTAATATTTGATTGCATATCCTTCGCATGCCATGACTTCCTGATGTCTGTGACTAAAAACATCAAAAGACTCTTGATATCTTATTTTCAGGTACTCTTACAAGCGATACTATAACCTCTCTGCATTTGAATGGATCTATATGGGAATTGGGGAGTGAGAATAGATTAAGCTGTAATTTACATAGGAATAGTTTGGAACATATGGTTGATGCTAAATGGCTGGAGGTCATCAAGGGCTTGAGGTATCAAACAAGCCTCAAACCATCACTCTGCTGCCAGATATGCAGTAGATACGGATGGATCACTTTAAAGGTTGTTTCTCCTGATTTATTTTTCCATAGAGTTCAATAGGTGTCATGTGTGTCACTGTCCTAACACTTTTGGAGTGCACTGCATATTGTAGGAAATGTTCTACAATTTAAAAGCTGATAATGATAAGGACCATCATCCCTAATTCTCAATAAGGCTCTCGGAATACATCATTACCTGGACAGCACCTCTTCTTGTGCCAGCTCCTCTTTATACAGGAAGCTGTGCATCCTTTCCCTGTAGTTCTTCCGGGTCAAGGGAACATCACTTTCAGCAGTGGGGTTAAAGGTCAGGTTCAGCCGAGGGGGTTTGTAGTCCTTCAGCAGCTGTTCCTCCGCCTCTGTCCTATGGTGATAGGGGACAATGATCCTGTTTCCACCATGCCAAGGCTCTGTCCTGAGGGGAGTGGGGAGATGAAGAGCAGCAGGAGCCGGGCTGCCTCTCTGACTCTGGTCCTCTGCAAGCTCTGGGAAGCTCTGCTTCTCACCCACTCCCACCCGGACCTTCCGCAGCAACACAGGCCTTGTGTCGAAGTCCAGAGCCAGCCACTGCTCGTAGCGTCCTGGGCAGGTGGATGAGAAGGAGACGGGAAGGGAGTATGAGTTGCCCAAGGTGCAGAAGAGGCTCCCATCCGAGTAGGCACAGGGGTCCCTGTCGGTCCTGTCCCCCAGTGTGAATGTGGCCCCCGGCTCCTGCTTCAACAGGGCAGCAGCCTTCAGGGGTCTCTGCGAGGGAGATGCACCAGTAGTGTTATGCTAAAGAGCAGTTTCATACTAAAGAGCAGTGTCATGCTAAAGAGCAGTGTCATGCTGGAGAGTAGTGTTATGCTAAAGAGCAGTGTCATGCTGGAGAGTAGTGTTATGCTAAAGAGCAGTGTCATACTAAAGAGCAGTGTTATGTTAAAAAGCAGTGTCATGCTAAAGAACAATGTCATGCTGGAGAGTAGTGCTATGCTAAAGAGCAGTTTCATACTAAAGAGCAGTGTAATGCTAAAGAGCAGTGTCATGCTGGAGAGTAGTGTTATGCTAAAGAGCAGTTTCATACTAAAGAGCAGTGTCATGCTAAAGAGCAGTGTCATGCTGGAGAGTAGTGTTATGCTAAAGAGCAGTGTCATGCTGGAGAGTAGTGCTATGCTAAAGAGCAGTTTCATACTAAAGAGCAGTGTCATGCTAGAGAGCAGTGTCATGCTGAAGAACAGTGTTATGCTAAAGAGCAGTGTCATGCTGGTGTCATGGATCATGCCTTCCTTTCCTTATCTCCGCGTTTTTTATTCCTTTTGTCTTTATTCCGGTAATCTATCGGATTGTTTTGTGTTCTGCTACAGGTTTTGCTTTCGCCTCGTGATTAGTGAGTTCACCTGTCCTGCATTTCCGTTCACTACTTATACCCCGCTTCCTCCTTTTCTCGTTGCTTTCATGTTATTTCACGTAACATTCTAGCCTGTAAAGGTATCGGAAGTTGTGCTGCTATTGACTGCTTTGCTTCTCAATGCGGGACTTGTTAGCAGTACAATTTATCAAAAGTAAAGTGCGCTTTTTCACTCTTTTATTTCAGAGCATAGGTTTTCGTTTCTTTGTTTTCCACTCAAACCTACGAGTGCTCTCACCCTAAGTTTTAGGGGTCTTTTGGTTTTTCTCCTTCCTTTTTGTTCGCTCCACAACAGGAGTTAGATAAGCGTGACTGCTTATTTCTTTTGTTTTGCTCGGATATCGAGTTCCTCGTTTTTATCGTGAGGTTATTTGTGTTCGCCTTATTTTTCCCCGTCCACTACGGATTATTGTCCGTTTTAGTGGTGTTCATTTGAATACTTTAAGATTCCTCATCTATCGCATCTGGACCTCCAATATTTCCTCCGTGTCTCTGGCATAGAGATCCCCAACAACTGGAGAGTAGTGTCATGCTAAAGAGCAGTGTCATGTTGGAGAGTAGTGTCATACTAAAGAGCAGTGTCGTACCAAAGAGCAGTGTCATGCTGAAGAGCAGTGTTATGCTGAAGAACAGTGTTATGTTAAAGAGCAGAGTTATGCTGAAGAACAGTGTCATACTAAAGAGCAGTGTTATGTTAAAGAGCAGAGTTATGCTGAAGAACAGTGTTATGTTAAAGAGCTGTCTTATGTTAAAGAGCTGTGTCATGCGGGAGAGTAGTGTCATGCTAAAGAGCAGTTTCATACTAAAGAGTAGTTTCATGCTGGAGAGTGTCATGCTAAAGAGCAGTGTCATGCTGGAGAGTAGTGTCATGCTAAAGAGCAGTTTCATACTAAAGAGTAGTGTTATGCTGGAGAGTAGTGTCATGCTAAAGAGCAGTGTTATGCTGAAGAACAGTGTTATGTTAAAGAGCAGTGTCATGCTGAAGAACAGTGTTATGTTAAAGAGCTGTCTTATGTTAAAGAGCAGTGTCATGCGGGAGAGTAGTGTCATGCTAAAGAGCAGTTTCATACTAAAGAGTAGTGTTATGCTGGAGAGTAGTGTCATGCTAAAGAGCAGTGTTATGCTGAAGAACAGTGTTATGTTAAAGAGCAGAGTTATTCTGGAGAGTAGTGTCATGCTAAAGAGCAGTGTTATGCTGAAGAACAGTGTTATGTTAAAGAGCAGAGTTATTCTGGAGAGTAGTGTCATGCTAAAGAGCAGTGTCATTCTAAAGAGCAGTGATACGTTAAAGAGCAGTGTCATGCTGAAGAACAGTGTTATGTTAAAGAGCAGTGTTATGCTGAAGAACAGTGTTATCCTAAAGAGCAGTGTCATATTGAAGAACAGTGTTACCCTAAAGAGCAGTGTTATACTAGAGATCAGTGACATATTGAAGAACAGTGCTATCCTAAAGAGCAGTGTTATGCCGAAAAACTGTGTCCTGTTAAAGAGCAATGCATTATTTTACTATATTTTGAGCATAAAGCTAAATGGCAACACAATATGAACATCCCTGAGAGTGTGGAGATACAATGATATATTTTATATTGTTTCATTATGGAAGATTTGTTCATATACAGTATTCCACACCACATTTACAGCAGTTAACATGTCAATAATCGGATGCTGAAATGTACCTCAGAGTTTATTGTGAAAGTCCATTTTACTTTTAAGTTCTTCTTCTCACTGCTAAAATCCAAATCCTTGTCACAGGTGACTGTAACACCCTCCACCTCTTCACACATCTGTTAAAAAAGAAAAGAAACATGCAGATGTACACATACTCCGCTATACCTGCAACAAACCGAAAACATAGAAATAAAAAACACATAAGATTTAGATAACCAAGGAAAACAGTGTAGGTAAGGACTAAAAGAGAGAGAGAGAGAGAGAGCGATCCTCACGATGAGAACTTCATTGAGGCTGTCCCTGTATTCCATCAGCAGTTGGTCTCGGTAGGACAGCAGGCCCTGTTCCTGGGCAGCCTTCCTCTTCCTGCGAACCATCCTCATCCTCAGGCACCATTCCTGGAGCTCCTCGGTGGAGTGAGCTGCTGTGCAGTTCTCTCCATATTCACAGGTTTCTGGTCTGTAGAGCAGTTAATGACGTCAGTGTGTCTCTGTGCTGAAATCTGTTTAGATGACTGTTTTTTTCAGATGGTGGGTGGCAGTAATGATAGAGACAAGCTGCTTCTGGGAAGTCAACCTGAATTTCTTCAGTAAATATTGAGCTGAATATACTGCATGTTGACATTTTTTGAATGGTTCAAGATAAGATTATGGGGATCTGACTGGTTTTATTGTTTATCGCAGATGTTTGCGGAGGTGAATTCAGCAGAGGTGCAGCAATTCCGCTATTAATACCTGGGGGAAACCATGTAGAGAAAATAACAGTTCTGTTAAATGCCTAAATACAGTTAAATCATTCCAGCTAAGCAAAGGGGTAACACAATGTTAGGAATGGTAATGATTTTTGAGCAATGATTTCAGTACCTTTTACACAACTCAAAGGCTTGGCTGTGATCTGGCGGGCGTCGGTGCTTCCACTCAGCGGGCGTGTCATCATCGTCGCAGTATCTCCTCTCGTGAGCGAGAGAGGAGCAGTGGCTGACGAAGCCGTCCTGAGAGGAGAACTGGAGCTGGCACACGGCACAGGAGAACCGGGGCCGGGGTTCCTCTGGCGATTCCTGGGCCTCCAATTCGCCAAGTTCCGTGACCAGATTGTTCCGGTCCAGGCCCTCGTTCTTCTCGGCCGTCCACACGGCCATCTCGGCCTCACTGTGGGGGAACGTGCACTCGGCCCGGCACGGGGCACCTCTCTCCACGTGCCAACAGTGGCGGAATTGCTGGGTGGGCTGGCCCAGGGGGATGGGCCGGATCTCGCTGAATGTCACTTTTTCACCTTGGCATTGGATGAGGACCAGAGCGGCCGCGGAGGGGTGGCCACAAACCTTGGCAGAACGCTCTGGGGTAATCTGCCGGGGGCTGCCGTGGAAACAGGCGTGGCAGAGGTGGACGAATTTGCCATTGGAGAGGCTCTGAATCCTCTCTGCCAAGCCCAACTCCTCCTCCTTGTCTTCCCCGCTCTGAGCCTTCCAAACCAGGCGAATGAGAAAGCTGTGCTCAAGCCCTCTGCTTTTTAGAAAATTCCACACGTCTGCCTCTTCATTACTTTTGGCGAAAGTGCAGCGCTTACCGTACTGGAGGCAACTCCCTCCCTCCCCTGTGTATAAGCACTTCACATACTTTTGGGGGTTTCGGAACTTAGGCCTGGGGGAAACATGCCTCCAGTCTGCCTCTCTTCCTCCTCTCCGCCTGACCAGCAAGATGTTTCGCGCGCAAAAGTGAGAAACGTGGATGGCGGGGGATGTGACGTCACAGGGCTGTTCATAGCAAGACAGGCACGCGACATGCAGCTCATGCGTCTGTAACAATGGGCTGAGCACGGAGCCTTGTCCGCCATGCCCAGCCACGCTCATTGCCAGCGATATTCTTGGGATTGTCTTGAAAGGATCTGAATAAGAAGATAGAAGGGGTGAGGGAATGGTTTGGAGAGAGAACGTAATTAATTCTGTGGTAAGGCTGTAAATCAAAAGTAGGCAATTCCATTCTTGTAGGGCCAGTGTGTATTCTGGTTTTGGTTTACATCAATTACCCTGGCTTAATCGACTACTTTGCTGTGTACACCAATGCTCACACACAAAACAGCATTTCATTGTTAAATTAAGATAAAATGTCAGATCATGTTTATGATTAGGTATGATTAATTAAATAAGTAAGAAATCACCAGAAACAGATATGGCACTCCCTTCCCACCCCTGCTTTAAATTGTGTATTCTCAAATATCCTCACAAATCTAAAATAAATTATGAAAGCAGTTTATATGTGTGTGTGTGTAATTTACATAATATTTTTGAATAAAAATGTTCTGCTCCTACTCCTGCAGAATGGCTGAAGCTAAGCAGGTGTGGGCTTGGTTAGTACTTGGATGGGAGATGTCCTGGGAAAGACTAAGGGGTTGATTTGGCTTTCTCAGCCTAGTGCAATAAGTAGGCCAGAGCGGTAGAGAGAGAGAATTAGGTCAATGGAGCGTCAAAATGTAGATGGTCACGTGGTACATGTAGGCTTCAAATAGTTCCAAACAGCTGTTGGTGGGCAATTTTTTTACGCATGTTTTCTCTTAGGAACATAGAGACCAAACAGCGATTCTTGGTAACTAGTAAACAATATATGCATCGATGTACTATATTATTGCCCGCTGACATATATTGGAATGTGTAGTTACATGAATATGGTCAAGAATTACCTCAAATTAGAGGATTAACGTTAGTGTACAGCTACTGGCTGTTCATCATTACCATGCTATATACCATAGGCTACACTCATTATATAGCCACATAGGCTACCGTCGACATTGGGCTATTACTCCCATTAATAAATTGTCTTATAATTACATTTAACATGCATTTTTGCAGTAGTGTCTTTTGCAACTGCACACATATCTAGCTTTTCACCTAGTTTTTACTAATACTTAAATGAGACTATCGTTACACATCTAAAAAACTATTCACTGTACATCTATGGCTAAAACTTTGAATTAAAGGGTAATTCCACCGAAAAACAACTTTATTCAACAGATCAAGGCGCAAATAATTAAGTCTCTCTTTGAGGCTAGCAAAAAAATATGTGAAACGAGATATTGACAGTTACAGTTACAAATTTGGTAGAGGTATACGTCAAAATGACATACACCTCTACCACTTCCTCGTTTTTGAAAGACTTCAGTAGTGTCAAGTGGGCGTGTAAATTACATCGGCACGTAGGCGGAGCCAGCGAGGGAGGAAACTGCTGCGTCTGTTAGTAGGGACACATCGTAGATCAAGCTAGCTATCATTGCTATGCATTTTATTATAATGTCAGAAAATTACATTGATACGTTGTTTCCTAAAGATGTTTTGGCAAACTAAACCAAACAGGACTCTAGTGCTGTCGGTTACAGAGTGGACAAATGATACTACAACACAGTGGCCTCCGGTCTCATTCCCTGACATCTTCCTCTGCTTTATTGAATCACCCGGTAAGGACTCATGTGAACTACATTATATTCCATGACCATAAAAAGTAGACTAACATTAGTGAGCTGACCATAATCAAACGGTTTCACTTTGAACATACAGAACTTACAGAAGCAATGTCATTTTCTGGGCTAGTGTCATGTTGTTAGCCACAGGTTTCTTGGCTTTAAACAAAGGTACAAATCCAGGTTTTTAAATCTGTTTGCCATGCAGTAGCTAACCCTGCTTTCGTTTATGGCAGGAGGTCGGATAACATTATCGAAGGTGGTAAACGCGTCGTTTACCGACATCAGTGCGTTTGAGTTGCAAATACTGGGAAAGTTTTGGCTTTGCTAGCAAACATAGCTAAAACAGCTAACAACTACAACAATAATGTTTTAACTTGTAATTGTATATGTTTATTATTCTGCTGATGCATATATCATATTTTGTAGAAAACTATTATATCCACTAAAATGAAAGTACATCAGGTGTATGCATAGTAAAGTGAGCCACAGAAAAAACACTGAATGTTTTTAAATTTAGTTTATTCCTATATTGGAGCATGATTTATTAGCGTGTAGAAATGGTACCAAGAGTGCATTACTGTGTCTGTGGCAAAGTGAAGGTTGTGGCTATTAGCACCCTGCTGTTTTATTGTCCTGCAGTTCAACTGAGAGGCTAAGGATATAAATTTATGTTTTCGCAAGCGGTGACACACAACAATCATGCGTTGGAATTTTTTGGTTTTCAAGTTTACATTTCTAATTTCAGATAAATATGAATAGGTTATTATAATTGGAACATCGACAACCCACCACTAGGGATAATACTAGGGATAATCACCCAGATACTAGTGTAGGCTAAGCTTAACGTTACATGCAAGGGAAATTTGGTTTTACAAGCACGGTAGTAACGGTACTTGACTTCAGAAATTGAATCCGTTCATACATTGCCAACAATAAAGGTTGGCTGTAAGCTCTGGTGTGATTGATGGCTGCTCAAGCAAGCAAACAAAATGTTCATAGGTTACATAGTCTACAACTACAATTAACGCTGTGCTACTTGGTGTGATGGCTGCTCAAGCAAGCATGTTTTTTTTTAAAAAGAACATCACAGTTAATACTGTTTACAAAATATGTAAGTTCATGCTTGTAGTAGAACGATGAATTGAGGTAATGCTAATTGACCCCAACATTGTAGACAGTATAACTAATGTTACACGTGAAGCAACTAAAACCCTAAATTGAATGGGTTCCGCCATTGTTGTTAGCCATTGGAATTAAAAAAATATAATGTTCACTAACGGTAGCTAGCTGGTTAACTCCATAATGTTGGTTAACTCTTATATTACTTTTGGAGAACGAGGGAAATGTCAATAAGCGGCATTTAATTGTGGAAAGGCTTATGGCAGACCAGAACAATGTGTTGCGGTTTAATGACAAAACACTTGTAGCACCCATTAAGCTCATCATTTTTAGTATAGTCTTGGACTCGCAACGCTTGTTGACGTCTCTGCTAGAACGTTAACAAACTAATGTCGGTTTATTTGTTTACCCAACTGATCAGCTGTACGTGATATGAAATGTCTTTTTATGCTCAATTTTTCATCAAAACGCTTGGCTGTATTCCACTCGACTCATACCTTCACTTTAATTCACTTAATTAATTTAATTAATTAAATTATTCTGTTGAATGTCTTTATTTAACATGTTTGTTTGTGTGTTTTGGGTCTGCCCCACTGTCTATGTTTTTTATTGCTGGTAACTACAACTGAAGTTTCCTCACAGAAAAATAAGTTATTCTATTCTATTCCAAAACATTATTAAAATAAAACTCATGATCAAATGATGTGACACTTACAGCATAAGTAGGCTTAGTGCTAGTAAGCATAGTTATGATTATTTCAGTCCTGACAAACATCTCTTACTCCCGGCAGAAACTAAAAGACATCCAGTGAAACAGTTTGTAATAAACCGCCAGCTCATTCAGGGTAACCGTATAGCCTATACCTACACTGTAACAAAATACCATAAAAACGGCAACATTGCTGCCTCTTTTCACCGTTTTTCTTACACTATAATCATTCACTATTCACTATAAATCTCTCATTTAAATATGCCTGTTTGCAGCTGGAGTAATTTACATAATGAATCTTAATTGATCACCTGCAAAGTGTGAAGCGCGTGTAAATACTTTGGCTGTGCCTGCAAAATAACACCCCTTATTTGGGATCTTAGTAAATCCATCCCAAAGTTGCTGCTTGAAGTGGTGTTGGTGGGCCAGTAGGGGGCGATCTTCCCTCTGGTCAAATAAATCCCAATGCCCCAGTGCAGTGATGGGGACACTGTGCTGTATGAGACATGGTGTTTCAGATGAGACATTAACCCGAGGTCCTGACTCAAGGTGGTCATTAATGTGAATTTCAAATAGGCAATGCAGTAGCTGTTATCAGCAAAAAGGAAGTTGCGCAAAATCACCAACATCTGAGTTGTGTAATCTGCTAGCATCATGTTGGCTGCTGTCCAAAAATGGAGGGACACCAACCCCTTTATGGAAATTTGCATCAACATTTTTGTTCTGAGTATGAGCAAAGTGTACTGTCAGCATTGCAAATAGAGCTTTAAAGGTAGTGTGACTAGTAGGAGTATAGACAAATCCAAATACAGTTTTAGCAAATGCAGGGGTAATGCATTGTATACAGATTTATTTTCTTTCTGAAGTTGATCAAGGCTTTTAAGGCACAGCAAGAACCATCCCTAGGTAGTTTCGAACCTGCAGTTCTCCTCTTGCTTCCTTCCAGGCTTTTCATGTTCAAATGATTTTGACCTCTCTGATTGACATACATAAGCTACATTCTTTGTGATAGTAACTCATGCTTTCACTTCCGTGTTTTTTTTTTCTCTAAATTTAACCAATACTTATGACTGATCCAACATAGTTTTCCTGAAAAACAGACTGGGTTCCAACTCAGTTCCTTGTGTTGAAACGTATTCTCCTGTGTAATAATTAGTATACATCTACAGACTGCACCTGCATTCACCCAAATCCCCAAATACCTGCCGCCCTGATCTGCTTGTTCAACTAACACCTGGAGCATACCTGACATTGAACTGAAATGACTTATATCTGGAAATTGGTCATAATTAAATTATATAATAATTATAAATAAATTATTGTCATTATTGCCTTATTATGCATTCATCTCTCATACTCTGCATACCTCATTGGGCAAGTCTACCTGCCATTATAGAATTACTATGACACACATGGAAAAACAGCGGAAAACTGAGAAACCAAGACTTGGAATTGTAAATAATAGACCAAATTCTGTTTGCTTTCACCCCTGAATGTAAAGCATTTGATTTGAAAAACACCTCAGTTTTTCTGCGTGGGTTGTGTCCGTATTTGAACGAGAGAAAGTTAGTCGTCCAAGTAACTTGGAATGGCATACGTTGAAAACAAGACTCACTGGCATGACCAGAAAGGATAAGCATGAGCATGGGCCTTTATAGATTAGGATTGTGTTTATGTTGTCAAACTAGTTCTGCACGTTTTTTTGCAATTCTGCTATGTAAACTGTTAACTCATAAAGTACATTATTAAAACAATACTTACACACGCACACACTCTTTTCAGTGCTTTCATTGTTTCAATGTTTCTGTTTGGTCAAACTCGCATGTAAAACAGTGACAATTTAAGAGTGCTCCTGAACGGTTATCCAGGTAAAGTACGACCCAGAGGTGGAAGGTCCAGGGTCAGAAAGTTCACCCCAGTTTTGTGTTCCAATCACCTGGATTTTCTAATCAGTGCAATTCTTAAGCCAGGAGGTAGAACTAATTAGTGAAATCAGCTGGTTCAGTTCATGGGTGGAAAAAAAACATGGCAGGACTTTTACTTTCTGACCCCTGGACTTTCCACCTCTGGTACGACCCCATGTTGATGTGATGCACCCAGTAATACTGAACTGCATCTGAAAACTCTAAAGCTACGCCCTCCCTTTACCTGATCTACAGAGCATGGGCAGGGGGAAGCAATATGGCAGAGAGAGAAAGAGACAAAAGGAGGCAGACAGGTTAAACATGCACAGCTTGTCAAATAAATTGACTGTGCATAGGTCACCTCCTAAACTGTCACACCTGCATATATTGTACATGACGTGGTAAATGTGGGACATGCTTTATTTCGAAGCCTCAATGTAAATGTGATATTTGTTTTGTCTCCATAGCCTCTGCCCTACTGTGAAATAAAATGGTGACTAAAACGTTATTTTACAAATCCAATTCATTGTGTACAACTACTATTCTAAAGCTATTTGTTGCCACTCTTCAGCAAAAAAGGCTATGAACGTCATTGTTGTTAAACAGCTTGATCTTGCACTCAAAATATGAGAGGGATCTAACTCTTAACATAAGTTAAATTGTTTCTTCATCAAAAAAAAGATTTTTGGCACAATTATTGGCACCCATAGAAATTTACTTAAACAATGTTTTAAACATTTACATTTAAATTTTTAAAGTTAATCTGAGTTTTAGAAATTGTAAGTGGTCATCTTATGTGGTCATCTTCCTGTTTCACTGTGGCAAAGATATGAGGTGACATACAGTACATGCCAAACTTGCTTCTTGTTATCCGTTAGCATGGAGAAGAGCAGAAAACACACAAATTAAATAAAACAAAAGGTTATTGACCTTCATAGATAAAGCAATGGATATAGAAATGGCTAAATACCTGAAAATACCCATCTCCACTCTTGGAGCAAGGATTAAGAAGTTTAAAGTGTAAGGTGGAGTGTGAGGTTCGAAAAACCAAGCACGACAGCTAAGGAATCTAAAAGTGCACCGTAGTGTACACAAATAAAGCGGACAGGTCCACACTTAGGAGAGGGAAATATATATAAACTAAAATGGAGAATAGAAAACACTCCAGGCTAATGGCAAAACAAAAAACCCAAATAACAGGGCGAACTCGAGATCCGAGTGAAACGAGAATACCTCTCGCTTACGATACGAGAAAGCGAATAGCAGAGGTATCAATAACAAATGAAAACCAGAAAGGAAAAAGAAGGAAGTCTCTCACTCTCTATACGGGAGAGCACAGAAGAGATAAACAAAGAGTTAATAAGGGAAATCTTGTCTCAACGAGAACAGAAATGGAAACCAAAACGAGGGACTAATAGTACAAAAGAGAAGACAAAATCCAACTAAGGAAAACTCTAATGCAGCTAATAAGCAAGTCCCTCGTAACTCTTAAGCAAGCTTAAAAGTGAAGAGGTCACTTAGAAATCTTTACCTTACCGGCTTCTAAATCAATTGGCAAATTCAATATTGAGAGATAATCGCAGTGCGAGATTAAAATACCAGAACGGAAGACAGAAAAATCCCCGACATCACAAAACGAAAGAACGAACCACAAAAACAAACAGAGGTTGCCAAAAACCATGACATAAAGGGGACATGAAGCACTTAGTAAAGTGGCTCTGGTTCGTTAGGTTTTTACCCAAAATTAGATACGACCATGCGTTCGAATCTCAAATTGACCCGTATATGCTGCAAAAAGAAGTTAGTTCACATTTTTTCCACTAGGGCGCAGCCATTTTGGACCAACAGTGGTCATGACGTCCTTAGGTTAGTTGGTCTAGGCTGCTCAATGTATTACTATGGGAAAATAGCTTACTTTCACTGACTTTTCACCTTTTGTATTGTTCCGAGATGCTGAAATGAGTATTACCGAACAAAACTTAATTTAAAACTCAATTTCCACAAACTGCTTCTGAGTGCTTCATGTCCTCTTTAAAACAACTGAAACTGTGATGAAACTGCCTGGAAGAGAACCAAGGATCACAGTCTGAGTATTGCAGAAGTTGGTTGCAATTAACCCTTAGTTCCAAAATATTTTCAACGACACTAAAGAGTTTTTTACCTGTGTGCACCAGCTGTTCTAGAATTTGACTGCTACATCACAGCACTAGCCTTCGCACGGTTGACAGTTAGCTAATATAAACACACACACACACACACATAGAAAACATCTTTTTGCTAATTCTATTTCAGGTTACTAGTTCTATTTTGTCCGTAGTTATGCAAAAACCTCTGGTTGGTAGTTATAAAAATAATTGATTCCATAAGGAAATAAACAGTTTTTTTCTCAACTTTATACCATAAAATTAGCGCCAATTTGGGCTATTTTTGTCATTAGTTACATTATTTAAGAAAATGGCATGAAACCGCAACTCAATTTACCTCCCTCTCTCCTTCTTGCTTTTTAAAAATGCTTTGGTCACACAGCCTATTTTAAACAGCTAAGGAAATTGCATTTCAGATTTGCGTCATGAGATGGGAACATCTGAAAAGAAATAGCCTACTATAGGTACAGAGTTTGTTACTGTTAGATGTAACTTGTCATATCTAAGACATTTCGCTGGATAAAATGTTTTTTAATACACAGATTAACGTGTTTTGTGAAGTAACTTGCTCACATTCACAACCAGCGTTGCTCACGGTCACGTTAGGCTACATTACATGAGGTAAAGCCCTATGTTGCGTTCATATTTCTAAACGGAATAAATACTGCACTTCTAACCATAAAACTGCTTTGCTAGATTAAAGTCGTTGTAACTAAGATATTTGGCGAATACAAACAATGTTTGGTGTTGCTATGGTTACCATTCATAAAAGGGTCGACTTTAATGACGCTGGCAGCATAACGAAGACGGCATATTAATTTAGAACGTGATTAAAATGTTGCCAGCGCTACTTCAATAGCACTGTCTTTCATTTGTATCAATAAAAATATCTGTCAGCTAATTGTTTGTGTGGTGAAAACTTCTTTATTTTCAATATATTTCGCATGTTTTCAAATACTTGTTACAAATGGTATATTCTGATTCTAGCAAACATTGATTTGCAACGGACACCCATGATGTTGGTAAAGTACCTTTTTGAAAGTTGTACGTTACTGCTCACGATATGCTGAGATACTATGTATCTCTGATAAAGCTAATAACACGGCCGCAGCCATATAACGTCATCTCTGGTCCCAACCAAAGATAACATGACAAGATAACTCCCTTGTTATGGGCAATCTTGGTTGAATGCGGAAGAACAAGATGGCAGCAGCGCAAAACAATATTGGCCTACTGCCAAATTATTTTCGAAAATGTGTTTTTTTATTATTTCGTCAATTATTTTGATCACGGATGAGTTTACCCGTGATGTAAAACATTGTAAATTGTAATCGCTATAAGATTGTTTATATTATATTTTCTATCAGCCTGTAATCCCGTCAGCTAATTTTTGTTTAGCACTACGTTAGCAAACTGTAGCTAAATCAACGTTATAGGCTAGGGGGTATTTGCTGTTTACATTACTTCTGAGAAAGTGTGAATGTCTGCATGAACAAATAAATGTAAATATGTTTATTTTGTACAATGTTTTGTGGAACATAGCGTGTTTACTCTTAGAAAGAAAGAGGGTTAGCCCATGGTCTTATTGTTGCACCATTCGTAAATAGACTTTCTAATCTTGTGTTCTAATCACACGTGACCGTACGCTTCAGGGACCACTCTAGCGCTGTATCACCGGTGTGACCGTACACGTCAAAGAGTTAAACACCACCATGCCAAAATCAGGTGTCTTAGTGCTGGGCTAAAACAACCTGCACCCACAAGATTCCCCACCCCTGCCCGATGCTCACAGCAAAATGCATGCGGATTACATTCCGAGGTCAGTATTACATTTAATTGTGGCACGAAAACTGCGTACTGGAGTTGAAAAACATTACACCTCATATTATATTTCAGTATGAGTGTTTTGATGGAACACGTAATGAAATACAATGGAAATTCAATATGTGTTTTGTTTTTAATTATGGCGTGATAAATGTGCATCATTATGTATTACATTTCACTATGTGTCACTATAGCGATTGCATTTAATAAAGTCACCAAAAACCTTCCATGAACAATACTTTTTTCATAGGCCTCCGCTATTTTACGCCTGCTCTTTAGAGGTGGAGAAATTTCACGCAAAAATCGACTCTTGTTAACTTTAGTCAATTCAACGGAACGCAGAATCAGCCACATTTATAATCTTATTTGCGCGATCCTCCCTTTAATGCATATGCATTAAGGAGAGAAGCGCAGTTTGCAATTACTCATGTAGATGACAGGCAAACTGCGCTTCCAGCCTTGTGGAGCCTTGTTACTGGGGCAGAATACGTCATATCTGGGTTTGAAACTTGTTGCAAAAGGCTTAGTAGATTATTATTAACAGCACTTAGGCCTTCACTATTGTGCAATGATATGTGCAACATCGGTAAAGTATTCACATCTCTTAAATAATACTCATAGCACATTAAAAGTTAAACCATACCTAATATTTAAACCATATTTTTAATAGGATTTTCTCAACATTGGCAATACAGGCCTACTAACATACTAATTGAAAGCTATATTAGTATATTTTGTCAAAGGTAGTCATACTATATTTATTATATATTCAACAGTTGTGATACCATATTATCTATAGTAGGCCTACTCATATCATATTATTAATAATACTCACTAAATATTTTCAGTGATGCTTACACCATATTTCATCAATAACAGTGATACATCAACCAGGGTGCTCACGCAGAAAAATAGATTCGCTTAAAATAGTTGCTATAATTTGGGTTAATAATAGTTATTATAATTCACCAGCGTGTATGCTCTTTTGTTGCTTGTTACACTAATCTTTGCTGATTGACTGGATCAGCAGCACCTCATTCTTTAAGCGCTCCAGTTAATCTGGGATTGCTGTGAGGTCATCTTGTTTTTTTCAATAATCAAAAGCAGTCAATCCATGTTTAAAAAATACACGACACTGCCAATCATACTCGCATCATGCAGACACTAACGCTGCCTTCATAATTGCACAGGTACCCTGAGATGCAGTATGCTGGCGACGAGCTCTACTCTGCGTAGCGTACGATGTAACCTCCTGCACTCATGCAACAGTTTGTGCAATTCCTCTCAGGTATACAGGTAGTATACACGCGCATGTGCGCTGCCTGAGGAAAACTAAAGGATCTTCTTAACCCCTTCAGTGCCACCTGTATCTGTAGCTCCTCTCACAACACAGTTGTCACAGGTCTTAGTATTATATATTGTATATTTTATATTATATTGAATGGTGTATACATTTACTATATACAGTGCCCTCCACAATTATTGGCACCCCTGGTAAAGTAAAATCATTGTGGCACACGTGGTTTTGTTAAAAATAATTATTTATTGATGAGGTATTTCTTTTCAGAATAAATTTACTGCAATTAAAGGTTGGATTTTTCAAATTTTTTCAGTGGGAGATTAAGCTCATTCACCAACCGGTGAATTTTTTATAACCCTTTTTAATCATCTTTACCAGGGGTGCCAATAATTGTGGACGGCACTGTATGCAAGTTTTACAGAAATGTACTCAAGGATGAATTTCACTTCATTTTGTATTCTGTAGAACCTTTGAAAAGGTTATTCTTCCAAAAATAATGGCTTAATAACGAGAATATGTATTTGTATACATATCACAATGGCTGGCATTCCAGGAGAAGGTGGAGTTGGGAGTTGAAGTACTGCATGGGTTGACGTAGGTGACTTGTGATGAATGAGGAAACATACCACACTGCTTGCTTTACAGCATCTGTGACATATTTCTGTTCAGTGAAGGCAGGAATTACTTCATAGTATTATACAAAGATGAAACAAATTTCTTGTACTTCATAGTCTTAGTGCTGGGTTAAAACAACCTGTACCCACACCGGTCCTTTTCGAATAAGATTTCCCACCCCTGCCCGATGCTCACAGAGCAAAATGCAAAGGGCATGCGGATTACATTCCGAGGTAAGTATTACATTTAATTGTGGCACGAAAACTGCACACTGGAGTTGAAAAACAATACACCTCATATTATATTTCAGTATGAGTGTTTTGATGGAACACGTAATGAAATACAATGCAATATGTGTTTTGTTTTTAATTATGGCGTGATAAATGTGCATCATTATGTAAAAGCAAACGCAGATGTATTATGTTTTACTATGTGTCACTATAGCGATTGCATTTAATAAAGTCACCAAAAAACCTTCCATGAACAATACTTTTTTCATAGGCCTCCGCTATTTTACGCCTGCTCTTTAGAGGCGGGGAAATTTCACGCAAAAATCGACTCTTGTTAACTTTAGTCAATTCAACGGAACGCATAATCAGCCACATTTATAATCTTATTTGCGCGATCCTCCCTTAAATGCATATGCATTAAGGAGAGAAGCGCAGTTTGCAATTACTCATGTAGATGACAGGCAAACTGCGCTTCCAGCCTTGTGGAGCCGTGTTACTGGGGCAGAATACGTCATAACTGGGTTTGAAACTTGTTGCAAAAGGCTTAGTAGATTATTTTTAACAGCACTTAGGCCTTCACTATTGTGCAATGATATGTGCAACATCGGTAAAGTATTCACATCTCTTAAATAGTACTCATAGCACATTAAAAGTTAAACCATACCTAATATTTAAACCATATTTTTAATAGGACTTTCTCAACATTGGCAATACAGGCCTACTAACATACTTGCTAATTGTAGGCTATATTAGTATATTTTGTCGAAGGTACTCATACTATATTTATTATATATTCAACAGTTGTGATACCATATTATCTATAGTAGGCCTACTCATATCATATTATTAATAATACTCACTAAATATTTTCAGTGATACTTACACCATATTTCATCAATAACAGTGATACATCAACCAGGGTGCTCACGCAGAAAAATAGATTCGCTTAAAATAGTTGCTATAATTTGGGTTAATAATAGTTATTATAATTCACCAGCGTGTATGCTCTTTTGTTGCTTGTTACACTAATCTTTGCTGATTGACTGGATCAGCAGCACCTCATTCTTTAAGCGCTCCAGTTAATCTGGGATTGCTGTGAGGTCGTCTTGTTTTTTTCAATAATCAAAAGCAGTCAATCCATGTTTAAAAAATACACGACACTGCCAATCATACTCACATCATGCAGACACTAACGCTGCCTTCATAATTGCACAGGAACCCTGAGATGCAGTATGCTGGCGACGAGCTCTACTCTGCGTAGCGTACGATGTAACCTCCTGCACTCATGCAACAGTTTGTGCAATTCCTCTCAGGTATACAGGTAGTATACACGCGCATGTGCGCTGCCTGAGGAAAACTAAAGGATCTTCTTAACCTATTCAGTGCCACCTGTATCTGTAGCTCCTCTCACAACACAGTTGTCACAGGTCTTAGTATTATATATTGTATATTTTATATTATATTGAATGGTGTATACATTTACTATATACAGTGCCCTCCACAATTATTGGCACCCCTGGTAAAGTAAAATCATTGTGGCACACGTGGTTTTGTTAAAAATAATTATTTATTGATGAGGTATTTCTTTTCAGAATAAATTTACTGCAATTAAAGGTTGGATTTTTCAATTTTTTTCAGTGGGAGATTAAGCTCATTCACCATCTGGTGAATTTTTTATAACCCTTTTTAATCATCTTTACCAGGGGTGCCAATAATTGTGGAGGGCACTGTATGCAAGTTTTACAGTCATGTACTCAAGGATGAATTTCACTTAATTTTGTATTCTGTAGAACCTTTCAAAAGGTTATTAGACATTTTCTTCCAAAAATAATGGCTTAATAACGAGAATATGTATTTGTATACATATCACAACGGCTGGCATTCCAGGAGAAGGTGGAGTTGGGAGTTGGAGTTGAAGTACTGCATGGGTTGACGTAGGTGACTTGTGATGAATGAGGAAACATACCACACTGCTTGCTCTACAGCATCTGTGACATATTTCTGTTCAGAGAAGGCAGGAGTTACTTCACAGTATTATACAAAGATTAAACAAATTTTTTGTACTTCATTCTCCATATGTTTATTTTGTTGGACAAGACCCCTCCTCTCCTGAAAACTGAGCAAACACAAATTAAGTGGAATGCCCATGTATGAGCTTATGCCACGTCACTAATCTCAGCAGAGTGGTGTGGAGAACAATGCATTGTGGGAAACCTGAAGTTGAAAGTCATTCATACTTGGGCCAGTTGCTGTTGGGTTTTTAAGTCTTATTTAGTGATTTTTTAATTCAGGCCTTTTCTATCATTCTAGCTAATGCCAGTACTAGCACACATATTCATACATAGACTGATAGGGATTTATTTAAATCACTGATCATTCAGCAATATTCTAGATTCCAAAAATATATATGATATACAGTATATGATAATATTCATAAATATATATAAAATTGCAGCTATCCTTGCTGCTATCATATAAAACACATCAATAAATTAACAACTCTTATAGCACAACATAGATACAGTGTTAATCTACTAATTGATGTAAAGTAAAACGATTACTAAAACTAGTTATTGCTCATATTTCACTAGCAGCATCCAGTTGTGGGGCACTGGGTACAAATTAGACTAAATTATCTGAAATAAACAAACTAATACACTACCTTCTGTAAAACGGAGGGATCTATATTATCTTCCAGGTTATTTTATTGTGACTCTGGAAGCATTACTATCTGGATAAGTAAGCACATGGGAAATGATGATTGGCAATTAAACTTAAACTTATTTTAACTTGATGAATATCGATCAAAATGTGAAATTTTCACATTGTCAATTCATTAGACCAATTATATCTGGACATTTCCATGTACTAAACACACTTTTGGTATGCTTATGACTGAGGGCCATCAGAAATAAGGGAAATAAGGAGGGCCATTTTCAGCAATGTAGGTGGGAATGCTGTGGGAACAAGTTTGACAATTAAATTTTTACGTGTGGGATCAATAAAGTTTGATCAAGGAGATTAACGATCTCCAGAATCGATATCCCGATGCAGTTTCCGTCATCGCGGGGGACTTCAATCACTGCAATCTCAAGAAGGTAATGCCACCAAAAAATTTTCATCATATTTCATATCCAACAAGAAAAAAAATCTCTGGATCACTGCTACACAACTATACAACACACCTTTCGCGCCATTGCTAGACCATGTTTTGGAAAAGTCGAATCATGTCTTCGTACTCCTACTTCCTGTTTACAAGCAGAAGTTAAAAATCAACATGACTGCACAGCTATCCACGGTAACAACCGGATCATAAAGTTTGCAGATGACACCACAGTTATCGGTCTGATAAGCAACGACGACGAGACGGACTACAGAGATGAGATGGTCCAGCTGGCAAAGTGGTGCAATGATAGCAATCTTGCTCTGAACGTCAGCAAGACTAAAAAACTCGTTGTGGACTTCAGAAGACACCGAGGGATCCATCGCCCCATCAACATCAACGTCAGCTGCTTTCGTTTCCTCGGTCTGCAGATCTCAGATGACCTGGCCTGGAACCACAACACTGACACCACGCTGAAGAAGGCATATCAGCATCTCTACCCTCTATGGTGCCTGAGGAAATGCAGCATAAGTACACAGTGGCTTGTGAACCTTTATCATGGCACCATAGAGAGCACTCTGATGAGCGGAGTCACTGTGTGGTATGGCAACGCAACTGCACAGGACAGAAAAGCCATCCAAAGAGTCGTGAGGACAGCAGAAAAAAATCATTGGGTGTGCACTTCCATCCATCGAGGAGATCTGTCAGTCCAGGTGTCGGAGCAAGGCCCGCTCCATCATCCAAGACTCCAGTCACCCTGTGCATGAACTGTTCTCCCCGCTGAGCCGGTACTGCAGTATACAAACCAGGACTAGCAGGTTCAAGAACAGTTTCTTCCTACAGGCGGTGAGCATATTGAACTGAACTATTGCACAGCACAACAGTACTTTAGCCTTTCTTCAGCTATTCAGTATTGAATACAGATTTTATTGCACTGTGAATTATATTACGTATTGCTATTTGTTTCATTTCCTATTGCCTTTTACACTGTGTTATAACGTATTGTTTTTGTATTCTTTTATGCTATGGGAATGAGCGGAGAGTAAGCATTCCATTGTACTTGTTACATATGGCGAAATAAAACTCTTGAATCTTGATTCTAATTTCTCCAGTAAGCAACCTCAAAGGTGTCTTGCTGTTATAAATCTTCCTGATTTCACTGACAGCTCATGATGAAGAGAAGGTAACTTTCAGACTTAAACAGCAGGGATTTAAACTTGTACTTCAATGGTTATCCAACAGGGGTCCCTATAGGCACTCCAACGGTACAGTCAAGTCTCTCACTGTGACATTTATAAAAACAATGAGTTAAACTAATATGGGGAGAGTCAGGAAGGAAAGAGAACATGGATGGAAGTTTAAATGCTACGAATAGCATGTCAGGAGTGAGCCAGTGGACCTGGAGAGCCACAGGAGTTGCTGGCTTTCGTTGTTACTCAGCACTTGAGGAGCACAGCAATTGATTATTTAAACAAATTACTTTATCTACTTAGATTATTGAGGTGGTGCAAATGGGATAATTTTTGAGAAATAGCTTGATAAAGAGGCTATCGCGACGTCTACCTGGTGGAGGACAAAGAAAACAAGGGGAGACAAACCGGCAGCCATAATCAAGTTTTTGATGAAGATTGATCAAAGTTTTTGAAAGTTTCACATAGTGGACATTTTAGTCTAACGTGCACCCAGTTTTCAAAATATTATACTTTGTATATATTTGTTAATCAACATATGAGGATTGTTTAAAAATACGTTTTTATCTGTAAACTACGGTTTAGGATGACAATGCTGTGTCAGTTTTTGATATAAACACAGTGGGTTAACTTCAGAATCAGTGTTCAGAGTTGGCCAGGGAGGCAAATGTCTATCAGTAGTCCCTGGTACACATTTTTAGACTCTGGGAGGAAACCCACATGGACATGGGGAGAACATACAAACTCCACACAGAGACGATCCGGGCCAGCCGAGACTCAATCCCGACACCTCTTTCTTGCAAGGCAACAGTGCTAACCACTGTACTAGTGTACGAAAGATTATTTGATGATGATAATGCCTGGAATTTATATAGCAGCTTTCTCACACTCAAAGCACTTTAAAATGATGAGTGGGAAACTCACCTCAACAACCACGAATGTGTAGCACCCACCTGGATGACGGCAGCCATTTTGCGCCAGAATGGAATTATGTAGTTTGCCACAGTTTTTTGAGAATGAATTTGTTAATAGTGGCCAAACGGTTGACTCGACCTCAGTCATCTGAAGTTTGATGGAAATAGGCCCAATAATAAAACAGCCCTATGGATAAAACTTTTTCACATATAAAACAAAATGGTGGAAACATGATGGCGGACATGGTTAGTCGCAATGGCAAAGTTGTAGATCTGGAATTTCTGAATGTGTGTATGAAGTTTGGCATCAATAGAAAATTTAAAAGCTTCTAAAAATTCTGAAATTCCTGAGATTGTGATTGGAATGAAAACCAGCATACACAGGGGTCCCCCAGGGCTGAGTTTGAGAACCACTGGGATAGTGCAAAACCATGTGCATTTAAGAAAAAAATGCTGACATAATTCTGGAATAATGGATGTATTCGTGGATGCATATAATTGTGAAGGTTTTTCCAGAAATCTTTGCATAACAATTTTAATAGGTGGATTTTTCACACTCCAACATTTTCTGGTTGAGTATAATATAAAGTACCAACATAAACCTGTTAATCCAATTATTTAGAAAGCTACTGTTTTTGCTACAGTACTTGCCTTCTAGAATTTAACTGATGATCATAAAAACTGGATGTTTAATTCAGCACTGCTTCAATTTCAGAACTGTTTAGTGTATTAAGTGCTCCAAGTACTTGGTGAAAGCATCCTTTTGGAGGATTTTTGAAGCAGTTATGTCACATGTCCAAGAGGTGGCAGAAGCAGACTGTTCTTAGTCCTCATCTACAATAAGTGCAGTCCTTTAATTCATGCAGGGGACACCATAAGAAACCTGCTCGTATCATGTATCCCCCTTAACTGAGATTCGCACATGATGTCACAAATAAACAACATCAAAAAAGAAAGGTGGACACCATCAAAGCCCCTTTGATATGTTTGCTGTGTTTACACAATGTGCTGCTATAATTGGAGGTTTAAATCTATGGAAGGCTGGCATTTTTCATTAATGCCATCACCAAAATGATTTCTCTCCAGTCCTGATGCTATTGGTCAATTTCATTTCAATAGTGCTTGTACACCTGGGCCCCTGGAGAGACGAGAGGTCAACTGCACTGTACGGCTGCATAAAATCTATTGAGATTGCCTTCTGATTAGGTAAATACAGGGAAGCATGAGATTTCATTGATACTGCAATTGCGTTGCTTTAGACTTGGATTTACAGATCCAGTTAAATGTATGCAGCTTTTGCTTTTATAGAGACAGTGCTTGAATTGTCAGTATGTTGCACTGGCACATGGGATTGATAAACCCACTGGTATTTTGCCACATCATTTTTTCAGCCATTGGGTTAATAATAGTTAAGTCACATGTGCTTATTCTTCTAATAGAGAAATTTATGTTTAGTGTCTAAAAACGTTATCTTTTATTTTGATTGAACGTGTTGGGTTTTATTTTTTGGTATGTGACCATTTTGTTTGGCCTCTGTGGCACACAAAATACATCATGTTGGCTTGAGGTTTTGGAGTCAGCTCGGCAAACATGATTTTTAAAAATCTAATGAAAGTACACAGATATTATCCCAATGGTATAAGTGATGCAATTCTTCTCTTGAAATTTTATTCCCATTTCAGGAAATTCTCCCTTTGTTGCCTTTCACTTGGAAAACAGCTCCAAACTTGCAAACAGAAAATGTACAAACATAAAAAAGACTTAACATGGTAATGCTTTGAATATTATTGGAACTTTTCAATACTACAAACCCCAATTCCAAAAAAGTTGGGACAGTGTAAAATGCACTTAAAAGTGACTTGTAAATTCTCTTTTATATATATTTAATTGAAAACAATACAAAGAAAATATATTTAATGGTTTACCTTATCAACTTTATTGATTTTTATAAATATACACAAATTCTGAATTTTATGCCTGCAACACGTTAAAAAAAAAGTTGGGACAGGTGCAAAAAAAAGTTGGAAGCTCAAAAAACACCTATTTGGAACATTCAACAGGTAAACAGGTGATGCTATCATGACTGGGTATAAAAGGATGTCAAAAAACTTTTGACATCTTATTTTCAGGTACTCTTACAAGCGATACTATAACCTCTGTGCATTTGAATGAATCTCTATGGGAATTGGGGGGTGGGACTAGATTAAGCTGTAAATTACACTGGAATAGTATGGTTGGCTAAGTGGCTGTAAGTCATCAAGGGTCTGAGGTATCAAATGAGCCTCAAACCATCACTCTGCTGCCAGATATGCAGTAGATATGGATGGATCACTTTAAGGGTTGTTTCTCCTGACAAATTTTTCCATAGAGTTCAATAGGAAAATAAGTCGATTTACAAATCACTTTCTTCTTTTATGTGCATTTTACATACTGTTTCAACTTTTTTGGAATTGTGGTTTGTATATGGTGACCAATTGTGGTAAATCAATTAGCAATACAGCGTTGTCGTTATGTATGGTCATCATGTATCATATATGTAATTTAGATGTTTATATTTAAAAAACACACATTTTGTTTCTGTAGTTCTCAAAATCCATATATAGTACAAAAAACTGTTTAAAGTGATCCATGCATATCTGGCAGCAGAGTGATGGTTTGAGGCTAATTTGATATCTCAGACCCTTTATGATTTACAGACATACAGGAATGCGGCCAAAACCTGAGCCATGTAGCAGAGAGTAGATTGTGCCTGGGAGTGTTAGGAGAGACAAGAGGTCAGAGATGGCCAGGTTCAGCATCAGCTTCTGAGTGAAATTCTCTCTCTTGTAATTATGTTGTATACCCATGATGGCTGCAATGTTGCCTGGGACACCTACCAGACAGCACAGCCCCAGGACAAAGCTGGGGACAACATGGTCAGCATTCCAAGAGAAGGTGGAGTTGGAGGTATTTAGATGATACATGGTGAGATAATGTAGGTGTCTGGTGATTAATGAGAAAACATATGAGAGGTTCACTCTACAGCATCTGTGACATTTTGCTGAACTAGAACATTTCCTGTAGTGTAGTCTACTTGGTGACTGAAATAGCTGCTGGTATTGAAGTTGGAGAGACCACATGGGTCATTGCAGTCTTAACAGGAAGCACTATGAGAGCCTAATTGTGGGTGAGCTCCGTGAAGCTGGCAATAATTAAACAGTTCTGGGTAACATGTGCTGTGGTGAAATGCCCCATTTACAAGAATTGCGCTTGTGGGTTAGAAAATTAACATCCAAGATAATTCAGTACTAGTATGAAAACAAATCTTATTTCCAAATAAAATTTGATCATTTAATACAGCCATACTGTATTTCTCCAGCCGAGTGCACTCAACAAAAATATCACAACATACACACAGTTTTGCAAGAGCCACGTAAGTTATTGCAGAAGTTCCTTCAAAGGAAGACCATGCAATCGATGATTGGCAAGTATAGTAGGCCTACTATAGCCTATGCTAGGACTAAAATGAGACTACTTGATGGCGCCAATGTTGCCAGATGCCTGAATTAATTCCTCCTACCCCAAAAAAAATTTGAAATCCCCCCCCCCATCTTTAATTGACTCCCGTACAATTTTCTCACAGTTTTCCCCCAAAGGGGCTATCCCCTTTTAAAATCATTGACTCCCATACAATTTTACTCTAAAACTTCACCTATTAATTTTAATTCCCCTACATTTATGGGAACGTTCCCCAGTGTGGCAACTCTGAATTGCGCATCTCACAAGGGGAGTAGCAACTAGCAGGAATTCTGGACCCCCTGAACGAATAATGCACTCGGCAACTTAGTGGGCGCATATTGCACAAAATAAAAAATAAATATGTGCCAGGAGAATTACCACATTACTTATGAAGGTGCTGATAGCCAGTTATCACATGAATAATTTGGTCTTAATGAAAAGATAAAAATGGCACTAAAATGTTTTTTAAATATATATATATATATATATATAGCCTACTGTATATACATACAGTGCCCTCCACTATTATTGGCACCCCTGGTGAAGATCAGTAAAAAGGGTTTTAAAAAATGCACCATTCGGTGAATTAGCTTAATTTCACACTAAACAAATGAGAAAAATCCAATCTTTAATTGAAGTAAATTTATTATGCGAAAACAAATTCCTCATCAAGAAATTATTATTTTTAACAAAACCATGCGTACCACAATTAATGGCACCCCTGCATTTATATATAGAATAAAGTAATCATTTTTTATATTTGGTCGTATATCCTTTGCATGCCATGACTTCCTGATGTCTGTGACCCAACAACATCAAAATACTCTTGATTTCTAATTTTCTGTTACTCTTACAAGCAATACTATAACGTCTCTGCATTTGAATGGATTTATATGGGAATTGGGGGGTGGGACTAGATTTAGCTGTAAAAACAGTCTGGAATACATGGTTGGTAAAATGGCTGTAAGTCATCACGGGTCTGAGGTATCAAACGAGCCTCAAACCATCACGCTGCTGCCAGATATGCAGTAGATATGGATGGATCACTTTAAGGGTTGTTTCTCCTGACACATTTTTTTATTGAACTCTATGAAAAAATAAGTCATGAGAAGAAACCCTTCAAGTTATCCATCCATATCTACTGTATTTCTGGCAGCAGAGTGATGGTTTAAGGCTTGTTTGATATGTCAGACCCTTGATGACTTAGAGCCATTTAGCCAACCATGTGTTCTATACTGTTCCAGTGTAATTTACAGCTAAATCTAGTCCCACCCCCCAACTCCCATAGAAATCCATTCAAATGCAGAGATGTTATAGTATCGCTTGTAAGAGTACCAGAAAATCTTTTGATCAAAAAGAGTCTTTTGATGTTGTTGGGTCACAGACATCAGGAAGTCATGGCATGCAAAGAATATGCATAAATATTTTAAATGATTACTTTATTCTTTATATAAATGCAGGGGCAATTGTGGCTCATCTTTACCAGGGGTGCCAATAATAGTGGAGGGCACTGTATATGTCTGTACTGTGTACACCTCTTCTACGGTCTGGACTGGTACACCTGTGCAAAATGAATGCTTTCACCGCGTCCAATGCTGTCCATGTGCACACCTAGTGATGGGCGGATCGATACTGAAATATTGATACTTTGATCCTGATTTTTCCTTTTTCAGAATCGATTCACATGTAAAAATATCGATGACAAGTGTTTTATTTATCCAGTAATTATTATTTTATTTTTTTAAGGAAATTGAATGCGTATTTGTTGCTGAAAAAGTGAAAACATTTAATGTGGTAGCAAATAATTGTGTAGGATATAGGAACTACTTCTCCTTCCGCCCTCTCCCTCTGCCACACAGACACGCCGAAAAACACAAGCAAAGCAGCAGTCAGTCAGTCATACAACGAGACGGTGTTGTGTCGAATTCTGTTCCCCCACGAAATCATGTTCCCCCACGAAATCATGTTCCCCCTAGCGTTGCTGCGCAATTTTTTCAGGAAATAGCGTAATGGGCGCGCGACCTGAGATCAGCTCGCTCCCAAGGAGGAATGCCCGTGCCACTTACGTGAATCTCAGTTTGTATAGGCTACGTTTTAAGCGATTTGTTCTTTTGCGACAAGGAAATCTTAAGATCAGAAGCCGCGATATGCAGGTCAGCCTATACGTAAAACAGTGAAATACGTTCAGAAAAGCAGCAAGTGTTCTGGTGGCTTTGTCGTCAGTTTGTATGGTGTCAGTGACTTGGTTAGTAAAAACATTCGTTCACTTAGTCTTGTAACGAGTACGTTACATAACCGACTGTATAAAATATATATGAAGCCCAATGAACATGATCAGACTGTTTATGAGTAAGATATACAATAAACGTCATACTACAGTTATTTTGACCGTGTCTGAGTATATTATTATTAGTAGCCTACTGTCATTATTATTCCTACGAGTAGAAGAGGATGTGGTGGGGTATTAATGATGGTGGTATTACGAATAGTGGTAACGTTAGTGGTAGCTACAAAATACGTGATGCTACGGTTATTTTCTTTATCTGGCATTAGTATATTTTTAAATTTTATATGTGTGTGTATATATATGTATATGGATACATGTATATATGCAGTATATATATTTTTACATACACACACAGTATATATGAGTGTGTGTGTGTGTGTGTGTGTGTGTGTGTGTGTGTGTGTGAAAAACGCTATATATAAAGTGAATTAATTATTAATAATTAACATTATTGTTATTAGTAGCAGTACATTACATTACAGTTATTTGGCAAACACTTTTATCCAAAGTGATGTACAATAAAGGTTCTGTCACCTTCCCACTCCCTATTTTCCAAAAAAAATACATTCAACAAACTAATACTGGTAATGCATCACCCAAAATAGTCAATTCACCAAGTTTCACCATTTTACCACCTAATCTGTCCGTTTCCATACGGGGAACAGTATCTGACGGCTGAATTTAACCCCATCAGATACCGTGCCCCCTATGATTCTGCAGAAAGGAAGGGCTCACATACACCAAACTAATAGTGGTAACACATCTCCCCATATAGAGATAATTCACCAAGTTTCACCATCTTACCACCTTATCTGTCCGTTTCCATAGGGGGAACGGGATCTGACAGCTGAATTTAGGCCTGTCAGATACCGTGCCCCCCATGATTCTGCAGAAAGGAAGGGCTCACATACACCAAACTAATAGTGGTAACTCATCTCCCCATATAGAGATAATTCACCCAGTTTCACCATCTTACCACCTTATATGTTCGTTTCCATAGGGGGAACAGTATCTGACAGCTGAATTTAAACCCATCAGATTCCGTGCCCCCTATGATTTTGCAGAAAGTAAGGTCTCACATACACCAAACTAATAGTGGTAACTCATCTAACCATATAGAGATAATTCACCAAGTTTCACCATCTTACCACCTTATCTGTTCGTTTCCATAGGGGGAACGGGATCTGACAGCTGAATTTAAACCCATATGATTACGTGCCCCCTATGGAAACGGACAGATAAGGTGATAAGATAATGAAACTTGGTGAATTATCTCTATATGGTTATATGAGTTACTAGTATTAGTTTGGTGTATGTGAGCCCTTCCTTTCTGCAGAATCATAGGGGGCACGGTATCTGATGGGTTCAAATTCAGCTGTCAGATCCCGTTCCCCCTATGGAAACGGACAGATAAGGTGGTAAGATAATGAAACTTGGTGAATTATCTCTATATGGGGAGATGAGTTACCACTATTAGTTTGGTGTATGTGAGACCTTCCTTTCTGCAAAATCATAGGGGGCACGGAATCTGATGGGTTTAAATTCAGCTGTCAGATCCCGTTCCCCCTATGGAAACGGACAGATAAGGTGGTAAGATGGTGAAACTTGGTGAATTATCTCTATATGGTTAGATGAGTTACCACTATTAGTTTGGTGTATGTGAGTGCACACCGCCCTCTCCCACCTGGATAAGGGTAACACATACGTGAGGATGCTGTTTATAGACTACAGCTCAGCATTCAACACAATTGTGCCCGCTAAGCTCATTCCCAAGCTCAGGATCCTGGGTCTTAACACCTCCCTTTGCAACTGGATCCTGGACTTCCTGACGGGCAGACCCCAGGTGGTGAGAATGGGTAACCGCTTCTCCTCTGCACTGACCCTGAGCACCGGAGCCCCTCAGGGCTGCGTACTCAGTCCCCTCCTGTACGCCCTGTTCACACACGACTGTGTGGCCACGCGCAGCTCCAACGCCATCCTTAAGTTTGCAGACGACACCACCATCCTGGGTCTCATCTCCAACAACGATGAGACCGCCTACAGAGAGGAGGTCAGCATCTTAGCAACATGGTGCCAGGACAACAACCTCTCTCTCAACGTCTGCAAGACTAAGGAGATGATCGTGGACTTCAGGAAGCGACAGGGGGGGGGTCACGCCCCCATTCACATCGATGGAGCTGAAGTGGAGAGAGTCTCCTGCTTCAAGTTCCTCGGTGTGTTCATCAGCGATGACCTATCCTGGTCCAGGCAATCGGTCGCGGCAGTAAAAACTGCCCAAAAGCGCCTATACTTCCTGAGGAGACTCAAGAAGTTTGGCATGTCTGCCAAAACTCTCACCAACTTTTACAGGTGCACCATTGAGAGCATTCTCACTGGCTGCATTACTACCTGGTATGGCAGCTGCTCCGCTGCTGATCGCAAGGCCCTCCAGAGGGTGGTGAAGACAGCGGAGCGCATCATTGGCTGCCACCTCCCCTCTGTGCAAGGCATCTACCACACGCGATGCCTTAAGAAAGCACAGAAAATCATAAAAGACTACAGCCACCCAGGCTATGGACTGTTCTCGCTGCTGCCGTCTGGTAGACGTTACCGGAGCATTCGGGCACGGACTACCAGACTCACAAACAGTTTTTTCCCCCAGGCCATCAGGCTTCTCAACCAGCAGCATTAATCGCATTCATCGCACCTCATTGTATGCTCTAGGCACTTCTTATGTACATTCAATGTACATCACCTTAATTTAATCTATTGCACATGTCTATCGGCACCTCCACACTTTATATTTAATACTCCTACTGTCCATATCTGGAACTGCTGCTAGTGTTTTACCGCTATGTATACTTATATTTGTTATTCTTGCCCTTATTTGATATATGTTTTTGTTTTTGTTTGTTTTTAATGCCTACTACATAGTTGTTGCTTGCCATGTCCTAAGAATTTCATTGTTCAGAATGACCTTGTGTTATACTGTGCACTTGATAAATAAAAACACTTTGACTTTGACTTTGACCTTCCTTTCTGCAGAATCATAGGGGGCACGGTATCTGATGGGTTTAAATTCAGCCGTCAGATCCCGTTCCCCCTATGGAAACGGACAGATTAGGTGGTAAAATGGTGAAACTTGGTGAATTGACTATTTTGGGTGATGCATTACCAGTATTAGTTTGTTGAATGTAACCTTTATTGTACATCACTTTGGATAAAAGTGTCTGCCAAATAACTGTAATGTAATGTAATGTACTGCTACTAATAACAATAATGTTTACTATTAATAATTAATTCACTTTATATATAGCATTTTTCACACACACATTCGTATAAATACTGTGTGTATGTATATATATATATACTGCATATACACATGTATCCATATACATATATATACACACACATATAAAATGCAAAAATATACTTATGCCAGATAAAGAAAATAACCGTAGCATCACGTATCTTTTAGCTACCACTTACGTTACCACTATTCGTAATACCACCATCATTAATACCCTACCACCTCCTCTTCTACTCGTAGGAATAATAATGACAGTAGGCTACTAATAATAATATACTCAGACAAGGTCAAAATAACTGTAGTATGACGTTTATTGTATATCTTACTCATAAACAGTCTGATCATGTTCATTGGGCTTCATATACAGTCGGTTATGTAACGTACACGTTACAAGACTAAGCGAACGAATGTTTTTACTAACCAAGTCACTGACACCATACAAACTGACGACAAAGCCACCAGAACACTTGCTGCTTTTCTGAACGTATTTCACTGTTTTACGTATAGGCTGACATGCATATCGCGGCTTCTGATTTTAAGATTTCCTAGTCGCAAAAGAACAAATCGCTTAAAACGTAGCCTTTTCAAACTGAGATTCACGTAAGTGGCACGAGCATTCCTCCCTGGGAGCGAGCTGATTTCAGGTCACGCGCACGTTACGCTATTTCTTCAAATAACTGCGCAGCAACGCTAGGGGAAACATGATTTCGTGGGGGAACAGAATTCGACACAACAACTGCACCAGTGCTGCTCTGCTAATATAGCAGAAAGAAAACGAAGCATTGTTTGGAGTTCACTCCACTAAACAGTATTGAAGTAAACTATGATACGTGTCAAAAGTGTGTACGATTTTGTGGCAATACCACGAACCTGCCGGAATGAACGAAAATAAGCCATATAAAAGAGCATGACAAGTTACAGCGCTAGCGATCAGAGGAGGGGAGGGAACGCAGGCAAATACCCCCACAACTGGAGCCAGAATCAAGTAGAGTTCCCTGGCAGAAACCTTTCAGAGAGGCAGGCATTATCCAGGTATACAGTGATAATATTAAGTTATTTTAACCTTTCGATAAGAAAGCAGGAAGCACTGGTTATTTCTTGAGGAGAAGAACATTACAGCATTGGCTGATAGGTGTATATTATATCAGGCTTAGAATGGACAAATTTTCAAACAATATCTGAGTTTATTATATCCATTTTGCATTATATCCATATTGTGGAAAAACCATAGACTGTATAAAAATAGAAAAAACTGATATGCATTGCTCAGTGTTTCTAAAACAGATTACATATCATAAAATGTTATCGTTTTCAAGGGAAAGATCTCATGGGCTCATCAATAGGCTACCTTCAGGAATTATCTGTAGTGAATTGTCCCAGCCATCATTTTATCACAATTAGGTAATATAATTGAACGTTTCTTAAATGTTGTTGAACAATTGAACGTTTATAATTGGTGTTATTAAACAGAGAAAAATAGAGAATATTATACTGATGCAAAGGCTTTCAATTATAATTTTTTTAAGTCCACATTGACCAATTTTCACTGTAGAAATCACAAAGATCTCCCCTTTTTATAGACACAAAAAAAAATTGTATCGGGATACTAGCCTTGGTATTACTAGGTATCGTATCGAAAAGAAAATTTGTGGTATCGCCCATCACTACGCACATGCGACGGGCAATCGTCTTTGTAGAAAAGGCAACCGTAAAGCAGCACATTGTTGTTCCAAAAAAAAAGAAGCAAGTGTCGTAAAATGTAGAAAAAGAAGTGTGTTGTCCCGGATGTAGTTCATTGGGCTGCCCCAGAAGTGTTGTGGTCGTCGAAATTTAAACACACATCGATCATTGAAGCTTTTTTTTAGCATTGCGTACGTGAGTTGCCGGTGGAATATTTATATTACTGTACGTAACGGAGTTACTTTTGTTTTATTTAAATAATTGATACGACTGTAGCAGAAGCATGTCGGTCGTACCTCCCAACCGATCGTCGACCGGTTGGCCCCGTGGAGTAAACCAGTTCGGGAACAAATACATAAGCCCGCCCGCCAAACCGCTCACCCTGGAGAGAACCATCAACTTGTAAGTACATATTGAAATGCTCTTAATTTTACTGTGACGTTTGACTATTTTTGTGCTGTCCAGATGTTGTTTTCACATCTTGCACAAGCTAAACCTGTGGCAGTGTACCTACCTAACTTGGTAGCTACAGCGCTAGCCTGCATGCTAAGTCCGTTGTGTAGCAAGGTTTCTTATAGTGAAATGCACCTAGTTTGATTGCTATCATAGTGTTTTTTTTCTTCACGTTTACACTAAATAAAACGCAGCTATCTAGCAAGACTGGATCATCGTCATTACGCTCGCTACTTCGAATTGAGAAATAGTATCGAACTAGGTCAAATCGAACAATGGAAATACAAGTATGTAGTGCTGTGCTGGTCTTCTTTTGCATACAGGTACCCCTTAACGAACTACACGTTCGGCACGAAGGAGCCCTTGTACGAGAAAGATAGTTCAGTGGCGGCTCGGTTCCAGCGGATGCGCGAGGAGTTCGAGAAGATTGGCATGAGACGGACAGTAGAAGGGGTTCTCATCGTGCACGAGCACAGGCTGCCTCACGTCTTGCTCCTACAGCTCGGGACCACCTTCTTCAAGCTGTGAGTAGCTACCGCTGCTGACTTGAGCTCATGAATACTAAAGCACTAATACCATTTAAAGGTCACATTTATCAGACGACATAAACCGTAATGCCTTACATTTATTTAGCGCCTTTCATCTCATGGTCTCAAAGCATTGAGAGGGGACTCTGGCACCTATCCGCGTAAACGTTTTGCAAGCAGAAACAGAATGGGTGCTAGTCTCAATTGGATTGACTGATCCAAATCCCATAGTAAAGAAACTAGGGTTGTGCATAGACATCGCTGTCTGCATGTGTGTCTTCATCCGTTCACCAAAAAGAACCACCTTCAAATCTGTATATTCATTTGGAATGGGCGGAGTTGCAGACAAACTGAAACTGTCAAACGGGAGGGCAGCTGACCTCAGGAGAGGATTAAGTTGCTACACCCCAAGTAAAACCATTGCTAACGACCTGCATATAAGAAATAATTTTACTGCTGGTAGACAGACCAGTTTTAAAGGGAGTAAACATTGACTGTAGTTCGCCATATTTCACTTTTTAGGTTGGCTTCAAAGCTTTGGAAGCTTCTCTGAAAAATGTGTGTGTGTTCTTAATATTGCAGTCCTGGAGGAGAGCTAAACCCAGCAGAGGATGAAGTTGAAGGTCTGAAGCGATTGATGACAGAGGTATTGATTAGGTGTTCCTGTCATTGATATTAGCGGTATAGAGTTAATAGTTTTCTTTATACAGAAGCTAGGCCTGTATCCAGGTGGCACACAAAGGCATTTTACACTTGAGGTTAATCTGAAAATGCTGATAAGACCACAGGTGCATCATTAATTTCCTGCCTAGACAGTATTGCATATCGCATCTTGACATGCTGGATAAGTATCCTGATTATGTTTAATTTATAGATCTTCGTCAATTTGGATTTATTGAGACTAATTTGTTAATAGTGATTAGAGTCTGACACACTGGTGTCTTGTTTTTTTCAACCTGCGTCTTATATCGGATCGCTGAATTTGGTCGATGGAAGTGGGTGCAAGTCTGTGCATTACCATTTCACCCAGCTAAACTGTTGACCACATTATCTCGATTATCTAATCCCCTAGAACTGTGGAAAGTGATTGCTCAGTTGCTTTAGTTAGTAACGTGCCACGTTTATACAAGTGCTTTCCTCACTAGATTCTAGGCCGTCAAGACGGGGTGAAGCAGGACTGGGTGATTGACGACTGCATCGGGAACTGGTGGCGCCCCAACTTTGAACCCCCGCAGGTGAGCATCTCAATGTCTGCTTCTCAACCTTATGGATGCCATTTTTTCAGGAATTGGGAATTTTCTACCTTATTTAACCTTGGGTTGGGCAATGTGCTTGGGATGTTCCATCGACGGTATTATAAATATATATTTTTTTTAAATGGGGGGAGGGCATCTTGTAAATCGAATAAATGTATGTTGCTGGTTCAACATTTCAAAGGACTATGCCAATGCTGAATATGAGGCATGGTTTGCCCAGTGACACCCAGCCACCTGTCATTCTGTAATATGGTCCATACATGTTGCTAAAAAACCAGGGTTAACTGAAATGAACTTTTTCACCCAGTGGTGTGTGGATTCTAAAAATCACTTGCCATTTTCAGCATTTTACCAGCCACAGCACCTTTTACAATAAAACACAACCTGGTTGGTTACCGGCCAAAGTGGCTGCAAGAGTAAAACTTTTACCAGCCACAATCAAAATTTTTGGCTAGTGGCGGGTGTTCATTTCACACCCTGTAACCCCTTGGCCATGCCCACACCAGCAGAGAAAGGCGCTTGCTTTTACAGTGGTTGCACGCATGATGCCAAAACCGCCCAATCAGCCTGTGTCATTATCTCTCCTGCGCTTGTGTTTGATTGAAGGTGTCATTTACTTAAATTTTGAGCTGCTCAAAAATGTAATTGGAAAGCAAAGCAGCCACTTGTTTAATTGTGATCAGTTTAATATATTGACTGTAGGTCATAGATATTTTGCTCTCTAATGAGATGTGACTTTGGCCCTTGGCTACTGGAAAAGAGCAGCACTGTGCAGCAAGAGATGCATTCAGCAATGCACCTAGAGGGCTCACCAGCGTCCTCGCGTGCATGAAGTTTTGTTTGTGCTCGAGTGCAGTTTGCGCCGATTGTTAATGCTCTTATTTTGACATTTTTCTACCCCCCATCCTGTCAAAGTACCCCTACATTCCAGCCCACATCACCAAGCCCAAGGAACACAAAAAGCTCTTCCTGGTTCAGCTGCAGGAGAAAGGTAAGACGCTCGAGGTCGCCGCATCAACCTTTGACCAAGTAAAGTTAATCAGGCAGGCTTTGCGCTGTGTTCAATCTTGGCTCCGTTAACAGTTCCCATCTTTAGTAAAGGAGTTCTGGTGATACTCTCTTCAGCGGTATGAGCAGTATTTTCAATATAGATTTTTTTAAATAGATGTGTCACCCACATCGTAGTTATATGTACTTTGTAATCGCGTTCTAAATTTGGTGTTCAGTGCATGCACCTGAAAATGTTTGATTTTATGGCCAGCACAGCACACTTGCTGTCAAGTTATGCTCCTCTTACAGCACGTAATCAATCTTATCGGATTTTCAGACCAAGTAGTGTCCAGTGATTCCACACTAGATTATTTGCCGATTGTAATGGATCTTGTAAGGATAGTATTTTTCCATACTACACATAAATTTGCATACAATTTTGAATCGTGCTAAAAATGCTACGCACCGGATGCATAGTTCACAATTTAAGACGGTTTTTGTGTTTCTCGCAGCACTGTTTGCAGTTCCGAAGAATTACAAGTTGGTGGCGGCCCCCCTGTTTGAGCTCTATGACAATGCCCCTGGATATGGACCAATCATATCCAGTCTCCCACAGCTGCTGAGCAGGTGAGATGTGTCACTGGTCTATTGGCCCAGGCTGTTATATCTATACTTGAATTTAGAAGGGAATCTGGGCACACAAACAGTTCTTGATCAAAGAAAAAATGAATAGCCCATTAAAGGTTTGTAGAATATCAACATTTGTCTGTTTTATTTTATTATGAGCAGAAACGGTTAATCTTCCTTCTCCTCCTCCTCCATGACAGAAAATTAAGTATAGCTACAGTTCTGTTCAAATGTCTTTAAATTATTATTATTTTGTAGGTTCAACTTTATTTACAACTGAGGAGTGTGAGGATTCACGCTCTGTCGCTGGCTGTCTCTGTGAGTGCAGCCTGGATGGAACGAAGCTGGGAGACCCGGGGAAGGCAAATCGTGTGACACACCACCCTCAACATCAACTTTTCACAGACTAGATGTGCTTTAAAAACATGTTAACTGAATAATGAAAACCTTTTTTCTGTGGAAACATTCATTGCTTGTGTTTGTTTTAAGTTGGAATGATTTCGGAATGCGTACCACTGTGTGTGGCGTTAAACCTGAATCCACAGACTTTATTCTTTTTTTATGTCCTATCAGAAAGGAATAGGTGTTTTAGTAAATAAACGACAGTTTAGATTTGTGTACTGTTTTAACCTGTAAATTTCAATGTCACCTTTTTTTTTTTTATATAATAAATTGGTCTTCTCGTAGAGGCATTTCTATTTTATGTTAAAGGTTCAAATGACACTAATTTAAAAAAATCTGAAATTGTGTACTACATACATAAAATGGACATGCATAAAAGGAGTTTTTGCACACGCTATGTGAAAGTTTTTAAATGCAATTCAACATGAAAAAACACACCTTTTCATGTTAATTGTGAACTTTTGGTAATGGAATCAGCAGTATATTTATGTTTTTAGCATCTATTCAGAACATTTATGTGGGGCTTTCAGTTGTATAGCTTTTTGTAAATCTTTGTGTCCATGGCTGATCAATGACATGGGTGTTTTAATTTTAGTGTCTTGCCAACTGTTACATTAACTGTTGTTCATTTACACACAAGTTTATTTGCCCTGAAAAGCCACATTGTCAGAAATGGATATTCATGCCAAGTAGAATTAATATTCCATGTTCATTTAAGCTAATCATGTGGGAGATTAGGTTTAAAACAAAAACAGATTGTCATACAGAGGAACTGTCACAATTTCAGTTAGCAGCAGATTATAGGCTATATTGTAATACCTGTACACACAATGACATCACAGTGGACCCAGGCCCACTGGACCTGTGACTGGCTTTAACAGTAAAGTAGAAATTGGAAAGAGAGTCAGGGAGGAACAATGAGAGGGATGAGTGTCAGAAGGAAAGGGGATGTGAAGGTTTTATCTTGTGTAATGACTAAAACTAAAAATATTGACCAGATGGTATGTTACCTGTTGGCTATTGTGTCATGTCTTAAGTCAGAGCCTGCACAATGCATATAAAACATAATTGGTTCTTAAGGTCCCTGTGACATCAGAGGGGAAGTGAGAAGAATGGGAGATGGACACTTGTACAGTATCATAATTAGTAGTAGTAGTAGCTGTACAGACATTTAGTTGGATATACAGATGGATAAAAACATAACCACACTGCAGAGAATCAGACTAAGCAAGTTGATGCACTATTCAGATCTGATTATACGTTGATAGCCACAGACTATAAGGCTATTAGGGATTTTTTTTAAGTAAAAAAAGTTTTAGGAAATTCAACTGCTGATTTAAAAAAAGTTTCTTAAATAATTGGTCAAATGCAGCCAATTGCACAATTTGGATGAAAATTAAGAAAATTGGGCAGCGTTATAATAAACTCATATTTCTTTTGTTACGAATAATCGGACTGTTTTTCTATTTGGATTGTTACTCCAAAATGAACTGTCCCGTGGATTTTGATGTTTATATATAAAATTGCTCTCAATTCTTGCCTCCGAATTTATTTTTTCATATTTCCCAAATGTTCCCTGATTGCAAGTATCGGGACATTGGTATTAAACTATTAATTGCTTCGACTTTTTAATAAGATCGTAAAACGATCAAATCCAGCCACTTATGTTCGTAAACATCCATAAGGCCCTGAAAAAAAATATTTATTTAGCGACAACATTTCCTAACTGGCAACCATTTTTTTTAGTTAACATGTGGAGAGATGTATGATGGGATTTGCTGTTTTGTACTAGTAAAAATGTGTTCACGGTGACGCAAATATCCCGCGCCGCACTCGAGAGCACCGTCCACAGTGATATAATGAGTTCTAAACGCAGGAAGCATGATCTTCACATAGAACATGGGGGGAAGAAAAAAGATAAGAGAGAAGAAACAGCAGAGATTTCTGATATAATCGTAGGTGCAGACGTGAAGGAAAAAGTGAAGGAGGCGTGGAGGGATAAAGAAAAGTACACACATGGTCAGTGATTGCGTTAGCTAACTAGTCACGCAGGGCTGCATTAACGTTAAGTATTTATGGTTACCATAACATGCTTACTAACAGTAACGTTATACGTGCGAAAATACACTAGAGCATTCCCAACTGTCAGTTAAGAGTACGTGGTGCGCAGATCCATATTTTTTAATATACCTCTGCTGCCAGTCCAGCAGTTTGGCACTAGTAATGGTATACGTCACAATCTGTTTTAACCATGTTTTATTCTCGTGTATCACATAATCCATGTCTACTATGTAGTGAGCAGGCTGTCTAGCTAACTAGCTGGTTTGCATTGCTGTTACGATTGGCTACTAGTACTGGCATCTTTCTTGCAGGTGATATCGAGGTGGACTGCAGCCCTTTTCCTCACTGCGTCTTGAGAAACTTCATTCAGGACCAGACTTTTGTCGAGAACCTACAGAGGGAACTCTTGGATTTGAATTTTCACGATAAATCCAACGACTTGTACAAATTCAAACAGGTAGCTTTAATTATCACAGGTTGAGCCCTCCTACCCCAGATATTGGGGGCCGTGGTGTAGGTTCCAGTGTTGTTTGGATGACTTCTAGTTACATTTGTACGTGTACAATTATATCTCCCAGTGAAAAACCTGCTTTCTGTCAAACCCAAACCTTGCTTGTGGTAAATGTAGTGTGGGGTTAAAATTTGTGAATTGGAAAAGTGAGGTTGAGTTCTGAATGTTTTTAACACAGTATTGATCCCGGTATAACTGATTGATTACTGATTTCACTCCACAGTCCGATGACTTAAAGAAGAGAAAGGAGCCTCATATTGCAGGGTTGAGGTGAGTGTTTGTTGCCTGCATGCTCGTGTCTGTGAGTGTTTGCCTATTCAGAGGGAGGGAGAGTGGGAGGAGGGAGTAGCTCTCTCTTTGTATTGTTAATAGTGAAATTATTTTTCTTCTGCTCGCTCACCTCAGAGCGGTGCTGTTCAAGCAGTTTAGGTCGTGGCTCACTGAGGTGCTGCAGGTGGAGCTGGAGCCCACAGTGGACCTTTCCTGTGCCAAGTACGAGTACACAGGTGAGCTTCCTGTCAGGCCTTGCCTCCTCAGGTTTTGTCTCTATTGGTCAGTTCTCTTTTGCACTGGTTTATCATTGGCACTTCATATGCCTTTGACTTACAAGGAGGAAAACGTTTTGGAATACAGCTTTGGAAAAAATTAAGAGACCAGTTGTCTCGTTGTTATATTGGTTCTGTACTCTAGGATACAACGAGGTTGAAGTGCAGACTGTCAGCTTTAATTTGAGGGTATTTTTATCCATATCGGATGAACCGTTTAGAAATTATAGAACCTTTTGTACATAGTCCCCCCTTTTTTCGGGTATAAAAAATATTGGACAGTTTAACATAATGTAGAATAAAGTAATAATTTTTAATATTTAGTTGCATATCCTTTTCATGCCATGACATTCTGATGTCTGTGACCCAACAATATAAAAAAACTCTTGATATCTTATTTTCTGATACTCTTACAAGCGATACTATAACGTCTCTGCATTTGAATGGATTTATATGGGAATTGGGGAGTGGGACTAGATTTAGCTGTAAATTATGCTGGAACAGTATGGAATACATGGTTGGTAAAATGGCTGTAAGTCATCAAGGGTCTGAGGTATCAAACGAGCCAATCAGTCCCTTTAAGAATACTACGGAACTACATAACGTCATGACGTAAACTGATACTTAATTTAATTATCTGTCAGTAACTTTAGCCAGCAGCTGCAAACAGAAATGTTTCATCAGTTAAAAGTTTCAGAGAAAATTTAATTGGGTACAATATGGTGAGATTATTTCAGCTCTAATGAATTTCAGCCCGCAGTATAATATGATCATCTGTTCTCCTCCGATATTGAATGTTTACCACTCAAAAATGGTGTTGTGATTTTCAGCTGTGCAATGCTCCAGAACTGCCCTTTGGAAACAAAAGTGGGTTACTAAGGTTTAACAGCAGGCAACACTAGCAGTGACAGTCATCCACTGTTTGTGCTAGATTGCAGCTCGAGAGTAATGTAATCGCTTACTCATCTAGTAAAGATGTTTCATTGGTGCCCCATGAACAAATTAATGACGCTCATTCAGCTTAAGATTTTGGTTGAACCAAAAACCAACATACTCCCTTGGTCCCCAGGGCCAGCGTACAAAAGCACATACAAGAGTAGGCCAAATCCCCACTGCAGTATTACACATTATCAACAGGCTGTGGAAGTAGATGTATTGTCTCGTTTTTGAGGGCACTGTACTCACCTCCTTCTTGAGGCTGTAATGACACCCTCTCCGTTGCCCACAGATGTGCTTCTTACTCATGACGACGAGCTGGAGGGTAGGAGGATCGCCTTCATCCTGTACCTGGTGCCTACGTGGGGGCAGACGGACGGAGGGATGCTGGACCTGTTCAGCATAGACGGTGAGACACAGACGGTACCCCTGAAACCACCATTTGTAGCAATTGCTTTGCACACCTTTCTTCAATATAGAGACTGTTGCCTCTCCTGCACACCTGCTTTTAACTCATTGGTAAAATCAGGTACCACCTGGTGTGGGTTTGGCTTCAATTAGTTATGATGCTTCTGACACATTACACAGGAATCATACCACCCTGTACCCTTCTCATGTTAATCTGGTGAAGCTAAGCAGGTGTGGACTTGGGTAGTACTTACATGGGGGCCAGCTGGGAAATGTAAGTTGCTACTGTAAGAGGTATTGTAGGGGGCGCACTTCCCTCTGGACCAAACATAAATCCAGTGCCCCAGAACAGTGATGGGGCACTGTGCTGTAGACGTAGGTGCCGTCTTTCAGGTGAGATATTAAAACAAGGTCCTGACTCACTGTCTTTAACAATCCCATGGCACTCCTGAAAAGAGTAGAGGTGTTAACCCTAATGTTTTGATTAAATTCCCAAAAAACCAGTTCCTACATCTGACCGCCTTATCATCCCCTCTGTCCGATTGGCTATACAATGGTTACACCCTTAATTTCTCTCTCTACATTCATTTTCCAGGACATCACTGCAAAATATATCCAGGTTAAATTTATATTATTATTTAAAGATCTGAACAGAAAGGACACCACAAACGGACAATTAGCAGTTAAAGGTGGCCCTGATAGCCCTACATCTTGACAGGGACCTGGAGGGCCCCCTGAATCCCTGCAGGGGGTGTTTGGTGTGGGGGTTGCATGGAGGGCGGGGTTAATGTTTCTGACGCAGCATTGTGGTTGTGGTTTGACGTATGGCTTTCCCCATTCTCTTCAGAGAACTACCAGCCCCAGAAGGTGGTGAAGTCCTTGGTCCCCTCCTGGAACACGCTGGTGTTCTTTGAGGTCTCGCCCGTCTCTTTCCATCAGGTAAGGGCATTTTACGCCTGCACTCGCTGCACTCAAAGAGAAAGGCGTGCCATTTTAGTGCTGTTTTATTGGCTGTTTGGTGACCAACCTAGGAACAGCCAAAAAATGCTGCCGTGTAAGTGTTTATCTGTGTGCGTCGGTGTTTGCGGTCATTTCTATGGCTGTCTGTCCAGGTTTTAGAGGTGTCCTCTACATGTCTGTCTGTGCAGGTGTCTATGGTCACTTCTGTGTCTGTCCAGGTTTTAGAGGTGATCTCTACATGTCTGTCTGTCTGTGCACATGTCTGTGGCCATTTTTGTATGAGAATGGAGGTGTCTGTGGTGATTGTCTGTCTGTCTGTCCAGGTGTCAGAGGTGATCTCAGAGGAGAAGTGTCGCCTCTCCGTGACCGGCTGGTTTCACGGCCATTCGCTGGACCGGCCCCAGCGTTACATCGAACCGGCGCCCCCCCGAAACCCGCACCTCCCCCGAGACGTAAGTGGAATGACCCTGGCAGTGAGCAGTCCCTGGTCGACCTGAGGAGAAGGGGATGGCCAATGTTTGTTGCATGCTTTATCTGCATCAGGGTTAGGGGTGCCTTGCAGGTATGGAGGACACTAGGACAAACATAGCCGAGCAAAAAACACCTGTGCCAAGCTCTTTGTAAATTATATTAACCAATCAGCTTATGAACTTCGTTCAACTAAGCCTGGGCACCAGTTTTACAGAATAATTGCGCGCGTGCGCCTACATGCGTGCGTGTGTTCATCGTAGCTGTCTGCAGGCCCAGGTGCTGCTCTGTTCCCAATTGATATAGTGCGATTGTGCTTAGGGTGCGTTTGCGTCCAACAGGAGGCGCTGTTGTTCGAGTGGATAAACCCTATGTACCTGGACATGGACTATCAGACGCAGGTGCAGGAAGAGTTTGAGGAGGCTTCCGAGATCCTCCTGAAAAACTTCCTCAAGGTGAGCCGGCATTTGCTTTACACTTCCCACACTTCTCCTCTGTACAGACTGCGACACAGACCCCCTCTCTCACCCCATCTGGACAGATTCTTGCCAACCAATAAACGGGTTCAGTCGGTGGTTGTACAAACCTTTTTTTGTTTCTAGTTAAATCCTTCAGAGAAAAACAATAAATCATTGTTTTTGACATTTACCTGTTATGGTGGTCGGGGCTTATTGGTTATATTTTAATTTTTATTTATCCAGGAAGTCCCAGAGATATGTAGAATGTTTTTTTTCTTTTTACAAGGGGCACATGGCTATTGTAGAAATGATAACAGAAATCAGTTATAAACAAGAAAACGATGAATACCCATTTTATCATTTATTATCAGTTATTTACGCAATAAATTATTTGGATTGTATTTTAAATATAGGTATAGGTATGATATATTCCCTGCCAATACACACACACACATACACACACTTAAATAGAGATATTCACAGTCTGTGTGAAAGTGACTTTCTATGTTGGCATCAGTTTCATTCGCGGTTGGTTGTGAAGGTTAGATAAGCATGTTTCACAGAGTGGACTTGAAGCGTAGTCCATGGTGCATTGCTGGACTGTTGACTGGGTGAACGTGTGGCCTTCTCTGCAGGAAGAAAAGTTCAAGGAGGTGAACGAGGCCCTGAAGCAGAATGACATCCGGTGGGTCCGAAGAGGTCCTCCCAACAAGAGGTGAGGGTATTTCCCGCAAAATGCCTCTGAATATATGGCCAAAATAGTACATTTGTAAATGAAATGAGCTGTGTATGAAGTATTGAATCCATACATATTTAAGAATAGCTTCATGTCTGTATTTTAATGAGCACATCAGTTTGTGTTTTCCTCTTCCAATGAAAGTGTTTCTGTGCACCATTAGTACCTCCAGGTTTTTTTTGTGTGTGTGTAGTACAACTGTTTCTGTGTGTCTTATTTACAGGTCTGTACCACTGTGAGTTCAGGTGTTTGCATGTGTCAACAACAATTAGTTATTGTTAAGAAAAACAGCCCTAGTCGTAATTAGTTCAGGTGTTTGTGTGCCTACGTTAGTTCAGGTGTGTGTGTGTGTGTGTGTGTGTGTGTGTGTGTGTGTGTGTGTCGCATATGCAGGTGTGTTTGTGTGTGTGTGTGTCGCATATGCAGGTGTGTGTGTGTGTGTCGCATATGCAGGTGTGTGTGTGTGTGTCTCTCATATGCAGATGTGTGTGTGTGTGTGTCTCATATGCAGGTGTCTGTGTGTGTCTCATATGCAGGTGTTACAAACGGGCAGACGAGCAGGACCTGCCCCCGTGTGTTAGCGACTGCTGGGAGATGCTCTCCTCTGAGTCCTTTTTCCTGCTTCTCTCTAACTTCACCGGCCTGAAGCTGCATTTTCTAGCATCTGGGGACGAAGACGAAGAGGCGGAGGAGGAGCAGGAGGCGGGAGGGGAAGAGAATGAGGAAGTGGCAGAAGGGACCTCTAGGGGGTGCCCAGCAACAACAGCAGCAGCAGGCAGAGACCAGGAGGAGAAAGAGAAGACTAAAAAGAGCAAAGGTGAGCCGTCCTAACGTGGGCTCGCTCCCGCATTACCCCCTCCCCCCAGCGGGGGAGCCCCGTTCACTGATCTGTCCATCGGTTTTTTCAGAGCCCAGTACCCCGGTGTGCCGGGGAGAAGTGCGTCGCTGGGGGCACGGGGACTACACCCTTGTCCATGACACTGACCTGGACAACACTGAGTTTGCCCTGGATCTGCTGCTCTACTGTGGCTGTGAAGGTGAGAGGGGAGGGTAAACGAACACAGGTTAAAATCTATTACATACAATCCATTGCCGTATCTGGGGATCGAACCTGCAACCTTTGAGTTACAAGCCCAGATCTGACCATTATAGTACACTGCCACCCTGTACAAGTACATTAGTCATTTCAGATCTAAATTAAGTGGGAAGTGTTGGTGAGGATGGGCGAGCAGTGTGGAGGTTCTGGTAGCTGGGGAAAGAGAAAGGCATGAGATGAGCATGGAGAGGGGTTCTGAAAGGATTCGGGGGCTAAGGAAGACATTGGGGATTGGGAGAGGGTTTCATGGTGCTATGGTAATTGCAGAGTCTGGAATGAGTGGAAAGAGTGGCACTTTTGAGTGACAGGGATAGAGATTGGGGCAGAAATGTGAGTCATAAGAGAAAGGTGGAAACATGATTTAGTGCATGTCTTGAAGTATATCTCGATGTCATCTCGCTCTCTTTTAGACTGGCAGACAGAATTTGGGGGCTTCACGTCCTACATCGCGAATGGAGAGGATGAGGAGGTGAGTGATAATATTACAGTGGATGGTATAATGATGGCAAGCAGGTGATGTCACATTTGTATAAAGTGAGGATTGTGTAGAATAGATGATGTCACAATGGGGGGGGTTACAGTGACAGCAAGTAAATGACGTCACAGTGGTGGTAAGGAGAGGGTGAGCAGATGACGTGTGACAGTGATGACGTATTTTTGTAGACTAACCTGGAGGTTTCTCCCACCATGGGTTCCCTTGGCAGATTTCCAATGTTTTTTAGTTTTTTTTTACACATTTTGTTCCTCAAGATAATCTACACAATGCAATACACTTTTTGCAATTTTGAACCGCACACGCAATTGATATAAGTAGAAAGCTAACATTTGGCTAAAGTGAGCTACAACAATCGGCCGCATTCCACCGACTTCACGTCACCACCACCACTCAAGTTTCATGCTAGCCAGTTCTCCCACATTCAACTAGCTAACGTTTGTGGTTTGTCTGGATTAGGTATCTCTGGCCGTTATCCATAGGCTTTGAATGGAATCTTGTCATTTTGACGCTGTCGCATGTAGATGGTGTGAATTTAGGCTTATTTTAAAGCTAGGGTACGCAACTTTTTTCCCCAACGGTCACATTTGCTGTCAAAACATTTCAAAGTCATAACATCCCTTAGCCCTGCCCACAGAGAAAGAGACACACCCACCACCCCACTGCTTCCACAGACCTTGTTTTGAATGCGCAAGTCTTCTAGATACAACTGCAAGATTACAGACTGGTATAGAGTACTCAAGTGAGTATGTCAGTCGTGGGCGGAGTCTGGTTTCGGAAGTAAATTCCCTATGGAAGATGGGCTTCGGATATTGGAATGGGCTTCGGAGACTATCGACTATTACTTGAAATCTGATTTATAGAATGAGCCGAAACGTTCCTGGATTAGCCTGTGTGGTACATGGATGTAGACCACATGTTCCAATTTTTATTTTTTAAAGTAATGCATTAATGATTGTAGTTTTGACTTGTAGTCCACTGTAACGGACTGCATATCCAGTACTGCAACGCACGGGTGGTTCTCGACCAATAAAATATAATCTCGTCTGTCTGCTTTGTGGCAGATGGGAGTAGGCTACTGCCGCTGAAGACGAGCTAAGATTAGCTTGCTGAGTAGAGAAGCGCGCCCGACAAGGTCAGAAACTATGCTACAGTTAACCACATGAAGCAATTCTAGCTTTTAGTCCTTCAAGCTAGCTAGCTAACGTTAGAAAAAAGTGTTTAAAAACGGAGCTGTGGGCTACTGTTGGCTAACGTTATATGACAACGTCTGGAGACAAGGCTGCTCATTCAGAGGGAGTTATGGGACGTGGAGTTTTTAAACGGTGCCAGCGCTGGTATGTTCACAAAAAATACAATATACTCTAAGCTGGTCCATAAAAAAGACATAGTTTGCGAACGGGCGTTATATTGGGCGGCAGTGTAGTATAATGGTTAAGGAACTGGACTTGTAACTGAAAGGTTGCAGGTTCGATTCCCAGGTAGGACACTGCCGTTGTACCCTTGAGCAAGGTACTTAACCTGCATTGCTTCAGTATATATCCAGCTGTATGAATGGATAAATGTAATAAGAAGTATGTAAGTCGCTCTGGATAAGAGCGTCTGCTAAATCCCTATAATGTAATGTAATGTAATATTGAACGATTCAGGATATTGATGGTAAGACATAATCGGTAGAAAAGCTTTAGTTAATGTCTACGCTCTAAATATATGGGGAATTTACTTCCGAAACCAGCGTGACGTAGTCACTTGAGTACTCTATAGCTAACATTACAGTAAAAAAGTAATCTAAAAGTCCAGGTAAAGCAACAGAATATTTTCTATTGTTGTATAACACTGAGTTTGTGTATCGTTTGTCTGAACTAGGCATTATCTGGCTACAGCTGGTATGCATGGTAACGTATAGCCAAGTAGCCGGTTCCAGCTAACGTGATCTATACGACATATAATGTTAACAAACATTTTCTTCTTCCAAGAGCTAGCCGCCGAATAAAGTAACGTTATCAATAATAGCAACCTAGCTACTAGTCATTATAGGTAATTACAGTTGCCTGGCAAGCAGAAAGTCAAGGTAGATTCATGTTGAAACTTTTGACCTACCTGTCCAGTAGAATATGGGATATAGAATATCATGACTCCACGTTTGTCTATAAATCAGTTTGCTCCAGAACATCTCGTCACCTTCTAAAATGAGCACCTATGTTTACTCCAGTTCCCTTTTCTTTTTCTTTGCGTGAAATAGCGCCGGTGTAACGGGTCTCTGTGAAATTTCCCAGCTGTTGAACTAGCAAGCCACTTTATTCTGTTTTGAAAACAAAATTTGGACTAATCTGTTTTTAGATTGCAGAATTTGAGGTTATAAACACAGTGTATGGTGCTGGATTTCTCTCCGAAGAGTTCTTTCTATGATTGCTACCAACTAAGCATGACCGTTCCCCGATATTAAAAATAAATAAATGTAAAAAAAAAATTAAACTTGCGTACTCCAGCTTTAACAGCAGACCTTATTTTCTGCATAAATCAAAAACCCTGTGGGGGGGGGAAAGCTTTGGAAATGTGGTAAGGGAGCCCATGGCTAAAAAATGCTAACTCGCTTCCAGGTTTTAGGACTACAAACTGCAGCACTACAGGTGCAGCTCAAAAAATTTGAATATTGTGAAAAAGTTCTATATTTTTTGTCACTCATGTCAGAAAGTGAAACTCATATATTATATAGATTCATTACACATAGAGTGAAATATTTCAAGCCTTTATTTCTTGTAATTTTGATGATTATGGCTTACAGCTAATGAAAACCCAAATTCAGTGTCTCAGAAAATTAGAATATTACATAAGATCAATAAAAAAGGATATTTTAAACAGAAATGTCAGCCTTCTGAAAAGTATGTTCATTTCTATGCACTCAATACTTGGTTGGGGCTCCTTTTGCATGAATTACTGCATCAATGCGGCGTGGCATGGAGGCGATCAGCCTGTGGCACTGCTGAGGTGTAATGGAAGCCCAGGTTGCTTTGATAGCAGCCTTCAGGTCATCTGCATTGTTGGGTCTGGTGTCTCATCTTCCTCTTGACAATACACCATAGATTCTCTATGGGGTTCAGGTCAGGTGAGTTTGCTGGCCAATCAAGCACAGTAATACCATGGTCATTGAACCAGCTTTTGGTACTTTTGGCAGTGTGGGCAGGTGCCAAGTCCTGCTGGAAAATGAAATCAGCATCTCCATAAAGCTTGTCAGCAGAAGGAAGCATGAAGTGCTCTAAAACTTCCTGGTAGATGGCTGCGTTGACTGTGGACTTCAGAAAACACAGTGGACCAACACCAGCAGATGACATGGCACCCCAAATCAACCCAATTCCACTGACTGTGGAAACTTCACACTAGACTTCAAGCAACGTGGATTCTGTGCCTCTCCACTCTTTCTCCAGACTCTGGGACCTTGATTTCCAAATGAAATGCAAAATTTACTTTCATCTGAAAAGAGGACTTTGGACCACTGAGCAACAGTCCAGTTCTTTTTCTCCTTAGCCCAGGTAAGACGCTTCTGACATTGTCTCTGGTTCAGAAGTGGCTTGACACGAGGAATGTGACATTTGTAGCCCATGTCCTGGATTCGCCTGTGCGTGGTGGCTCTTGATGCACTGACTCCAGCCTCAGTCCACTCCTTGTGAAGCTCCCCCAAATTCTTGAATGGATTTTGCTTGACAATCCTCTCAAGGCTGCGGTTATCCCTGTTGCTTGTGCACCCTTTCCTACCACACTTTTTCCTTCCACTCAACTTTCTATGAATATGCTTGGATACAGCACTCTGTGAACAACCAGCTTCTTTAGCAATGACCTTTTGTGGCTTACCCTCCTTGTGGAGGGTGTCAATGACTGTCTTCTGGACATCTGTCAAGTCAGCAGTCTTCCCCATGATTCTGAACCAGACTGAGAGACCATTTAAAGGCTCAGGAAACCTTTGCAGGTGTTTTGAGTTAATTAGCTGATTGGAGTGTGACACCATGAGTTTCCAATATTGAACTTTTTCACAATATTCTAATTTTCTGAGACACTGAATTTGGGTTTTCATTAGCTGTAAGCCATAATCATCAAAATTACAAGAAATAAAGGCTTGAAATATTTCACTCTGTGTAATATATAATATCTATATAATATGAGTTTCACTTTCTGAAATGAGTGACAAAAAATATTAAACTTTTTCACGATATTCAAATTTTTTGAGCTGCACCTGTATAGGACCATATAGGGAAAATGTCATGGATGTTTGACTGAGTGGAACATTTGGAACATACAGTATTAACTAAATAGTTCTCATGACCGCCTCGATCTCCCCACATTGTTTGTCATGGCCATTTACCTGCAGCTCCTGATGGTATACCCTGAAAACAACTCCCTAGGCCTGGTTTACAGGGATAAAGAAACACTGAAGTTTGTCAAGCATATCAATCACAGGAGCACCACCCTGGCAGGGAACCGCCCTCCGAGGAATGCCTTCTACGACTTCTCCTTTGTTTATTACGAGTGATGAACTTTCCTGTGTGAGTGAGTGACCAGGAATGATTTCATAGATTGATGCCAATTTTGATACCAGAAATGAAAGTTTTGAGACTAACCAGATACTGTAACAACAATCACAGATTTTTAAAAATATCAGTTGCACAGATATGAATTCAGTCTATGGTTGCAATCAAAAAAAACAAAACACATGATGCAGTATCATCTGATGGAGGTTCCCCCCAACGTGCTTTTATTAATTTTTAAGGCATACAATGACATGCAGTCACTGGACCTGAAGAAATTTGCATTGTCCAGGTGTTTGTCCATTTAGAATGCAGCGTTGTCATAGTGATCCACAGCCGATTGATCAGCAACCCCAGAGTTCCACCCGGAGACAATGGTCTCCCTTGGCAACAAAACAAAGAGCCACCCCTTGCATACACAGGTCAGATATATATGGATATTGTAACGGCACTTTGAAGGGTAGGTTGTTTCAGCATAAAATGAGAATGCAGTACACAGAAGTCAGCAACTCTTGTAACAAACTCGCTGCTTCGATTTTCCCCCCTCCCCATACATTCATTTAATAACAGTGCAAATTGGCACATGAAAATGAACACAGCTGCTAAACCGAAATTATAATCCCATGAAGCCGTAAAGAACTTTCTCATCCCAAACCAGGAAAAAATAAATACAAAACACCTGCATTTAAATAATAAAAAGCAACAGTGGTGGATTCTAAATTGTGATAAAGCCTGCTAATTCTAATGCAATGTACATCCCTAGTGCAATTTTGTGTTTGTCCTTTTGTGTATTTTTCTTTTTGCCACATCCATCTCTGTTTTCCATGCCTATGCTTACGGCTACCGTGACATCCAATGGTGCTGGCTGTCCATTTTACAGTGTCTTTACATTCCAATGGTCATTGTGGTATTGCATCCGCGTGAAATCTCACAAATTGTTGTATTGCACAATATTGCGCTTTTCCTTCAATTTAAGAAGACATGAATGAAGAGCCTGGTGGTGTATTTTCAAGACGGGAAACGGCTGCATTTTTTGAAGTCTGCAAGCCTTCTCCCTGATCAGACCTCATCGGCTTTGTCCTCTTGCGGCCCTGTTTGTGGTCATGACATTAAAATGCACCCCTCGCCACAGTTTATATATAAGTATACAAAGTCCTAAACCTCCAGGGCTACGTGGGGAACATCAAGTTTGATTCCGCACCAAATAATGTATATGTGCAAAATTATATTGTTAGTAATGCACTACATGGCCAAAAGTATATGGACACCTGCTTGTCCAACATCTCATTCCAAAATCATGGGCATTAATATAGAGTTGGTCCACCCTATAACAACCTCCACTGTTCTAAGAAGGCTTTCCACTTGATCTTTGGTCATTGTTGCCGGGATTTGCCTCCATTCCGCCACAAGAGCATTAGTGAGGTCTGGCATTGATGTTGGCAACTAGGCCTGGCTCGGAGTCCATTTCCAGTTGATCCAAAATTAGCTTGATGGGGTTGAGGTCAGGGCTCTGTGCAGGCCAGTCAAGTTCTTCCACACTGATCTCGACAAACCATTTCTGTATGGGCCTTCCCCAAACTATTGGCACAAAGTCTAGAATGTCATTGTATGCTGTAGTGTTAATATTTGCCTTCACTGGAACTAAGGGGCCTAGCTCAAACCATGAAAACCACCCCAGACCAAGGGGTGTCCGAATACTTTAGGCCACGTAGTGTATATTGATAATAGCGATTATGTGCAATAATCACTGCCTTCTTTTTCAGTACAGGCAGATTTTAACCAGAAGTGAGATGTAACCTCTTCTGATTCAAATCATTGCAAAGGCACACAGAAGCTTTGTAACTACTAGTTAACATGAATACATCTGTTTTGGGGCTGAGCTCTCCATGAATAGTCATGAGGAAAAAAAAACATGGAGCTTTTTTCTTATCCACAAACAGAAAGGAGTGACATATCCTTAGTCGTGTCAGACTGAGTACAGAAACAAATTCTTCAGTCACAGAAAGGCCACCTAGGAGGAGATTTTCAGTCACGTACTGTTAGTGGATGGAAGTGTTCTCAAAGGATTATTTTCTTTTTTCAATTCCTCATTCACAAGGTATATAATAATGCTTCATGTCATCATAGACAATTTAAGTAATGAGTATAAAATGCCAAAGTTCCTCTACAAGCGCACAAGGAAAGTACTGAGTGCTGAATGAAAAACATTATTTAGTTGGTAAGGTTAAATATTAACACAAAATATTGTGCAAAAAAGCAAAATATGGTTTTCTTTTTTTTTTTGTCTTTCAAATGTGAAGTCTTTAAACCTCACATTAAAAACATACTGAAGATTAATAGTGTTATCTGTTTATAAATAGCTGTTTTAATACAAATATAGTTTTTTTTTTGTTTGTTTTTTTGCAAGAAAATATCATTTAAAACAACTGTGATGCCAAAAATTCCCAGGGTCACCTGCAGACAGTCTCACACAGAAAAGTGCATACAAAATTTGGGCCTCCGTGGAATGGATTGGTGGAACATCGGTGTTCGGCTCACCCTGCTGTTACAGTGTGTGTCTTGGTAATATTTCCTCCTTTTTTCTTTTGCCTGGGCTTGGACTTTGAGGGACGCTATTCAGTTGCTGTGAGCAAAACTCACCCAATCAGACTCTGTTTTTTGTTGGCTCTGCCCCAAGGAACAGAGCAGTCACAAATGCCCTGGTACAGGTGTCAGCCTCATCCTGACGATGTAGTGCAGATTTCCGAATAGCCGTGGTAGAGGGTGTAACGACAGGGCTTTGAGTGACGCGACTCCAGTCCAGTCTTCAAGGACCTGGGTGTTCTGATTGGAGGAAGCTTTGATTGTGGGCTTTGAGTCAATCCTCAACAAAGCCGGGGTTATTTTAGGAGCCTCGCAGTGTTTGTCCAGTCCTTATAAAAGAGGAGAAGACCAGTTTTAAAATTAACAAAGGTTTGCAATTGAAGTGTGCACAGGACTGCATGAGCACTTTGAATGCTATGAATATAGTTCTCACTAGGAGAATGATCATTTAAAACCTAAAAAAAAAAATTTTGTTGAAAATTCACGTTTTCAAAAGTATTTTCAACGCATCAAATAAAATTGCAAAGTTCATTGATTACCACCTACACACACTGTAAAAAGAAATCTGATAGGTACCTGAACTTAGTGGTACTTAATAAATGTGTTAATAATGTGTGACTGGTTAGCCAAGTGCATCATTAGCATTAGCAGAGTGCTGAATCAATGACGTATAGCTTATATGTTACACACATGTACAGCTATCTCCAAATAGTCTTGACATCTCGCAGGTGAATTGAAATATGTGATCATCTGTACCTGGACTCACTGCAGATGAAGTTTGTTCCAATGGTTTCTTCAATGCCTCACTGTTCTTCACACCCAGTGCCACTGTAGGCCTCTGCATCCTGTTGCTGAAACATGTACTGGAGAATGCCAAAAGAACATGGAACTTAACCACATACTGACCATGACTCAACCACAGACTCAACCATTGACTGACCATCTCTGACCAACACTCACTGACTGTAAATGCTGCTGAGGACCACTGATTTAACTCTGAACATTACTAACAAAGTCTGACTATGATTATAACCAACCATGCCTTAAAGTAACTAGTCAGCGATTCACTCTCACTAAAAAATGCACTGTAACTTTGTGGGATAAAATATTGTACATAGTGTCACTGATTTTTTTTTTTTAAATGTGCCCTTTATTTACCCAGGCCAGTCTCACTGAGATTTAAAATCTCTTTCACAAGAGGACCTTAAAGACGTTAAACTTGAATAGTCTTTCCATCTCTTTTTCTCTGGCCACAGTCTTGGCCCCTGCCAAAGTCTGCCGTGACCTACGGCGGCGTCAACACCTGTATTGGGGCCACTCACCGATTTCAGGTTGGCTTCCATGTCAGTGAAGTTCCACTCACTCAATGGCAGGTTAGGGTTGAAGGGCTGTGGAGAACAGGAGAGTTTATTGTTCCTTCAGTCTCATCAAGACTAACATGTTCAATCTTCAGTCAGGGGCTGGGGTTAGCAAAGGTTCCACAATGGAACCCAGAGAAAGAACCACACAATGGAACCCTTGGAAGAATATTCCTCTGGAACAAAGGAGTAAAGTCAGGCAAAGATAACTTTAGAAGAAAAGCAGGGGGAAGTATGGTCTGAAATGGCCCTGAGAAGGTGTCTGGGGAACCATTGTGCTTCAGGGTACTGGGTAAAGGCAGTGTGGGCTGCAGCACTGATATTCAGCCCTGCATTCCCTACCATTGAAAAATAAATGTTCCAATTTGAATATTCATAAAGGGGCGTGACCGAGTTCAACACTGGTAGTAGATGTTCTGTCCCATAGTACAGCACAGGAGACTAGGGCTGTGTCCGATTCAGAGCCCTATTTACTGTGTCCTGTTTACTGTGTACTGCTTACTGCATACTGTTTAGTGACATGCAGTATGCAAAAAAATATCCTCCATACATACTACAGCGAAAACCTGGAAATAAGTATATCATCCGGAAATAAGTATATCATCCAGGGATATTAAGATCAATCAATTTCCAGAACTGTCACGTACTAAACATCTTTTTTAAGAAAAGTACACAACTGGCATGCTCAATAGTAGGCAAGTGCGCTGATTTGGACACGGCCTGTCAGTAACATAAAGAGGGTTGGTTTATAAGATCTGTGGCTGCACTCACATCCATGCTTGCTGTGGGCTCCATGCCCTGCTGGTGATTCCTCAGGAGCAGCTGCAGGTCCTCCAGGCTCATGTCTACATTCTCCACACTGTCAGGAACCTCAGGCCTAGAAGAGCACATGTTCTTTTTAAAGCACAAACACTCACATCTCTTTTTAACGTATAATTTAACACTTTTATAGTTAATCATTTTTTATTTGCCCACTTCACATATTTTTATTTGTTATTTTATGCAAACTCGTTTGAGCATTGCATATTTTACCTGGATAGAACGTTTTCCTTTATATCATATCCTTATTTGTGCCTTTCAATGGCAATTCATTCTTTCGCTTGCTGTGTCTGTTTCCGGAAAGCGCTTTGAGCATACTGTATGAAACGGGAAGCGCTTTGAGCATACTGTATGAAACGGGAAGCGCTTTGAGCATACTGTATGAAACGGAAAGCGCTTTGAGCATACTGTATGAAACGGGAAGCACTTTGAGCATACTGTATGAAACGGGAAGCACTTTGAGCATACTGTATGAAACGGAAAGCACTTTGAGCATACTGTATGAAACGGGAAGCGCTTTGAGCATACTGTATGAAACGGAAAGCGCTTTGAGCATACTGTATGAAACGGAAAGCGCTTTGAGCATACTGTATGAAACGGGAAGCGCTTTGAGCATACTGTATGAAACGGAAAGCGCTTTGAGCATACTGTATGAAACGGGAAGCGCTTTGAGCATACTGTATGAAACGGGAAGCGCTTTGAGCATACTGTATGAAACGGGAAGCGCTTTGAGCATACTGTATGAAACGGAAAGCGCTTTGAGCATACTGTATGAAACGGAAAGCGCTTTGAGCATACTGTATGAAACGGGAAGCGCTTTGAGCATACTGTATGAAACGGGAAGCGCTTTGAGCATACTGTATGAAACGGGAAGCGCTTTGAGCATACTGTATGAAACGGAAAGCGCTTTGAGCATACTGTATGAAACGGAAAGCACTTTGAGCATACTGTATGAAACGGAAAGCGCTTTGAGCATACTGTATGAAACGGAAAGCGCTTTGAGCATACTGTATGAAACGGGAAGCGCTTTGAGCATACTGTATGAAACGGAAAGCGCTTTGAGCATACTGTATGAAACGGAAAGCACTTTGAGCATACTGTATGAAACGGAAAGCACTTTGAGCATACTGTATGAAACGGAAAGCGCTTTGAGCATACTGTATGAAACGGAAAGCGCTTTGAGCATACTGTATGAAACGGAAAGCGCTTTGAGCATACTGTATGAAACGGGAAGCGCTTTGAGCATACTGTATGAAACGGAAAGCACTTTGAGCATACTGTATGAAACGGAAAGCGCTTTGAGCATACTGTATGAAACGGAAAGCGCTTTGAGCATACTGTATGAAACGGGAAGCGCTTTGAGCATACTGTATGAAACGGGAAGCGCTTTGAGCATACTGTATGAAACGGGAAGCGCTTTGAGCATACTGTATGAAACGGGAAGCGCTTTGAGCATACTGTATGAAACGGGAAGCGCTTTGAGCATACTGTATGAAACGGAAAGCGCTTTGAGCATACTGTATGAAACGGGAAGCGCTTTGAGCATACTGTATGAAACGGAAAGCGCTTTGAGCATACTGTATGAAACGGAAAGCGCTTTGAGCATACTGTATGAAACGGGAAGCGCTTTGAGCATACTGTATGAAACGGAAAGCACTTTGAGCATACTGTATGAAACGGGAAGCGCTTTGAGCATACTGTATGAAACGGAAAGCGCTTTGAGTTTACTGTATGAAAAGCACTGTATAAACCAAGTCATTATAAAAGGTGTTATTATAGTTGGTGGCCAGTATGGTCCACTACTTTATACAGTGAAAACAAGGGCCCATTGAATTATAGAAATTATAATATTATTGTATAAATATAATACAAAGATTATACACCATTTTAAAGGTAGTGAACCTCTCACTCTGCATGTTTTGTGACCTGACACAAGCTCTCTATTGGCCTGAATGCACTCTGCATGTCATAACACTTTCTGTGTGTGTGTTTGTTTGTTTGTTTCTGGGCATGCATTCTACAACTGGCTTCTCCACAGCTGTATTGGCACACACTCTGTTGGCAAAGCAGCCATAAACATGAAGCCAGTGTCTACCTAATATAGGGTGACTGTAGCTGACTGTGTGTGTGTGTGTGTGTGTGTGTGTGTGTGTGTGTGTGGACACACTACCACAAACTTTTCCCATAGCTGCATTTGGACACATATCAACACAAAACAAGCTGCATACGCGTGCTTGCCTTAAAAAGGGTGATTGATCCATATTCACATGCTTATACGCACATATGGCTTTCTATTTTTGGTCCAGAGAGGCACTGATGGCTCATTGGCTCATGTGGAGACATGGCATACAGAGATCTATAGCGCTAAGCCTGCCTGCCCTCCTGTCTGCGGTTCACAGCCTGACAATCCAATTAACTTGTATTCACTGGCTGGCCATTTAAGCACTGAGCCAATAATCAATCTCCCTGCTCGCGTGCGTTTCCATAATTTATTAGTCAACATTTCATTTACCTTCAAATCAATTTGACCATTGAGTGATTGCATAGATTACTCACTTCTGAGAGCGAAATATCCATAGCGGCAGAGCATGTATTTTTATATTGGTGTTCAATCAATGAAAAAGACCTATGAATAGCTACAAGTCATCAGGTAACTGTGTAGAATTATGGCCACTGTTTATTTGTGCACAATATGTATCCTGTGTTATTATGTATGATTTACAAGTGTGTTTGCACAAGTGTTTGTGTGTGCATGCAAGTGTGTATGTGTGTGAGTGCTTATGTGTTTGTGTGTATGTGCATGTCTATGTGTGTACATGTGCAGGTGCATGTCTATGTGTGTACCCATGCAGGTGTGTTTGTGTGCATGTGAGAATGAGTGTGTTTGTGTGTGAGTGTGTGTGCACATTTACAGGCGTGTGTATTTGTGTTTGTATGTGTATGTGTATTTGCATGTACTTGTATGTGCACGTATATGCACACTTGTGAGGACCCACTCACCTCTCTAGCATGGCTCTCTTGCCTCTTCTGTCCCCTCCTCCAGAGCTGCGACCCTCCAGGACGGACTGCACCATGGCAACAGGCAGGATGGGGGGTTCGGCACACACCTCGCAGGAGCCAATGGGAACACTTTCCACCCGGCCACGGAGCCCCGGGCTTACTGGCTCCTCCTTAATCAGCATCAGACACTTCTCTCTGGGGCAGAAACAACAAATACAGAGCTCTGATTGTTCCATTCACGCACTGGGAGCTTGCTGATAGCAGCCTTCACATGCCCGTAGTGCTGCGATTGGTTAATTTACACACCAAGCGGTCACTGATTGGAGAGTTCACACTATAGATTCATTACAGACTCTCGAAAACTGAAACAACTAAAGCGAGGTTATTGTCTGAATGCATTATCTGTTTAAAAGGAGCTGACTGGAGCTACAAACAAACAGGGAACTGTCTAGAGAAGGGGTAGGCAACCCTGGTCCTGGAGTGCCAGAGATGATCCTGGTTTTTGCTCCATCCAAACTTATAACTACATGACTGCATTCATTTGAATGAATCAGGTTTAATGAACGCAGGTGATCGTATGCTGGAGGCACTCACCATTTCACCATTCATAATATTCAGGCTCAGACTTTTAATCATCCATCAAACTCTTGTGGTCATTTGAGCCAATCATTTGAACCAACCAATCCTCATATTTTTCAATATTTTCAGTGATTGACAGCACATTGTAGCTCCGGAAATCTCATTTGCCCATTTCTGGTTTAAACAGCCATACCTAGTCAATGGTAACAAAATTCTAGGTGTGACTATGTGATGTAACCAGAGGAACGGATGCACACTAGCATTGTGGTTGGGTTATTTCGTATTGGGTTACATTAGCACAGTTGGTCATTGTCTTTGTTGTGTATAGTAATATAGTAATTTGCACTATGATCAAGTCTTTGCTTACCTTGCCTCCTCCGTCTGCACGGGCATACCCAAGGAAGGTTGTGACATTTCAGTAACGTCTGATATGATTGGTCCTCCAGCCAGTGCATTGCTATTGGAGCAGGAGGCAGTATCTGTGGACGGCTAGAGAGAGAGAGAGTGTGTGAGAGAGATAGAAATAGACAGGTGGGGGAGAAACCTTTGATGACTTTTATTAAAACAAAACAAAAACCATCAGGATTTCCATATTTTCCATCGAAAGGAAAAGAAAATACCACAAAATGAAAACCCTTGAGAGATAGAGAGAGAGCACGTCTGAGACAGTTCATCTCCATTGAAACCTTTTGCGTCTTCAGGTCCACAGTATGCTAAAGAACAAATGACAAGCAGGCAGGCCTGAACCATACATTCATTCTCCCCATATCAACAGGTATAACAAGTGCCTGTCTTACCGCTAATGAATATTCACACACACCTGTTTTCAGCTCTTAAACGTTTCCTGCTTCAGCACTGAGGGGGAATGAGTCACCCATCTCATTTTTAATAACAAATCTCTTTCACTCTGGTGTGAAGATGCCTTTTTCCATATAGGTATGGGTGTATGATGATTATGACACTGGGCTTTGGCTCAAAAATATAACACTCACACATATACTATAGCTGTGGTGGTGATTATGGATAGATTTGGGAGATATTGGGCGCAGGTACAATGTAATACAACTATCTGGGTGGTAGTGAGGGGTATCGCAGACAGTGGGCAGTGTGAAATGGATACCGGGGTAGGCAATGTAATAAACTGCTACCAAATTAGGACTAAGACAGACTGTGGATGATATTGAGAGTATAGTGGAAAAATATACAGTAATACCTTTAAATATATGGAGACACTCGATGTCAATATACACTGCTCAAAGAAATTAAGGGAACGCTTAATCAACACAGTATAACACCAAGTCAATTAAACTTCTGGGATATCGATCTGTCCAGTTAAAAAGCATAAATGATTGTGAATGAATTTCACCTGCTTTGGTGCAAATTAAAGTGACAACAGATGGACAGGAGAGGCAACAGCAAGACAACCCCCAAAAAGTAAATGGTTTTGCAGGTGGTGGCCACAGACCATTTCTCTCTCTTTATCCTTCCGGACTGATTTTTCTCTAGTTTTGCATTTTTCTAGTGCCCTTGTCACTACTGGTAGCATGAGGCGGTACCTGCAGCCCATTCAGGTTGCACAGGTAGTCCAGCTCCTCCAGGATGGCACATCCATACGTGCCATCGCAAGAAGGTTTGCTGTGTCTCCCAGCACAGTCTCAAGAGCGTGGAGGAAATAATGGGAAACAGGCCATTACACAAGGAGAGCTAGACAGGGCCGTAGATGGGCAACAACCCAGCGGCAGGACCGGTATCTGCTCTTTTGTGCAAGGAGTAACAGGAGGAGCACTGCCAGAGCCCTACAAAATGACCTCCAGCGGGCTACTCATATGCATGTTTCTGACCAAACTGGAGTCTGTCAGAAACAGACTCCATGAGGGCCTGACATTCTGTAGTGGGACCTGTGCTCACAGGCCAGCACTGTGCAGCTCGATTGGCATTTGCCGGAGAACACCAGAATTGGCAGGTTCGCCATTGGCGCCCCGTTCTCTTCACGGATGAGAGCAGGTTCACACTGAGCACATGTGACAGACGTGAAAAAGTCTGGAGACGCCGTGGCGAATGTTATGCTGCCTGCAACATCATCCAGCATGACCAGTTTGGTTTAAGTGACTTGGCGTTATACTGTGATGATTTAATAAAATTATTTTGAGCAGTGTATTTTGGCTTAATGGTAATATTCAGATATGTCCTGATTAGACCAAAGCAGCAATATTTGGGATATTCTGTGATGCATGTCAATATATTAAATTTGTAAATTCTGAAAGAATAAACTTACCGACTGGATGTAGTAGGGCTCATGTAGGGGGTCCATGGGCAGGCTGTGGCTGAATTTGGAGGCAGGTGGAGTGGTGGAGCCATCGTCCAGCATAAGGGGTCTGTAGTGGGTGGGGGGGGGAGGAATGAGACACATCAGTCATAACCACATCACCGTGGCTACTGTAATTGAATGGCATTCTCCACACATGATTGTAGAATCAATCAGAAAGAGAAATGGGATTGTCCAGCAATGACTACACACTGGGATAAATTTCTGTTTTCTATAGATTGGTCGCAGTGTTTTTCATTCGATCTGTCCGGGTCTGGAGCTGAGGTTTTTGGCAGTGGGAGATAGATGGGTTTAATACCTCTGTGTCAAACTGTGTTTTTTGGTCTATGCAGTATACAATACGTTAACCTCAGACCTGTTTTTGTCTCCCCCTGGTGGAATGCGAGGGAAATGCCCGAAGAACTCTTATTTGACCTAATCCTGCTTGTGATGAGTTACTTAGTGAACAATGATTGACATGCCACGTACAATGCACTCCATATTTTACGTAGCTTAAAGCCTGTGTCGTTGCCTTCTTCAATTTTGGTAGCACTGAAATATAAATATGAGTAAATATTGAAGGTATTGTATATGCCATGGACAGATCCATGCCTTCAGAGCGACATTTAGAATCTTTATTAAATAGCCATATTTTTGAACTACCTGTAGTAAATACAAAACGCTGTCTTAAGCAGAATTGCTTTGAATCATATCTTGCATTCAGATAGAATCTGATATTCTCAGTCTCTTGCGACTCGTGCTTGTAATACAGCCCACAGTCCATTACTGTGTAGGGCCACAGTGAGTATAATGGTTAGGGAACTGGGATAAGAGTGTCTTCTCTCTGCCTGTAGTGTGTGTGTGTGTGTGTGTGTGTGTGTGTGTGTGTGTGAGACAATGTGCATGTGTGTGTTTTTGTGTATATTTGTGTGTTTGTTTGTTTGTGTGTGTGTGTGTGTGTGTGTGTGTGTGTGCATTTGCATGTTTTTCTGTATATTTGTGTGTGTGTGTGTGTGTGTGTGTGTGTGTGTTTTTGTGTATATTTGTGTGCCTTTGTGTGTTTGTTTGTGTGTGTGTGTGTGTGTGTGTGTGTGTGTGTGTGCATTTGCATGTTTTTCTGTATATTTGTGTGTGTGTGTGTGTGTGTGTGTGTGTATGTATTTGTGTCTGTGTACTGGGGCCCTTATTTGAGTTCTCCTCATTGGAGGCCCTTAATGGAGTGCTTTAATCTTGCTGGAGGTAAATACATATTCTATGCGCTGAGCTGTAGAGTTTTCTGGATCGGAGTAGTGCATGCTGAAAGGAGCCACGATACACAGAACTCAGCCCCCTGAGGTTGGGCCCATAGTTTTGAGTTCTGTCTTGCTGGCTTAGGGGGCTTGTTGCAGGGCTGGCCCATGGGGACACTTAAAAATGGTGCCTGAGCTGACAGGGCAGTTCTCTATAGAGGTCTCTGTACATCAGGTTCAGCAGGTTGGGGGGGGGGGGGGGTCAGCAGGTCTGACTAAGCATTTTGCCCCATTCATCCTGGAAGGTCTCTGTGTGCCACATCAGCTGACTATATCCAGCTGAGCTGGTTTTTCATCAGGCAGTGTGTGTGTGTGTGTGTGTGTGTGTGCATGTGCGTGCGTGCGTGCGTGCGTGCGTGTGTGTGTGTGTGTGTGTGTGGTGATACACAGAGAGAGAGGCAGCACACTCACAGTTTCCTCTTCATTCCCACAGTACTGGGTGTGCTTGATTGCATCTGGCTGAACAGAAACTGAATCAGCTGTAAACAAAAATGAGGAGTCAGAGCTAGTACAGTAATACACACACACACACACACACACACAATGAGTCAGCAAGCAAACTCTGTGATTTGGCATTTGGCATCTAACAAACACACACAAGCACATGCACACATTACGAACCAACTGTGTGGTGTCTACTCGCAGACAGAATATAAAGTTCACATTCAAATATACACCCACAAGATGACTCGGCATGATGTCTGATAGACAGAAGTTCAATGCAGAAATGGATATACACATCATAAAATGGAAATATCAATTATACAGCTAAAATTGAACTAATAAAATCCTCTCAACCCCCCACTTTTTTGGCTGACTACCTATGCACATCCATATCCATAATAACAAACAGATATTGTTCGTTGTAATTTCAAAAATGTATGTGACACGTTTATTGTTATCACAAAAACATCATTATAAATTTGGCTGATATTGCACAAAATAAATTCAACTAAAGTGATAACTGGTCCAGACCGTTACCTGTAGACAATGTTATTTTTGTCAGTTTGTTAGCTAACATGGGATCTTTAAGTTCTCTAATAATGCTATGAGTGCTAAGGCTATTATAAATGCTAATAATCTCCAAAGGTAGCTATAGAAAAGGGAACACATAACAGCAAGTGCTGGATAATTAATTTTACTGTTGTCTTCCATAGACTGTGAAAGAATTGGCCAACCTCATAAAAGTATTAAAAGCCATATACTTTGTTTGCTATTCAATCCACCCTCAGGTAATTTAATTTTGTGGAGCTTGTTTGGTACGTAGCACTGCCAATTGGATATATACATGTATATCACCCATTCTTGAGAATTGGGGCAAGTCATGTCCTAAAAACTCTTACAATTATTACTTAAAACAACAAATTAAATCCATTATATTAATTTTTTCAGTAAAAATTTTACATTTAAGTGTTTTATGTATGAAATAAATGTAATTAATCGCATTTTTTGGACTAGTTATATTTTTTTAACTGTCGAGGGCCATGAAAAACCCTTGTCCCCGACAAGAATTCACAATTTCAAACATTTAAAATAAGAGCCTTCAAAACCTAAAACGAACAATTCCTACTGATAGCATAGGTGTGAAAATGTACTGATATAATCCTTTTTGTTAAATAATCTTTATGAAAATGTTGGCCCACATTTTCATTGACACCATCAGATTTCTATAAAAGTTTAATTTATTCAGTCATAAAAAGAGTTACTGTGAGATGGCCCCTTTACAGGGTTTAATAGCCAAGGCTGATCTATTAAAATATATTTTCCCAGCATAATTGAAGAGTAAAAAACAAGGTTCTGTCCCAATTCTCATGAATGGGTGATATACTATATATACGTAGATACTATCTATATATCAGCTTCAATAGGACTCTTACTCGTATCGTAACCTTCATAACTAATGGCCCTGTCACACTATTGCGTATGAGAGAAACGTATGAGTTGCGTATGTAAATTCATAAAATAATTTTCATACGCACAAAAAGCCCTTGAAAATAGCGTATGGCTAGCGTATGCCTAGCGTATGCCACCGTATGCAACCGTGCTTGAAACGTATACAACCTATGCCTAACGTACCCCTGGCGTATGTCAGCGTATATCAGCGTATGAGTGATATTTTTCATACGCTGGCATACGCTAGTACGATACGCAATAGTGTGACAGGGCCATAACATTTATTTTCTGTGTCCCACCACTTAGCATGAGCTTAGCATGATCCCCTTCAGGTTCAGGGAATAATTTTCCCAAATGCTTAATTAAGATTTGTTTGTAACAACTTGTTTGTAAAGTTAATCAGACATAAATCCTTCAAATGTGGGAGCATAATTTGGCAGTACGTGGGAAACGCAGTCTCAATGGGAAAGTGCAAAGGGAGCTAGGCTCAGTGATAGGGCAGGGCAGGGCAGGATTTGACACCTCTCACCTTGTTCATGACTTTTTGCTGTTGTGTGTGGTTCTGTCTGAGAGACACAACTTCCCTCCAGAGGACTCCATTCTGACTGCAGCAGGAGAGAGAGAGAGAAACAGAGAGAGAAAGAGAGAGAGAGAGAGAGAGAGAGAATGGGGGGGGGGGGGGGGGTTGTCGAATGGAAAAATACAGATTCTGCTGATCCACCCATTTCTCATCCAACAGGAATCTTGTCAGGTGGAAAGTTTTTGTACTTCCCAGTAGCCTGGAATTAAGCCATTTAAAGCTTTTAAAAGCTTTTAAACTCTTTTGTTAGCTGCACTGCGTTCTTATTCGATGAAACGTATTTGGGAAAACAAGGAAGAAAAATACTTTAGGTTGAAGGTGCTACAAGCCTCAAGATTTGAGTATTTTCCTTTTCCTGTTCAGTGTTCTCCAGGACGTTTTTCACCAACTTCCTGACCCCCCAGTGGGTCACTAGCCATGAACTAGGTAAAGAATAAATGTTCCTGTAATGCCAGTCCAGGTGGCATTCACAATACATTTACAACGGCTGGTTGAGTGCAGATTTGGAAACAATTTTGTTAGAGGGAATGAATCTGCCCAGAAAATCTGTTCACATTCGCAAATTATCCCTATCACATACTGCCAGTGCAATTTTAATTAAATGTAATTAAATAAAAAAACAAAAAATCTGTGGTGCTTATAGCTAATTGAGTTGAACCTCTCGTAGTCCTTTATGCTGGCAGACAAGAAGGCTGACTAAAATGATACTTTGTAAGTAGGGAACCGCATTGACTGTTCTTAAAAGTATGAACGGTACTATATTTGTGGATCAGTATTTTCTCAATTTTATCTGTCCCCCTTCGTCTATCTCTGTATAGTTTTACATTGTGTAATCACTTCTTACAAATCTCTTATCTTCTGTTTTCTGTTTGTGGTTCCATTCTTCCACATTTTTTTGTGACAAAAAAGTTCTAAGCTCATTCAGTTCCAGTGCTATCATTCTATTCTTTGTTGCACTCAAAACACAGATCTCTCTACGGTTTTAACATTTTATTCCTTTGAAGTTTTAGATTATAGAGTTTTCCCCTTGTGTTTATAACTTAGGGTTCTAACCAGTTCTGATCTGAGGATGCTAATCTGATCTGATCCTATTTCCTGACTGACTCTCTTCCAGGTCATCCTTGGGGAGTAAACTAACCTGTATGGCTTGTAACTGATTCCAGAACAATGGTGTCACATGCTTAATACACCTGCTCTTCCTGTACAACTGACCCTATTACGGGCCAGCACATCAGGTGAGTACCGCATTGTTCCATTAACCAATCAGAGACAATGAGCCACGAGGACAGAACATGGCAGAACAAAGAAATGGCTTCCCCCGTGCAGGAGGTTTTAATTACTCTGACTCTCACCCGTATCACTGCACAAACGTGTCCACTATTTCGATGTCTATATCTCTATAAAAGTGTCTATGTCTTTTTTACTGCCGGCAGCTACAACTGAAGTTCCCTCACGGGAAAATAAAAGTTATTCTATTCTATTCTAATCAAAGAAGTGTGGTCCGCTGAGACACAGGGGTTCGATGTTGTCATTATTAGCATGGCTATTGGTATTCATATGAGTTAACCTACTGTACTGTAAAAAACACAGCTGTGTTGGAATATTGAAGGTGTGAGCAAGCGCAGGTGCGCGCCACCTGTGCAGTTGTGCGCAGTGGTCGACAGAGCGCAGGTGCGTACCACCTGTGCAGTCGCACACACTCACTGTTTCATGTCTTGTATCTGGCACTCCATGTTCTCCTGTTGGCTGCGCAGCACCTGGACCTCGTACAGCAGTTTGCTCAGGTCTTCCTGACGCACCTTAGTCTCCTCGCTCTTCACAATAGACACCTGGAGCCGTACACACAGACACACACACACACAAACACACACACACACAGGCACACAAGCACACAAGGTAAGAGGCTAATTCAGTGTGCGTATATTAGCATGTGCAAGAGCGTCTGTGTTTATGTATGCATTTGTGTGTATGTACATGTGTGTATGCGTGTCTGTATGTGTTTGTGTGTGTGTGTACAGAGGGGAGTAGCCCACCTTCCTCTTGATGTGCTCCAGTAGGTGCTCGTGGCCCTGCAGGAAGTAGAGGTGCTGAAACTCTGTGTCGTCTCTCTCTGGCTTCACCAGCCCGCTCTGCTCAATGTTCACCACCTTCCTGAAACCATCTGATAACATGAGTTAGAGTTGGATAAGTCTGGCACTACAAGACCATGGTGGCTATGCACACACACACACACACACACACAGACATACAAATGCATAAACGTAAACACGAACAAACAACACAAATGCACAAATTCACTACCACACATGCAAGTGCAGGTATATACCCTTCTTGTCTTTTCCCTGTTCTCAGTAGATACTGATTAGTGGTATTCACACATATGAAATGCTGAGAAGTGTTACTCATACATTAACTATCCACTACTGTTACGCACACATATTAAATGCTAAGCAGTAGTACGTTATATGCTGAGCATGGAGATTCACACATATAAAATGCTTAGTAGTGTTACATTAAATGCTAAGCAGTGATACTCACACATATAAAATGCTAAGCAGTGATACTCACACATATAAAAATGCTTCGTAGTATTACTCACACATATTAAATGCTAAGCAGTAGTATTCACGTTATATGCTGAGCATGGATACTCACAGATATAAAATGCTTAGTAGTGTTACTCACGCAAGTTAAATATCCACTACTGTTACTCACATATATAAAATGCTTAGCAGTAGTATTCACGTTATATGCTGAGCAGGGATATTCACACAAATAAAATGCTAAGTAGTGTTAATCACACACATAAAATGCTAAGCAGTAGTATTCACGTTATATGCTGAGCATGGATATTCACACATATAAAATGCTTAGTAGTGTTATATAAAATGGTAAGCAGTGATACTCCCGCATATAAAAATGCTTAGTGTTACACATACATATTAAATGCTAAGCAGTGATACTCGCACGTATATAAATGCTTAGTAGTGTTACACATACATATTAAATGGTGATACTCACACATGTTAAGTTGGCGTACAAAGCTGGCCATGTTGTTGTGTTTGAAGTACTTTGGCAAGACCTCCTTGGCGAATCTGCCCTGGTCAAACACATGGAAGCTGGTGCCAGTCTGGAAAAGTAGACAGTGGAAAACAGATCAGAACTTGCCCACTGGCACAGACACATGGAGGGACTGAAAAACGTGGCTATTTTAGTTCCTGGGTTTAGGCCTTTCAAAGAGAGCCTCTGATCTGTTGTACAAAATAAAATAGCCAGTTTACCGGAAAATCTCAATTTGGATAGTATATAGATTATATGTGTAATTTAAATGACACTTTCTGTGAAAACGTCTGGTACTATGAAAATAAACCCCAGGGATACTGTTTAATTGGGTGCATCAAGCACAGCAGCTGCAGGAAGCACCTCTCTGTGCAATGAGCAGATATGTGAAGTGTAATTTCACGTGATAAGTCATTTGTCCCAGAATAAAGTGTCTGCTACTGGCTAAATGAACAGATAGCACAGCCGTACTTTAATGTTTCTGCTGCACCTAAACTGTACAATTGACAGATAAAATCAATTTCTATGTACGACCTAAAAGCTTCAGTAATAAAGCACCCCACCCTATTCTCCTAGCTGTTTGAAGGGAAAAGATTGAGACTTTCTTGAAAAATGAGTCTTTCTCTTCTCATTGTCTTTACCAATATTGGATTTTAATTGTTGCTCCGACAATATCGGGACACTTCATCTAATCATCATATATAATCTCAGTGATTGATGGGTTTATATTATCACTGCAATAACTGTCTCTGATAATTGCTCATTTTTGTTTTGAACATTTCCTGTTGGCATCAGCCTAGTATTTATTGATGCTGGGAATATATTTCAGAAACTCTAGCGTTTAAAAGAGCATGCCACACAGAACATTGTTATTAAATATCCCCTTCCGGCATTGACATAGCATGACAATGAGGATATTAACCAATAAGAAGCGGTACAGAGAAAGGCGTCTCTGTAAACAAACATTTCCTAGCTTTCCATGAAAATTAGCTGTTGTGGAAAGTCAGCATGTCAGACGTCCCGTTTTCTCAATCCCTGATGTCTCTCGGCTCCTTCGCTTATTACCCTTCACTAAAATGTAAATATTTTCCACAAATATTTAAATCTAAAATAAAATCATGGCAATGGCACTAATAATGTAGAGACATGTTAATATTATCATGATGTCACCGTGAATGGTGATTCAAATTCAGATAACATTGTAGAGTTCATTGTAAAATATAATAAAACAGTAATTGTAGATTTGATATTATTATGATGGTGATAATACTACTGTGATGTGCTACTACTGATACTGATAAGAAGAAGAAGAAGAAGAAGAAGAAGAAGAAGAAGAATATTTACACTGCAGATTATGGTTTTTAAGAGTTAGGGATTAATATGACATTCATTCAAATTGACTTTAATAGCCACATGATTGTTGGCTTACTTGTTCTCTTGAGGGTCTGTCCCTTTGGCAGCCATTTCTGTTTGCTGCACTCTGACATTTCAGACTGTTAGCCAACATCAGCAAACATTTGCGGCAAAGAGAAAAATAAGTGAATTTGTTCACAGGCGTCCATGTTGTTAATGTCTTGTTGAATGCAGGGTGCTCTCTCCAACATGCCCTTGTCAGCACTACTTAAGCTGTCAGCACATGAGGGTGATGAGAGGGAATCGCACTGTGTACTGCTGTGATGTAACATAAGTAACAATGATAGTACTCAGTGCGTACTGACCTTATTCACTTCACTGGGAAAACCTCATATGCTCTATCAGAGAGGGCAACTTCAGAGGGGACGGAAGGCCCAGTCACACCAATAACTATTGCCTTAACTACCAACCATAACAATAAACATTTTACAAACCGTAAAATATGATAAGCATATGATCAACTGTAGCGATATGCATCTGAGTGATGAACCACAATGATGAACACCTGAAGCGTGTGGTCATCTCATAATTCATAATGATAAGCCTATGATAGACCATGACAGCAAACATCAGAAAAGCCATAACAATAACAATTTCATAAAAAATTTAGATAAATATCTGATAAACCATAACAATATGTACCTGATAAATTGTAGCAATAGTCTGAAGTGACATAGCAATAAACATCAGATTAACCATTTTAAAAACCATAATAGCCATTCTTTAGATCCTGGCAGTCTCTCTACAGGGAGTGATGTCATTCCATCAGTGTCTTTCAGGGCCCTTGTTAATTAAAAAAAATGGGTCTATTGTCCAGGTATTATTTGAATGTTGTATAAAAATAAATTTAAAAAAATTAAATTTTAAAATTGCTATACATGTATTGTGATAAAACTGCAGGTACTACAACTGATAATCATAATCATAATAATAATAATCATAATAATAATAATGAAAACAATAAAAAAAAAGTTGATCTCTGGATTCTGAGCAATGACTAAGATTTGTTAAAAAAAGAGATACTGTTCGATATGTGAATAGACCCACAGCCCAGTTTTCTCAGAGTATTGATAACGCATCATCCTTAACGCTGTTTGTCAAAATGGCTGCTTGCCGTGCCACAATGAGAGCAGTTTGGCCTCGAGGATGCGTTCACTCTGAACGAGCCCGCCCTGTAATGAGGCAGCCCTTTCCCCTCTGGGAATACCATCCGGCAGATCTCCGCAGGGAGACGTATCCTCACCAGGAACCCATTTCCTGCAGGGGACATTCAGAACCGCTGCCACTCACTCACTTTATTAAATCCCCTTCATTATCTCCAGTAAAGGGCACGCTTCTTAACACCCTCCGCTTATAATAACAACCACGCGGGCCTCGGCCCCGGGACCATTGTCCCAGTAACCTTAGTATCTCTTCAGCTTCTGTACAGCCTGGGCACCTTTTTCACCTTCTGTGCTAAACCTGTATTGTGAGAGGCTTGGTCTGCGTGCATTGAAAACCATTATATTAACTTTTTCCTTTCCCTGTCCGTACCCAGGTTTGACTCAAACTACGTTAAATTATTATAGGGGAACACAACGAGCCCAACAAGCTGAGCCAGGGCCAGGGCCCCAGGGCTGGGTATGAGCGGGCCCCGGGGCCTGGGTCCGAACAATACTGACCGTGCTCCAGCAAATGAGGTGATTGGTCTCCGGGTCCTCCACCAGCGTCCAGAGTTTGGTGAGGAAGGCCGGGACGTTGCTGGCGTAGCCTCCGTCCATGCCGAGCGATCCGGGGGACTCCTGCATGGCTGGTGCGGGGGCGCTGTGGGGCGCGGGCGTCGGCGGGGAGTGGTGGGTGTGTGTGCGGCGATGTCAGCGGTGGCCGGGTCCTATTCCATGGCGGCTGTCGCGCGGCCCGTTCCTCTGCTGACTGACTGGCGCTCCGGCCCGGCCATATCAGTCCCCCTCTGTTTCCCCCCTGTGCCCAGCGTCAGCACAATGAGGCACGCTGCCTCCCCACCGCACGCCCCCACACACACACAAACACACACAAAAGGGGCCCCCCAATAATGGAGGGCACAATGCAGGGGGCAGCACAAAAGACACCCAGAAAACAAAGCGCTGAATAACAGCGCACAGTCACGCTGTTCGGCACAATGAGACCCCTCCGTAAGGGCAGCCCGGCTCACCAACTCTGAAAAGAGACAAGGTGTGTGTACTGTACCGCAGAATGTGTGTGTGTGTGTGTGTCCATTTGCTGTTGGTACAGCCTGTGATAAATAATTTTGTTCCAATACTTGTTTTCAATGAACCAAGCTCTTCAAGTCCCTCCCCTCCCCCCCCTCCCCCCCCCATACACACACAGCTGTGCCCTGTCTTGGGTGTGGTCATCGTAGAGCTGGCCGCTGCGGGATGAAGGTAGAGGGCCAAACGGGCCAATGAGAGGACGTCACAGTGTAGGAGGGGGGACCCAGAGACATATTGGGTGAAAGGTCACACACCTTCCAGGGCACATCTGCACTGTCACTATCCCCGTGGCATCTGCCAGCATGAGCCAGGACTGCCCCGTTTCACACTCATTTTGAATACTTCAATGAGTTTATTTCTGTATTTATTAGTGGTTTATTCATTAAGGAGAGCAGGACAGTTCACCCTCGTATAATATAGTTCTGCTCTACACATAGAGCTAGAAAGCAGAGAAGATGACAGACAGCAAAGGGACCACGGCTAAGAAAGTCACATGGCCCATGTGGGGGACCGCCCTACTGACTGCAGCACACATCTGTACCAACACGTCTGTGTGTGTGTGTGTGCATGCATCTCGGTGTTTGTGTGTGTTTGTGCCTCTATGTGTGTGCCTCTGTTTATGTATGTGTGTGTGTGTGTGTGTGTGTGTATGTGTGCCTCTGTCTGTGTGCATCTATGTGTGCGTGTGCCTCTATCTATGTGTGTGTGTGCCTCTGTCTATGTGTGTGTGCGGGCAAGGGCATATGTGTGTGTGTATGTGTGTGTTTAATTAAAATTTTGCTTAAAGTGCCATACCTGTGTGGCAGCATCTCCTTATACAATACTGCACTTCTCTCTTTTACCTCAGTTGTTTGTGCACTACCTCTACCTAAATTTGAGTAAAACTAGAATATATGTAATATATGCACTCTGAAGGCAACCAGTAATTTTGTGATTTTTATTGATTTTGTGAATAAAATCTTGTATTAAAATCATCCTAAATATGAATAAAAACCTAAAATGATCAGTGTCACAGTGGAGATTTCTTTTTTGGAAACGACCTTGAAATTGAAAGGGCACCCGAACAGTTCTTGCGCATTTGCAAATTCTGGCAAATTCTCTTCAGCTGTACGCCACAGAGGGCGCAGTTCAAATTCAATTACGTGTTGCTTTTCCCTGATCGTTCCCTAAATATTTTAGACACTGTCATTTTGCGTTCACGCCAGTTACACCAGCTGAATCAAATTGTCCCTGAATTATTAGTCATGCACAAAAAAAGTTGTCACTTTGCTCAGTACCAATTTTTATGCTTACTGTAGAGTTGCATTCCTCCTTGTAAGTAATTTGATGGCTGACTTCAACGTGATGCGTTATGGAATCAAATTCCTCATCCAGTTGGTCTTTTTTAATCAAAATAAAAGGTTTCTGTGTGTTCAAGAGCAACACCAGTGCGTCTCATTGATGGTTAGATTGACGGTCCGGCTCGGTGCTCTCCGAGCTCCTAACCCAGATACCAGTCTGTGGTAAATTTAAATTTAAATTGAAAGTACATACGCCATTTCAGACATTTATTACTTATATTAACCAATTTAATTGAATAATTTTACATGTAATTAGAAATGAAGAAAGTTCTTGTGGACACATTTGAACAAAAAATACAAGAAATTACCTGATAAAGGAAGTAGACCATGCGTTGAGGTGTCATCACATCTCTCTCTCCCTCTCTCCTCATCACCAAGTACTAATGAAACTTGACCTTTGGATAACACTTTACATTAAGTTGCACCTATACCCGTGTAATTGTAAATAATTTGGTAACAAGAGGTTATTACTGAGTAACTTTAACGTAGGTAACACATGTTAAACAAGGCCAGCCCTGTTACATTTCCCCTGCTGAAATTAAATCATTCCATATCATGAAGAGATGTTTTGAAATTAACTAGCAGGGTTTATTGAAGATGTGGCCTGTGGGTGTAAATTAAATATTTCTAAGTATTCACATGTGTAATTGAGAATACCGCTCACTGTTGTTCCATGTTACCTATGTTGGAGTTACTCAGTAATAACCTTGTTACCAAATAAGTTACAATTACAAGTATAGCTGCAACTTAAAGCACAACTGAACTTTGGTAGAACTTTGGGTTGTGTAGTTAACTGGCCTTGATATGAGTCCAAATGGTGACGAAATATGTTTGTTAGTTGCTCTGTGCTCCCCTGGGGTGATAATCCAAAATAGGGTATTTGTCACTCTCCATTCACTTCTATAGGGCAGCTAAAACGGTCTCAAAATGACACTTCCAGCACGTACACGAACGCGAACGAAGCGGATTCTGTCAATACAAACAATAACCAGTTCTTGTACAAATTTATTTTTGTGTAATTAAAATTATTTATAAAAGTACTATTTTCTTCAATGTTGTTAGCATGCTACCAGAAAAGACTAGCAAAATGTCGGCTGGTCGGTTAGTTTACCATAGATATATACTAGGCAAGCCAGTAAAGGGCCATTTTTTAAATTTTATTATTATTATTTTTTTTTTTTTAAACGTACGAGGACTGGTTATTGTTCGTATTGATAGAATCCATTTCATTTGCGTTCGTATATATAGAAGTGTCGTTTTGAGACCGTTTTAGCTGCCCTATAGAAATGAATGGAGAGCGACAAATACCGTAATCTGGATTATCACCCCAGGGGAGCACAGAGCAACTAATGAAGATATTTTGCCACCATTTGGACTCATATCATGGCCAGGTAACCCAAAGTTCTACCAAAGTTCAGTTGTGCTTTAATGTAAAGTGTTACCGACCGTCAAAAGACATAGGTATACTCCATAAATAATTGGCACTAGACTACTTTATTTTCACTTGTATTCAGAAGGTAACAAGGGACACCTTTTCAGTTCAAAGGCAACTTAACATCTTTAAGTTTGTCCACTGCAGAGGCTGTGTTAACTTCTTTTCACTTAGAGATTCAACAAAACATGCAATTTGACCACAGATTTTTGCATACCGCTATGTGTGTATTTCAATTTTTATGCCTCTCGCCCCGGCGAGAGCCGTGGCCGGAGGCATTATGTTTTCGGGTTGTCCGTCCGTCCCATTCTCGGCAAACGCCATATATCAGGAACGCCTTGAGGGAATTTCTTGACATTTGGCCTAAACGTCCAATTGGACTCAAGGATGAACTGATTAGATTTTGGTGGTCAAAGGTCAATGGTCAAGGTCACTGTGACCTCACAAAAGATGTTTTTGGCCATAACTCAAGAATTCCTACGCTAATTATGACAGAATTTCACACAAATGTCTGATATGATAAAATGATGAAGTGATGATATTTTATATCCAAAAGTACATATATTTTATATATATTGTTGGAGGAGGCATACAATCGCAAGGCGGTTATTTCTAGTTCTTCGTAATTCAGGGCTAAACAGAATTAAAACTTTGACCCACTGGAAGATTTATAAAATAACAACCAACAGCCATTTTTGTTTGAGCTATCTTATCTTATCCTAAAATGTTTGATAAAAATAGTTAACCATTGTGTTCAGTTTAGACATAATGCTGACATAACAATGTCATAAACATTTCAGAACAGCTGTCACAAGATGACAAGACAGCTGATGTCAGTTTATGTCAAATGACATAACACTGTTGTAACTTTTATTGGTAAATGCTATGACAGATGTTATGTCACATGTAGACATGACAGCTTATGTCACTTGCCAAATATAGGTACTTGTGCTAGCTGAAGCCAATGTGTTATGACAGCTGTCCTAACAGGAACTTCTTACGACAGTCTCATGAATTCCCTGTCATGACAGCTGTCATAACACTTTTTCATCAGCTAGCACAGGTAGCTAAATTAGGCAAGTGACATAAGCTGTCATGTCAACATGACATAACATCTGTCATAACACTTACCAATAAAAGTGATGACAATTTTATGTCATTTGACATACACTAAAATCATGTTACGCCATCTTGTGACAGCTGTTAAGTTGTGTATGACAGTGTTATGTCAGCCTTATGTCGAAGGGTCCAAGTAAATGTTACCAAACTTGAACCAAAATGAAGAATGACACGTTCTTGTGTTTCTATTTGTTGTTCATCATCTGTATTTTATTTGTGTATTTTTTCCTATATGGTTTCTTTGAATATAACAATATAAAGATGAAAAATAGCTGAAAATATCAATTCAAAACAATAAATATAAATAATCTACTGCATTAAAACCTTGTCTCATTTTAATTTTTCACAGGTAAACATTGTTGATTTATACCCCCCATGCCTTCATTATCGTGGATTTATATGAATCACATCTTCACAAAAAATTTATGACACTTTCATTGTTAGATGTGATCTAGCAGAGGTAAATGGCAACCATTAACCATATACTGTATATTGTTTAATTGTAATTGAGATAAAAACAATATATATTGAGTATTATTCCGTAAATTTTATTTCTGTATTTTTTTTAAATCCCAATAATGTCCTGGGTATATTTGACCCAGGCGATCAGTTTCACAAGTGCTAATAAGTAAACAGAACACAAGGGTTAAACAAAGTTACTGTGATTATCAGGTGGGTCAAAGTACATTCATTAAAAAAAGATTGGTTTCCATTGGCACTTATTGATGCAAATGCAATACAGAGAACCTTTGAGGCATAAAGAAAATAGGACCTGATTAAATTCATTGCATCACATTTGGTGAGACTGAGAACCATGGCCTGTATCTGCTGAATGATTTACCTGCTGCAAGGGACAAATAAAAGTGATTTAAAGTGATACCTGGCCCTTACATGTATGAATATACAGGTATGTGTGTGTGTATTCATATGTGTATTCGTATGAGCTAAAACATATGTACAAGCATATCTTCTCCCTTAAATTATGCTTTAATGATTTCAAACTCGTTCATGAAATGTAAAGCTTTGTTTGTATAATTGATAATATGTGAAGATATTAATGCGTAAATTGCGGTTTTCTTATGAGCTAAATCATAGTGTTGTCTTGCCCTCTAACTCGACCCATCCCTCGCCCACGCTCCACCACATCTCTCCCTTAACCCTCTAGCTCCTTCCCTCCGTCCTCCCCTCTCTTATTTGAGCACAGTGCAGGTCCAGGGGTGACGCTCCTTGGTGGTTTTCAGAGTATACCTCCAGAGGCGGGGGCAGCGTTCGAGGAAGGCGTCGACCACGCGCTGCGACACCACGCAGTAGCAGTGCACCTCCCTCAGGTGGCCGCAGCGCTCGGCCACGCCCACCAGCGCCGAGTCCAGCTCCACGCTGGGAGCGGTGGTCTGCAGCACCAGCCTCTCCAGCGTGTCGGCGTAGTTTCCCGCCACGAAGACCAGCTCCGTCACCAGGTAGGTGAACGTGATCAGTTCCAGGTCCCGCACGGGCAGGCTGGGCTGCAGGATCTTCAGAAACATCTCGGCGGGAAGGGTGTGGTTCAGCACCACGTTGACCGCCAGGGACGGGTGGCGCCGCCGCAGGGCCTCCCAGAACCGGTCCGAGATCTCGTGGACGTACTTGTCGGACCTCTCGCAGTACAGCTCCAGCAGGGAGAAGGGCGCCCTCCCCGGGCGGAGGAGTTCGCCCAGCACCTCCTCAGACAAGCTGGCGTAGAAGGCCCCCAGGGCGCGCAGCTGCGGGCACAGCCCCACCACCTCGCGCATGGTCTCCGTGGTGACGTTGCACACCAGGGCCTTGTTGTTGATGAAGAGGCTGTGAAGGCCCGGGCTCCGGCGAGCCACGTTGAGGACCAGCGAGTCGCCGAGGGTGAAAGGCATCTCCCGGAGGTCCACCTCCCGGAGGGACAGCCCGCTGTCCTCGTTCAAGAGCACCGACCTGATGCCCTGCAAAATATCCTCCCCGGAGTAGAAGAGCGGGAACTCGCCCGTGCAGGAGACGCACAGGGTGGTCAGTCGGGTCTCCCTGGCCGTGGTGTAGCTCAGGGCCTGGACCGCCATGCTGCGGCCGGCCTCCTCCTTCGGGTGCCGGATGGAGATCTTCAGGTGTCGGACAAGCCTCAGGAGCTGGCAGAACTGTGGCAGGCCATGGGCCTCCGCACCAGACTCACACCTGCAGAGCAAGTAAACTGTACAGCAGCGCTCTCCAACCCCGTTCCTGGAAATCTACAGACCTGTATGTTCTCACTCCAACCCTAGCAAAGCACACCTCATCCAACAGCTAGAGATCTCGTCGAGCTGCCAATTGCGTTCCACCCAGTGGCTACTTTTTAAAGTCCTTATGGCAGGCACAAAACTAGGAAAAACTGCATTTTCTTATTTTGCACCATGGTCATGGAACAATTTGCTAAACCTTTGAAATCCCACTAAATAACTTTAAAACTCTTTTACTAAGCACTATTGTTGAAAAATACAACTAGGAACGTTTCTGGTTATTGTATACTGTATTTGTATTGTATATACAATGAGCACTATAATTAATTGGACAGTGACACATTTTTTGTTATTTTGGTTCTGTAAATGGCTCTAAGTCATCAAGGTGTGGACCTTTTTAAAAGAAAACTTAAAAACACACTTTTTTTTAGCCTTTTTTTTTTATTTTTTATTTTGACTTGCGTTTTTTTTTTATCATTTTATCTTATTATTTTACTATTAATTTATTTATTTTTAATTATTTTTTTTCTTCTTTTATGTTTGTTTAATTTTTTTTATTTTTTTATTATGTACTTTTTATGTTCAGCACTTGGAGTTGCACTTTATGTATGACTTGTGCTATATAAATAAAGTTTCATTCATTCATTCAAGGGTCTGACCTATCAAACAAGCCCTAAACCATCACTCTGCTGCCAGATATGCAGTAAATATGGATGGATAACTTGAAGGGTTTCTTCTCCCAACTTATTTTTCCATAGAGTTCAATAAGAAAATTTGTCAGGAGAAACCACCCTTAACGTGATCCATCCATATCTACTGTATTTCTGGCAGCAGAGTGATCATTTGAGTCTCATTTGATAGCTCAGACCCTTGATGACCATTTCGCCAACTATGTATTCCATACTGTTCCAGTGTAATTTACAGCTTAATCTAGTCCAACCCCCTAATTCCCATAGAGATCCATTACAGACATCAGGAAGTCATGGCATGCAAAGCATATGCGACCAAATATTTTAAAATGATTACTTTATTCTACATTATGTTAAACTGTCCAATGTTTTTTGATGCCCAAAAATGGGGAGGGGGCCTATGTAGAAAAGCTTCTATAATTTCTAAACGGTTCATCTGATATGGATGAAATTCTGAAAACGCCCTCAAATTAAAGCTGACAGTCTGCACTTCATTGTCAATGTATCCTTTCAAACTCAGTGCTAGAGTACAGAACCAAAATAACAAAAAATGTGTCACTGTCCAATGAATTATGGTGTTCATTGTATGTGTAATTTCGGGTGTGTCCCAATACTAAAAAAATGCACTCTCTTTTCCTCCACTACCACCTCCTCTCCTCCGTGCCCCGGAAATGTATCTTTGTGTTTTAATCTAATGTTGCTGATTATATCTTAATTACATAACGGTTACATATTAATTAATGTCTCAACGCAAACCGCAATTTCAGGTACATTGTATACTGTACATGCAAATACTTGTACTTGAAAGTTTTGCATACTTCCGGGTAGGAGAGGAGTGGTAGTGGGGGAGTGGAGGAAAGGAGGTGGGGAGTGAAGAATATTGGGATGCACCCTTTGATTTTGATCTTTGCATGCACTATAAAGCTGCTGTCTTGGCCAGGTCTCCCTAGAAAAAGACAGTTCATATCTCAAGGGACTTCCATGTTAAATAAAAGTTGAATAAAAATAAATAAAATAATTAGTAAAATCAGGTGTGCCAAATTTGGGTTGGAATGAAGACCTACAGGACGGTAGATATCCAGGAACAGGGTTGGGGACCACTATTGTACAGGTAGCCTGGACTCTTTGATAATGATGCATTTCATTCTTACTGTTACTGGATTATGTTTATTTCTTTATTTATTACCCCATCCCAATTTTACATGACTTAATTTATTACACCATAATTTTGTGAATTAGTCACATATAACTTCATCCTTTAGTCAAGTTTAGTGTAACCTTTCAGAAATCCATGTGAGGACTACAGTGATGGCCATATTTCCAATGTTCCCGATATCATTGTAATGTTCATTCCTCCCCTTTTTTGGGTTAATGTTTATATGTCATTATCGATCATTTGTGTCACTGAAAAAATGTGTCATTTTCCAAATACTTTTGGTCCTGAAGTGCCAGTGATGTTTCTGGCTTTTCCTTCCATCTGAGCTTGATCACAAATTTGATGGATGATTCAAGTCTGAGCCTGAATACTATGAATGGTTAAATTCTCAGTGCCTCCAGAACATGGTCACCTGCATTCATTACACCTGATTTATTCAAATGAATCCAGTTATGTAGTTATAGGTTTGGATTGAGCAAAAACCAGGACCGTCTCTCGCACACCAGGACCAGGGTTGCCTACCCCTGTGATACACCTTGAGTAGTATAGTGTAGTATACATAGTTAGAGATCAGGGCTTGCAAGTTTGATTCCACAGTGGTACTGCTGTACCATCGAACAAAATACTTAACCCAAATTTCTTCAGCATATATCCAGCTGTATAAAGGGACTGTATGTAAAATGTAACCTGTGTTGATTTGGATAAGACCTAGAAATGTATAAAATGTTTTGAGATTAACCTGGTCAGGAACCAGACTGTTATTGTGTTGCCATTGTAGGTTTTCATCTATGGTAGTAGAAAAAGACGTGCCTATAAACAAAATATGCTTCAATATATTACCCGTTAAAATCGGTTCTTTTTGTCGGTGTACATGCATTCCATTGGTGTCTGAAAGTCTGAATATACATTGAGTAGCAAACTAGTAATAGAATACTTGAAATGAGTCACTATATGACAGGAAATTCACCTACCTAACCTCGGTATAGTACCAAACAAAGGGGTGTGTCATAGTTTGGGACCACGCCTTGCACACCAAGGAGGCGCTGTACCTGTCCCACAGCGGCAGGTAGGAGAAGATATGCGCGAGAACCTCCTCTGGAAACTCCATTTGTTACAGGCCTGACAGAAAAACAGTCGTAGCTAATAACACCGTTTTTTAGCTATCTTGCTAATATACAGCTAACGCTACTTGTCAAGTACTTTCTGGGCAGTTTTTATTGTAACGTTCCATTCAGTAGTATTTCACTAAACAGCAGTCACATTTGAAACCTAAAGCTAAACAATAATCACATTTTCAACGGCATAAAACTCACCGGATGACTGGGAGTGTCATAACATTTTCCATGCATCCAAGCAAAGACTTGAACAAGTTGCTACGTACGTTTTTCCTTATACGTCACAGAAGAGTAGATCGAAAACGAGCAATGAGGTCTACGCACCAATCACACTGCGTCTCCTGGCCGCCTCCATCCAATAAGATCGCTTAAAATTATTACTGTACTTGCGTGTGTCCGTGTATAATGTATGTGTCATTAATAATAAATCGGGTGCCTCAATACAAACGTTTGCGTGGTAAGTTAACTATACAACCATTAACCCTTCATTTGATTTTGAATAATAAGAAAGTTACATTTCAACTCATGGCGAACTGGGTAGCTAGTTATATGTTTATCTTCAGACATTCGTTGCTGTCTGCTAACTAATATAACTTAATCGGACAGCTAACAAGTAGCTAGGTAGCCATGCGTCTCCGGCTAAGTAGCCTGTAACGTTAGCTAGCGAGTAGAAAAATGTCATTTCTAGGAAAACTGCTTCGTGCCAGGTCTAGAAAAACGTATTTGTAACTTGCTCCCATTTGACCGGTTCCTTCTTTTTCTGTAAACGGCTATTTGGGTGTGAAATAACGAGTGGTCGGATGGAACTGCTTACTTTAGCTAGCTAACATTAGCTAGCTAGCGAAAGTAAGCAATTCCATTAGCTGGCTAGCTACTTGTGCTCAGCTTCCCCCGATTGAAAACATGAACTGTTGAGCGAGCCCAAGAAAGTATCGGGATCACACGTGTCATGTGACGCAAGGCATGCACTAATGCGTGGGAATGCGAAGGGAAAACGTTGGAATTAGTTTAACGTTAACGTCATCTAACTTTAGTGAGTTAATGATACCTGAAAATGTTAGCATCGTTGCTAGCTAACTTGTGTGAGTTTGCTTGGCTCATTCGCTAATATCTGCTAACGTTGAGCAAATCTCTGTTTTTTACTTGTTGTCCTTCCATCTCCGATTTCCTGTTTGCAAACGACAATAGTTTTCCAAAATGGACCTGTGTACTTTAATGGATCTTCCACGGTTTAACTAGTCACGGGAAAGTACACGAATTGAAATTAGGCTAAATCAACGTTTCTTTGGAAACGGGGATTTTAGGGCGGCGATTTGACAAGCGATTTGAGATAGTGTAGCTAGCACTAGTGGCTATAGTTAGCTCTTACTTTGTAGGAAATCTGATCCAGTTAAACGTGCATGCTATCACATAACCTAACCTATCGCTATTTATTATAAACAGCGAAAAGTTCAAAGCGAACATGACCCTCGCTGATTTTATTTCAGTAAACTGAAGGGGTTTTCACAGATGACAATAAAAATGTTTACAGCTTCAGATTCGATTGCCGCAGCTGCTGCACTTGAAAGCGGATATTGAAAACCGAGTCATAATCGTAATTTATGTGAAGGGATTGCAGTATTCACCGTGTGGTTTCAGTTTGACTTTTGTTTTTTTGTATGGACGCCTCACCTGAATTTCCACTTGGAATTGGCTCACAATCATCCCTTATCCCACAACAATGTCATTGGCAGCTTTAATTGCAGTAATAATAGTTGTCCTACTGGTTAAGTAGGTTATGAAGCCTGCTGTTTTTAATAGGTTTGGTCTCTGAGTACAATTTGGAACAACTACCAGCCAAAGGTATGCTCATGTGTCATTATACGCAAATTACGGCACTGTCAACTACTCTGGTATAGGCTACACATTCCCAGGAGACAATATACTTCAGTTAAGTTCTGTTAACAGAACTTTGTGCTTCACACTGGGGTCTGTGTATGGTTGAGGTGAGGATCGGATTGTGAATTTTCATTCCAGAGGGTCTTGTGAACTGAATTATGTTGTTTTTCAGGTTCAGTGAAATTTCTGTAGTGGACCATGCAGTGGTAAGGTGCGAGTCTGTGTGGGCGGAAATCATCTAACAGTGATGCTGAAATCATGGATGGGTCTGATGCGAAGGTAAGGCTATGACATGGGGGCGGGGCATCACATGACCCCACTGTAAATGGAGTTAATTTACGTTATTGGGATGGCAGGTATGCCATCTGCCAAGTTACGGCTTGGCGGGGCATGCCCCATACCTATACAGCACCACTTTTCAGGGTTTCCTACAGAAATGACCACAATGACCACAGACTCTCAGCCCTTAAAAACATGAACTTCTGTACATTCTAACCACACAGAATTCAGGTACAACTTCACACATCAACACATTAAAGCCCCAGACTTGGGTTATTTTAGCAATTCTTTTCATTTTATTCATTATGTGCTTTTCCTGCACCCAAAGCACTGTGAATGTAGACAATTGTTCAAACGTATAGTGTTGTAATTTTTTAAATTTAAGTGTAACCGCTGAATTGCACATTATTTCCACTATAATGAGTGCTAATTGACACTTAAAGTTTGAATGACCACATTCTCTTCAGATGGTAAGCTGAAAAAACACAGGGCAAGGTTATATTTTGTAGTATTGCTTTGTAATAGAGCTTGTTTAATTTGTGTGAGCTAAGATAGCCAATATTGTTTAGTTACTTGGCCTCACATTGATATCAATACTTTTATTGGCACGTCTAGATTTAGCTAGTTTTATTACAGTGCTTTGTATACATGAATAACTTGACATTTTTGTACATCGAAAAAGTTTTTGTTGAGATATCTTTTTTTTTTTTGTACTGTGTTTGTTATGAATAACTGATAATGATAATGCATATTTATGAACCATAAGATATTTAAATCTAGAGAGAGATATGCATACACATACGCAAACACACATACATTATAGCTCAAAGAAACGCATAGGCCTAGATTCAGTTATTTCTCTTTACCATGAATTACAAATAAATAAAAGTGTTAGTCATATTTTTAAATGGATTACAGTACGTGTTTTTTATGAAAAAGTGACAAAATGTTAGCTTAAGCCTTTAAAAAAAAATAATGTTTAGAATAACACTAAAACCGACCTATATCATCCCAAAAATCTTGAGAAAAAATATGTCTTGTGTCTGTAGACTGCTCCAGGTACTGATGAAGAGGCTATTAACTGTGTAACTGAATGTTCTTTGACAGTTATGATGCAGATCATGTAGTTTACTGTCTTTATGATTTTATGCTATATATGACATGACATACGTCACATTATCTAATATTTTATAATTATCTATCTACATTTGAACAGCGTCTTTGTAATAGATGTGCATCTTATGAACTGCTCAGACAAAGACTTCAGTTAGCGGTTTAATAAATTGTGAAAGTTGCAAGATCTCCAGAAAATGTAATTTCCAGGAACAGCAAAAATCTTTAACCACAAAAACATGTTGCTGTTTTTCAGTATGGTGTCATGGTAACCCTGGTGTTGGAGGTCCAGTTCTAATGCTGGGTACTGCTGTTGTTGCGCTTCAGTAGATGTATAAGTGTATAAACAAATACAGACGTGCTCAAATTTGTTGGTACCACTGGTAAATATGAGTAAAAAGGATTGTAAAAAAATTCACTGTTTGGTGAATTAACTTAATCTCACACTGAAAAAATTAGAAAAATCCAACCTTTAATTGACGTTCATTTATTATGAGGAAAGAAAATCCCTCATCAAGAAATAATAATTTTTAACAAAACCATGTGTGCCACAATTATTGGCACCCCTGCATTTATATATAGAATAAAGTATTCATTTTTCATATTTAGTCACATAGTCTTTGCATGCCATGACTTCCTGATGTCTGTGACCCAACAACATCAAATGACTCTTGATATCATATTTTCTGGTACTCTTACAAGCGATATTAAATGTCTCTGCATTTGAATGGATCTCTATGGGAATTGGGGGGTGGGACTACATTTAGCTGTAAATTACACTGGAACAGTATGGAACACATGGTTGGCTAAATGGCTCTAAGTCATCAAGGGTCTGACATATCAAACAAGCCTCAAACTATCACTCTGCTGCCAGATATGCAGTAGATATGGATGGATCACTTTAAGGGTTGTTTCTCCTGACAAATTTTCTTATTGAACTCTATGGAAAAACAAGTCAGGAGAAGAAACCATTCAAGTTATCCATCCATATCTACTGTATTTCTGGCAGCAGAAATACCCCCCAATTCCCATAGAGATCCATTTAAATGCAGATACATTTAATATCGCTTGTAAGAGTACCAGAAAATAAGATATCAAGAGTTGTTGGGTCACAGACATCAGGAATTCATGGCATGCAAAGGATATGCGACCAAATATTAAAAATGAATACTTTATTCTATATATAAATGCAGGGGTGCCAATAATTGTGGCCAACGTGGTTTTGTTAAAGATAATTTCCTTTCTCATAATAAATTAACGTCAATTAAAGGATGGATTTTTTCTCATTTTTTCAGTGTGAGAATACGCTAATTCAACAAACGGTGAATTATTTATAACCCTCTTTACTCATCTTTACCATGGGTACCAACTAATTTGAGCACGTCTGTATGTTTCAAAAGTAGGGATACATTTTGTCAGTGCACCTGAATTATCTGCTAAGCAAATACATATTTTGTTTCTCACTCTGCTAGTGCAATTCATGTTCATTTATTTACATTATCTACTTTCTAGAGCTGTGAGTGAATAAAATCATCAATGTATCCCAAGTAATTTTTCAAAGTGAATCGATGTAAATGTGCACTTGTTTTCAGTCAGTGTAATTGACGTACAGTGTCTACAAGTGCTTATCTTTTAAATATTGTAAGAAAAAACTCTAAGAAAAAGTACTCTTTAGCTTCAAAATGCTTTAAAATGGCTGATTTGGTGAATTAATAGTTACTCATCCAACCAATCATTTAGTCATATTATGTTAAAAAAAGATTAGACATATTATAATGCATCATTGTCATTATGATGGCTTGTCTCCAATGTAGCATCCAAAAAGCACTGGCCTGCCCCACTCCCAGTGTTTCAAATATTAAAATTCATCACAGCAAAGCACTGTCATTGCCAACGACGTGCAACTTCCATTGTTTTGTAAACCGACGGCCGAGGTGTTGTTTGAGATGCTAGGAAGTGCACTTTGGCAAGAGCTGCTTAAATTTAAAATGTTCCCTTTGTTCCTGTGTACTTTTCCGTACTGCTGAATTATGGATAAATATATCCTTCTTTGAAGGCAATAAACTTGAATAAGATCCTGCAAGTTTGATGAAGCTTTGAATTCAGCCATAAATTCAGCCTTTCTGGATTTAAACTGAATCCCAGAAGCCCTATAAATAATCTGATTTATGCAACGTTTTAATATTTATTCAGATATTAACAGTTGTGGAGAAAAATTATTTAAATAGATTTTGTGGCATTTTTTGTGTCATTCAGTATTTCAAGTTTCCATAGCATATTCATGTTTTCTGCTAGTTTTTCAGATTACATTTCCAGACATTTTATTTAAAAGTTTATGGCATAAGAAAACTTCATAGATTAGGCGGCTATTCATTTGTGTATGCAGCGAATTGTGCCTTTGACTGTTTCAGAAAGTGACTGGGAACTGCGTGGACGATCTGGGGACCGGTTGCGCATTCCTCTTCTTGCAGTCTGACTATCCTGACCTGCTGTCTGCCTATAAGGACCCAGACAGGAAGTTCAATCTTTTCAAGGTCATCAGGCTAACGCTGTCAGGTGGGTGGAGGGGAAACCAGGAAGAGCTTTCCATTTATTTATTTATATTTTACCATATACGTGTATCTCCTCCCCTTCTCCACCCTTCATTCAATTGTTTTTCCTCTCCAATTCTTTCTCCTCTTTTTTTACTGTCTCTCCCTTCTCTCCACCCATCTGTTCGTTCTCTCCGTCCCTCACCCTCCCTCGTCCCACCCCCTTTAATTTGCCGCTATCGCCACCGCACTCTCCAACCTCCCTTTCACCTCTCCACCTCTCTCCTCCCCGACTCCGCCTCCCACCCACCCCCTCACCTCGGCCACAGACGCCACGGGCGGCTTGGACGGGTATGAAATCCTGAAGCTGCATGACGCCGACCCCCGGCTGGGGGTGGAGTTAAAGTTTGTGGAGGTGGGGGCGTGCCGGAGGTTCCTGGAGAACTACAGAACCGGCGCGGTCCAGCAGCTTTTCAGCCAGCATGTCAGCCGTGTTCTGCCCGGAGCAGGGGAGCTGGCCATGCAGACGGAGCTTAAAGCTGGCGACAGCGTGCTGGACAACTTCCTGGATGACCAGGATCTCTGCCTTCACCACATTAAACTGATACAGGTGAGGGGGCGGGGCTAGAGGCTAACCTCCACCATTCCTACACCAATTCGGAAGGCCGCCCCTTGGAGCCGTACCGTCACGTAGGTTTGGAAATGGAACCGAAGCATATTGAAATAAAATATATTATCAAAATGCTGCACTTCATAATGTATGGGCATACATCCAAATTACTGCCACTTTTAGATATTTGTTTAAAAATACACTGCTGTGAAAGAAACCTTTCATTACAGACTCAGTCATTCAATACTATACAATTGCTCTCCCAAATTGACGGACAATATTTTTGTCATGTGCCAGATGTATAAATTAAGCTTGCCGCGGCACATATTCAGGGCAAAGATATTCATGGAGAACATTGATGGCAAAGATCTTCAATGCACAGGTTTAGTCTTTTAAACGATCCTGAAGTGCAGGTTTTGTTAGCCTTTATTGCAGATTGTGTTGAAAGTGAACAGGGTGGTGTATATTTTTGTTGTAGGCCTACTTGGTTATTAAAACAGATATTTCTAAATTGAATCGTGTAATCTTCCTAACATGATGTGATGAAAGAAGCTGTGTGTTTATCTGCCAAAGTGGCAATGGGTTATTCGGATCGTTTGAACACTTGTTCATCAAGGAAAATTAATGAAAACCGGTTGAGACCAATAATCAGTTCGGGAAGTTTGTGTAGATCTTTGGGAAGATAACGGCAATACCAGTATCAACGGTGTTTTAGAGTAAAGTAACACCGGTGTCAAAATCATAACCCTGTGACAAGCCTACTATAAACGTGGTTTGTCGTTCCTAATTGTGAGGGAATTAAATTAAATAAGAAAAAATTAAAATAACTAATACAGGTGCAGCTCAAAAAATTAGAATATTGTGAAAAAGTTCAATATTTTTTGTCACTCATGTCAGAAAGTGAAACTCATATATTATATAGATTCATTACACATAGAGTGAAATATTTCAAGCCTTTATTTCTTGTAATTTTGATGATTATGGCTTACAGCTAATGAAAACCCAAATTCAGTGTCTCAGAAAATTTGAATATTACATAAGATCAATAAAAAAGGATATTTTAAACAGAAATGCCAGCCTTCTGAAAAGTATGTCCATTTCTATGCACTCAATACTTGGTTGGGGCTCCTTTTGCATGAATTACTGCATCAATGTGGCGTGGCATGGAGGCGATCAGCCTGTGGCACTGCTGAGGTGTAATGGAAGCCCAGGTTGCTTTGATAGCGGCCTTCAGGTCGTCTGCATTGTTGGGTCTGGTGTCTCTCATCTTCCTCTTGACAATACCCCATAGATTCTCTATGGGGTTCAGGTCAGGCGAGTTTGCTGGCCAATCAAGCACAGTAATACCATGGTCATTGAACCAGCTTTTGGTACTTTTGGCAGTGTGGGCATGTCCTGCTGGAAAATGAAATCAGCATCTCCATAAAGCTTGTCAGCAGAAGGAAGCATGAAGTGCTCTAAAATTTCCTGGTAGATGGCTGCGTTGACTGTGGACTTCAGAAAACACAGTGGACATGGCACCCCAAATTATCACTGACTGTGGAAACTTCACACTGGACTTCAAGCAACGTGGATTCTGTGCCTCTCCACTCTTCCTCCAGACTCTGGGACCTTGATTTCCAAATGAAATGCAAAATTTACTTTCATCTGAAAAGAGGACTTTGGACCACTGAGCAACAGTCCAGTTCTTTTTCTCCTTAGCCCAGGTAAGACGCTTCTGACGTTGTCTCTGGTTCAGGAGTGGCTTGACACGAGGAATGCGACATTTGTAGCCCATGTCCTGGATTCGTCTGTGCGTGGTGGCTCTTGATGCACTGACTCCAGCCTCAGTCCACTCCTTGTGAAGCTCCCCCAAATTCTTGAATGGATTTTGCTTGACAATCCTCTCAAGGCTGCGGTTATCCCTGTTGCTTGTGCACCTTTTCCTACCACACGTTTTCCTTCCACTCAACTTTCTATGAATATGCTTGGATACATCACTCTGTGAACAACCAGCTTCTTTAGCAATTACCTTTTGTGGCTTACCCTCCTTGTGGAGGGTGTCAATGACTGTCAAGTCAGCAGTCTTCCCCATGATTGTGTAGCCTACTGAACCAGACTGAGAGACCATTTAAAGGCTCAGGAAACCTTTGCAGGTGTTTTGAGTTAATTAGCTGATTAGTGTGACACCATGAGTTTCCAATATTGAACTTTTTCACAATATTCAAATTTTCTGAGACACTGAATTTGTGTTTTCATTAGCTGTAAGCCATAATCATCAAAATTACAAGAAATAAAGGCTTGAAATATTTCACTCTATGTGTCATGAATCTATATAATATATGAGTTTCACTTTCTGAAATGAGTGACAAAAAATATTGAACTTTTTCACGATATTCTAATTTTTTGAGCTGCACCTGTATTTTCATAAGACTTTAGGGAGTGCAAGTCTGGCAAGGGCTAACACTGAGACCCAAGCAATGTGTTGCAAATATAAAGCTAAAGTGCCGTTGTTAGAGTGGTGAAAATTTATCTTTTTTTCTTTTCATTCAGAACAACAAATGAGGCAATTCATTTATCACAGGGTTTGCTCACTTTGTCTCACATGGAGATTTCCTCTTAACTTTCACTTTTCAAAGAGGCGCACCTAATTCTGTGTCAGATATAAACGTTGAAGTCTGATGAGATAACCGCTTTTTTGCAAAAACAGGATATGGGGACAAAGTGAGGTACATTTTGCAGAGACGTGATGTATGGGGACGAAATGAGGTTCAGCACTCAGACACACAGTGATATTCGTTTGACTGTGATATTCATTTGGGGCCAGAAAACCTTTTTTTCCCTCTTTCATTCTCATATCACCATTTCATTCTTTGCACCTCTCCTCTCTTGCCCTCTACTTTCCTCATTTCATTCTCAAGTAATGACCATGTCCGCTTTATCTATTGGTGTTGCTAAGAGCTGGTTGCTAGGCAGCAGACAAGGGAGCAAAGAGACATAAGAAGGCTCAGAGGTCCAGTAATGGCCCAGCTATTAGGGCGGTGGGGTTGGGTGACTGCTGCAACAGGTGTGCTTTCTTTTTGGCCTTAGTTGAATGAAGCCACAGTACAATGCAAAGAGGAAAGGCAAAGGCCCACAAACCAATGGCAACATTTACACCATCTGCATAGCAGTGAGGTGTTCCAGGTCTCAGTAGAGCTGGTTAGCATAGTCACCATTTCGTTGCTTCCATTCTGTACACTAGCTTCTGGCGAGCTCAGACCTGGAACAGCTCAAACTACTACGCACGAGCCTGTTTCCATCCCTAGAGGGAGAACTTTTGGTTTAGAGAAAGGGTCGGCCAGAATTACCAGAGTAGGCCAGTGTTTGTACAGGCTTTTGTTCTAGCCCAGCACTAAAACACCTGATTCGGCTAATCTCCTTGATTGAAGACCACAAATAGGTGACTAGCTGAATCAATGGTACAAAAACACACCAGCCCTTCTCGGATAAGATTGGGGGCGAGCGAGTTTTGAGTTGAGTGTGATAAAGAATTGTAAAATGGTATGTGACGTTGTGCAGCTGTGAAATACTGAAGGTTGTTTGTTCTACTGTAGGGTTGTGTTGTGAAACTCCTGTGAAAAGGCTGTTGTGCCACTGCCTGGTAGGCTTTTCGTACAACATTGTGCGTTTTTGTATTTACTGTGTGGCTTGGTTGTCATGAGGCGTTGTGCCGTAACGTCGTACGTGTGTTTGCATTTGTAGAATGCCGTGTATAGTCGTGAGTATAGTGTTGGTTGTTAGCTGTGGTTTTTATGGCTTTGAAGACACCAAGGTTGTGCTGTCCTGTCACCAGCCCGTCCGTCTGCCGGATGATGAAGTGTGCCGACTGGAGCAGCAGCTGCGGAACCTGGTCTTATCTGACAGGAGCTCCTCACACACCGCAAAGTCTCCGGCCTGCAAACAGGAAGCTCCCTCCGTAACCAGTAACTGCTTCCTGTTTCAGGAGAAAGTGTTTGGTAAGGGGCGCGGGGGGGGTTCAGGGTGCAGAGAATCTACATCTATATTTTTCAACAATATTTAAAGCAAAAGATTAAAAGATCAGTTATTCGTTATAACATTCAGAATTCTTAACTTCTATTAAAAAATAATAATAATAAAAAAACTTTCCATATTTATTTTGAATCAGTAATTTGCGCTATGCTCTCGTGTTTCCGGGCCATGCGCGCCCACGCAGCAAACACCGCAGCTGAGTATGCGCATTCCTCCTCTACGCCCACCAGCCAGCCTGTGACTAATCTACACACCACAGAGCTACAGCCCTTGCATTGCAGGAGGAGATTTGAAGCACACAGATTTAGAATACCCCGTATACACTGCAAGCTAATTGCGCTTACAGAACAGTCATCTGGGTTCTTCGGAATGCAGGTTAAGGTAGCTCACATGCTACCTGGCGGAATGTGGCATCAGCTGAATTTGAGAGAAAGCCCATGTACTTTAACGCAAGGCGGTCTACGATGGAAGATGCCGCAGTTTAAATTTGCCTTTAAAAGAGTGCAGTCCCCTCACAGTACAAGACAAGTTTATTTCTATAGGTCCTGTCCCACAGGACCTCTCCTCATTTATTCTCAATTTATTGATTTATTGATTTATTTGAAGTGAACTTCACCTGATTTGGTGTTTTCAGATGACCGCCAGCTAACGCCGGCCGATCACCAGCGCTTCGCCACCAACATCGGGCGAGACTGGAAGAAGGTGGGTCGCGCGCTACAGAAGACGTGCCGGGCCCTGAAGGGCCCCGCCATAGACAACCTGGCGTACGAGTACGAGCGCGACGGGCTGTACGAGCAGGCCTACCAGCTGCTCGGCCGCTTCATCCAGGCCGAGGGCAAGGGGGCGCGCCTGGGGCGGTTGGTCAGCGCCCTGGAGGAGATCAAAGTCATCGGGGTCGCAGAGATCATGCTGGACATCCCCCCAAAGGATTGATCCTCCGCATCCTTCATGTACCTGTGTGTGTGTGTGAGTTTGAGAGCGCAGTGTGTGTGTGTGTCAGCGAGTGTGTGTGAGAGGGAAGTGTATGTGTGTGTGTGTGAGTTTGAGAGGGCAGTGTGTTTATGTGTTTGTGTGTGTGAGGACAGTATGTGAATTTGTGCATGTGTTATTTCCTCCTGCAGAAAAGCGGCACTGTTTTTGTTGTTCCCAACAAGACCAGTTCTCAAGTTTAGTGATTTTTAATTATTTTTTTACTCCTCACTGAGTCATCACTTGGTTGCTATGCTGCCTGATGTCAGGGTACAAATCAAAGGTGACATGGATACTACAGTAACGTCATGGTGGATGGATCTTTCTAACTGATTTTATTTTTCCCTGAAACAGTTTTGTACATTTTCTTTGTCCCCTTCCAAGTTCCAGTGCCTTCATGATGATAATAAACTCCCAAGTGGATTGGGATCATTTATGAGTTTGACCTATCAGTTGGTAGACCTTCCTATCAGTTTGTAAACTGATCCATTTCTAGAATTTTATATAGGGAATTGCAATAAAGGCTTGAAGTCAAAGAACATTGTAAAATAATGTTGAAGTGAGCAGTGGGTGCTGTTTAAACTTTGACCTGCAGTTTAATGAATAATATTGAAAACAATGCCGAATTTAAATCTATAGCGTGCTGAGATGAACGTCAAAAAAATTTATTTTACACATTTCCCGTGGTCGCTTCTTTCAGAAGTGTTTGCGGATGTCTTTTAATCTGGATATGGTGAGGACGGACATACGGTTTGTATTCACCGTCCCATTCACTTTTTCTGGACAGAGAAGGGACGTGTCTTCAATTAGATTTTGAAGCCGAGTGCTAAGCAAATACCTAACGTGACTGTTCGACCGTTTTCTCTTATTAGATTGATGCGTCGCCATTGTAACTGCAGTCAGATCGGTAATTTACCCAATTTGTTATTGAACTGCTATTGTATGATACAAACTAACATAGATTAAAATGTATGCCATTAAATCAGTTTTTTTCTGATAATGTGTTATTTGATACAATTAATGGTACTCACGCATCAAATGTAATGATTCATAATTAATAATTGGGTCTACAACAGAAAATATTGTGCCTAGATTTTTTGTTAGATAATCGCGAGCACGATGCATGTAATTCCGGTCCCTGTGGTGCATTTGCAACAATCAGGCTTGGAATGATTGGTTGATCATTACAGACAATTCTATAAGTAAGTAAGCATTGTATTGTTTCAAGTGCAAGATAATCGTCTGCACCTGCTCTGAATCCTCTCTTGATGAACTAAGAGGTTTTGTTTTTTACAGTTGCAGTGTTGTTGCATGTGTACATTCTGTTGAAGCTGCTAGCGCCATCTAGTGGCAAGACGGACTATCCTTACCTTTAGAGTAGGATCTTGCGCTGTTTTAACGGAAACTTTCACATTACTTTCACATGCGGACCTAAGAAGAAGAGAAAATAATCGGGAAAAGCTCAGCAGCAACATTGATAATGGACATTACGCAATCGGTGGCGGCAGCAAAATACTGAAAATCGATCCAAAACGGAATATACATACATACATACATTCATTCATTTGTGTGACCCATTTTTTTATTTGAAGAGCACAAAAGTGAACTAGAGGACAAGTAAGAAGAAAAGCAACCAACTCCCTTCCCATCCAGTACACACTGGGTTTAAATTTCATAATGGGCCCCCACACACTTTATCAGAGAAGTGAAATTTATGATTCTCTGCGGTGGTGGTTTAGGGGAATTTCCAGCACTGTATACTACCCTTGTGCATCTCAACAGTGGGCTTAATCCCTTGGCTAAAACCTCAGCTGTAGGCAAAAGACTGCACCCTCATGTGTTTGCATGTTTCTGGAGACCCTAGGTGGATATTTCCGGTGGAAAGGGGAGGAGTATAAATATTGGGCCCTGGGGTTAGTCAACGACTACACTTGTCTGATTCTCTTGTGAAAAAGATTGCCTGCTTCCACACACCAGGGACACACAAAGGTATTGTTCAACACAATGGAAGCTTACCTTAGCTTCTTTCCTGGCCCCATGAGAGAGAACGATTCTCTTGCACCAAAACCCTCTGACAACACTTCCTGTTCCAAACATTGAGAGAGAGAGAGCTTCCTGGCAGTAGCATTGTGTGTCACAGCATGTGTTCATTCTGAAATGTGTTCGTAGCCTTTGCAGGTACCTTGTCCGTTAAATGTATCCTTTGTATCGTATTGGCACTATCAGAGTTTGGAAACAAGCCATGCAGCTCACTGCTGAGAGCAGAGCAGAGACACGCTGCTCATGTATCCAGGGCTCCAGGTAGAATGGATTCTCACCAATTCACACCAGGGATGATGTCACATGATGGTATAATCACAAATGAGCACTTCTCTTACATTTCCTCATCAAATCTGTGGCTCTGGCATTACTGTTTGCAATTCCCACATTCACCACTGCTCCACACTGCTGCTCTGACCACTGCACCACACTGCTGCTCTGATCACTGCTGTTCTGATCACTGCTTTGTTCTATCGGACAAAGGAGATTCAACAAGACAGAGCTTTTGAATATGCCTGACAGGAATGGTTTTTTTGGGGGGATTGCATGCAAAAGCAACACCCCCCATGCTTCTTACACATCCTGTTCTACCAATGAGGAATTTATTTGGAGTGGCCCAGCCATACACCTGCTTTTTCTGAAGCAGGCACCTGCCTCATTTTGTATTGTATGGGGTAAAAGTGGCATGGTGATGGAGGACCCCCTGGTTGCTGTTTACGGTTTCCTGTTCTGCTGTGAATAATCATTGTCTATCACCACCATGTGGTCGTATTTTACTTCTGTAAAATGAATAAATACAGTATTGACATCAAATAAACACAACTTTTTTACGAGATACATACAACATTGGTACTGTGATCCCTTTGTAATATACTTTCGGTACTCTGCAGTACAGTAATCACTGAGTATTGATATGTTACAGCAGACTTACCTATTCTCATTTCAAAATGTTCGTATGATAGAGGTAACCGTGAGCTGGCTGAGAATTGGCTGGACTCTCTGCCCAGCTTCTCTTAAGGTCAAACAACGGTTGACCAAATGGTCAACTAAAGTCACCCGGATCTCGTCCCATATTTGTCCTCCTTGATCTTCCTCGTCCTCTTTCTTCTCCTGCTTCTCCTATCATTCACACTTTGTTCTGCAATTGACAGCAATTGTTCTCCAATACAGGAGAGCTCACATTTAGCCTTTTTATTTGTGCTGAAGCTCTGACTGTTGATTGAATAATTAAAGCAACTAGTGCTTTACCTGTGAAGAGTGGATGTGTTCAATTGATATTTATTGGAGATTATCATTTTCAATGCCAGCTTTTTCCATGTGAATACAAAAGATATGCTTTATGGAAATTATACAGAAAGAGGAGAAGTGTGTGAAATGTATTGGAAAAGTGTTGAAAAGAAGCAAAATGTGCTTATTGTTTTGAAAAAAAAAGAGGTCTTTTTGCACATAATTGGGTTCATAGCACCAATTTTAGTGTGTAAACAATCAAGAAAAACTGTAAAACTATAGAGCCCTTCCACTTTAGCTTGTGTGTGACATCTTTTTAAAAATGATCGCACAGATGTTTCATGTTACTTGCTGTGAATTACTGTGTAATTACATAAGTATGGAGTCCACCTGAAATAAAGGCCCCCACTGCCCTTTTTATTTTTTTTTGCCTACTTGGATTTTTCTCTTTGGCATTACCTTACACACACACACACACACACTGTTATTTAATCTCATCCACATGATGACAGGGAGCAGAGAAGCCCCGGAAAGAGAAAATGGGATGATGGAAGGCTTAAAAGAGGCATTTATGGCTGCTAGTGCTTCCGTGAGGTCACAATCTCATTATTAATAAAGTTAAAAGCATCTCTTTAAGCTGTCGATATGGCGTCCTGTCTGCTCTGTCCAGAGCGAGAGAGCAGTCATTTACGGCCCCCCACGATTGCTAATCTCAGCAAACACTTACTCCATTAGAGAATGACTCAAGTCCTACACATCTCCGGTTTCATTTATTTGTGTACATCTGTGACGATTGTGCGTGTTTCTGTGTGTGTGTGTGTGTGTGTGTGAGTGTGTTTGCATGCCCTCACACTCTGAGGTGATGACATGAAATTTCAGGAATGCACTTTTTTGTATTAAAGTGTTCCGTCGCACACGTGGAACCTAAGGCAGATGCCAGACAGACAGTGAGCAAAGCATTTGTTTTCTTCTTGAATTACAAAAAAGTTCCTGGATTTCCGAAAAGTTCACAGAAATTGGATGAGGGAGGTTGGAGGAGGTCCTTTTTATGGAACATCTCCACTTTAAAGAGCATCAGAGGAGTGGCACACTGTTCCACAAGATGGGATCAAATCCCAGGGGCCCTCTTCATTCAAATGGATGGGAGGAAGAGCAAGCTCAGGCTAAAGGCATGTTCCGAAGAGAGAGAGAGAGAGAGAGAGAGAGAGAGAGAGAGAGAGAGAAAGCATGTGTGTCCTCACACATGTTTCCAAAGCTTAAAACATCAATGGATAGTATCTCTCTCTGGGTAGGTAGAATTACATAGGATTATGAATATGGTTGCTGTATAATGTTCAGTGTTAATTCCGACGAAACAGTATTATAATAACAATACATCCAAAAAAAAAATACTCTCAGAGAGATGATTTAACTTTAAACACTGTTGTTTATTATTGATTATTTGTGATGCATGATGCATATACCGGATGCGTATGCGCGAAGCATTCTGCTGAGACATGACATGTCTTTTCTTTTTTTTTGATGCCCACACATGCTGGGGATTGCCCACACACAGACTGAGCATAGCTAAATCCTCATACCGTCACAGCAGACAGCACTCTGCACTCAGTCTACTGTTGTACGGTTAGAGGTGACGGGAAGGGGGAACGGTTCTGTTACCTTAATCACGTGTCCAACACCTAAACGGGTGTTAAGGTGTTTTCCGGAGATGCCTGTTATGGGCAGGTCTTGTTTCTTCTTCACTGGAATTTATTTAGTGTTACTACAACTCATTTTAGTAATATTTATGCCAATTGTTGTTCTGCTAAACCCTTTTATTTCTTCTGCTTTCCCACATATCTTCTCCCTACTGTTTTTTGTCCCTCATTAAATAAATGAAAAAAAAAAATGATACATCATCGCCATATTGAAATGAGCAAATGTGCAAATCATTGTATTTTCAAAAAAGTCTGCTTATTTTCAATGCATTGCAGCCTTTTCTGTTTCCATACAAGTTTTGCGTCCCATTGGCTGATTGTCCCATTGCTGCAGTCTGAGGGCTGCGTCTTTTCCATTGGCTGATTGTCCCATTGCTGCGTCTTTTCACTCATCAGTCCACTAGTGCAGCTTTGCAGTCACTGTGCTGCAGAACCATGTGACCTCCACAGCTTGCAGAAACAGATTGCTGACAGACTCGTAATTCAGTTATGAGTCCAAATTGTTTGGGAATTTTCTTAAGTGCAGCTTGCAAAAAAAATAAGAGCAGCGACATCATTTGCATTCATACATGTGCTGAGTGTAGCAAAAAAAAAAAGATTAAAAACGCAATAGAAAAATGAGGCTGCAGTAATACCCTGCTGACTGAAATCCTACCTCCCTGGGTGATGCTATACAGAAATAATGGCCGCTTCTTGACCAATCAGAATCGAGTATACACCCAGCACATGGCTGATTATTCATCACCAGATGGGCCATAATCAGAATTTGACTTTTGAAAGATTAGTAACTGAGCTAAGACACCCATGGGCCATGGTTATTTATATTTTATACTTTTGGTCAGTGTTTATTTGGTCAGTGAGTGTTTATTTTTTAGTGAAACTTATTCTTGGTTCACTTTCAATTAAAAACCTTTAAAACACAGTATTTCAATGTTTATTCTTTGTTATTGAATTGAATCATCTGCTTTCATCTGGCTCAGGCATTTGGAGATATTTTCCGTTTCTGCCCAAGAAAACAAAGCCGAAGGAATGTAAATATTAAAAATGCAGTTTAAGAATATTGTGTGTCTGGTGCTTGCAAACACCTACCGTTCGTTTTATACAAGCTGTGATTATATTTCTATGAAGTTGAACATTTTTGTTATGCTCAGTGATCTATTCTTCTGTTCGCTACAGTGAATGTACATTGCACCTGTGCACCATTCAAAATCCCTATCAAGGCCATAACAAAGAGCTGTGAGCATTGGAAGAAGAACGGAACAATGACAGCGAGATGCAATGAATGCGCCTAAGGGGGAAAAAATCACACTGAACACACACACACACACACATGCGCGTACGCACACACACACACACACACATGCGCGTACACACACTCACACACACACACACACATGCGCGTACACACACTCACACACACATGCACGTGCACACACACACACACACGCGCGTACACACACGCACACACACACACACATGCGCGTGCACACACACATGCGCGTACACACACGCACACACACACACACACACATGTGCGTACACACACACACACACACACACATGCGCGTGCACACACACACACACACACACATGCACGTACACACACACACACACAAATCAATGATCTTGGAATTTTGGATTTGGTGTGTCCAGTACCTGACTCCAAGGACTCCACAGGATGAAACCTCCACAGTGTACCAGTAACAGTCACACTCCATTTTCTTGCAGTTTTCATGGCGTTCTGTGCTGTGATATTAAAACTTAAAATTTTGTCCTATTTATGGTGCATTCCTGTCTTTGATCTGTTCTACCACCTGTTTTTCAGCTTTTTAAAATCTCTGCAGAGCATTTCATCCTGATAATGTATGCACTGTTTATATTATATATAAATAAGTTATTCTTATTATTCACCCATTCAAATGAAACAAGGATTCAGACTTACTCCCGTATCAGCAAGGCTCTCTGCAGTTAACTGCCTCACGTTTGACCAGTTTAAGGCAGGGCTTCCCAACCATTGTCCGGGTGAACTGGGGTATTCTGCTGGTTTGTTATTCTAATTCAGACCCAGGTGAGGTGAGGTAACTGCAGTCAACTACTTTAACGGATCAATTGAGGCTACGGTTACACTATTCACTTCAATGCGACTTCTATGCGACTATACTTCTGGCATCCGATATCGCTAGGCTGCATGAAGTGACAGGTCTGGACGCGCACACATCAGATTGTGTCGTCATTGGGATCAGATCTGCCAAACCACTTGGCGAGGTGGCCCAGCACACTTTGAGATCGGAATTGCCTGTAGTCTGGACGTAACCAGACTTCTCAAAACGCATTCACCGGAAAAAACGTCTTTAAACACGCCCATATATAGGCTCGGAGATGAGTAGTGCGCAGCACAGAACTGTTCTGTGGTACGCTGATCATAAAGACGAGGCTGTAGCTGTTCACAAATGTGCTTTCGCATGCGGAAAATGAGCACCCAGTCGGAATCCGTGAAATCATGCACAATATGGTTCCACCAGTGCTGGCTACGTTCGCGAACCCATTCCCTCCTCTCCACCGAAACAGCTGTTGCACCCAGAAAGGCAATGTTCGCATTAATAGCATGCCTCCGCTTCTGCCTCCTGAATCTGAGCAGTGTGTGCACGCCATGCGCAGGCCCTACCTCGACGACACAATCTGAACAAAATGAAAAGAAGCACAACCTCACGAACACCGAACGCCATTCTTCAGGAAGTGTATAGCTAGTATTTAAATATTGCGCGGGGGAATGAAATCCGAACTGCGATCTGATCACAGGAGGTCGCATTGAACTGTCAAGTACGGACGCAACTCAATCTGACCCGGTGCGATCGGATGTTGGAATTTCGATTCCAGAAGTCACATGAAGTGACTAGTGTATCAATTAATTGCTCAGTTATAACTAAAACTAGCACGTCCTGTGGCTCTCCAACACCATATTTGGGGAGCCACTGCGTTTACATCAGAAATCATAAGTGCTTGTCTTCCTGTCGTCCTTTTTGGGAAGGTTCGTATGCAGTCTCGAGGTCGTCTTGAGTTGCCGCACTAAGTACTCCACCAGGAGGGCGGGTTTGACAAGCCTGGTCATAAAACCTTAATGATATTTTTCCCTCTCTCTCCTGGTTCTCATCCTCCTTCTTCAATTTTGCAGTATTTTTTACGTGTCTTAGCCTCTCTTTCTTTCTGTTTGGATTTCCCTGTTTTTCCCTCTCTCGCTCACTCTTTCATCTGTGTTTGTTTTCCTTGCTTAATTTGCGATTATTCCACGTATTTCGCTTCCTCTGAAGTAGACTTGAGACAGGAAATTGTCTACACAGGTTCAGGAAGGTGTGTGCGTGTGCATGCGTATGTATTTGACTCGTATTTCATATAACTTGATTTTTGAAAGTCGCTTCTTTTTCATACCTCCCTTCGCTCCTGTGCGACACCTCATTTTCGGAACGGACAGACCGCTCGAGTTTGTTGTCAGTTGTGGGTGTGGGTGTGAGTATGTTGTGGGTGTGGGTGTGAGTATGTTGTGGGGAGGGGTGTGAGTATGTTGTGGGGAGGGGTGTGAGTATGTTGTGGGTGTGGGTGTGAGTATGTTGTGGGTGTGGGTATGTTGTGGGAGGGGTGTGAGTATGTTGTGGGTGTGGGTGTGGGTATGTTGTGGGTGTGGGTGTGAGTATGTTGTGGGGAGGGGTGTGAGTATGTTATGGGTGTGGGTGTGAGTATGTTGTGGGTGTGGGTATGTTGTGGGAGGGGTGTGAGTATGTTGTGGGGAGGGGTGTGAGTATGTTGTGGGGAGGGGTGTGAGTATGTTGTGGGGTGGGGTGTGAGTATGTTGTGGGTGTGGGTGTGTGAGTATGTTGTGGGGAGGGATGTGAGTATGTTGTGGGGAGGGGTGTGAGTATGTTGTGGGGAGGGGTGTGAGTATATTGTGGGTGTGGGTGTGAGTATGTTGTGGGGAGGGGTGTGAGTATGTTGTGGGGAGGGGTGTGAGTATGTTGTGGGTGTGGGTGTGAGTATGTTGTGGGGAGGGGTGTGAGTATGTTGTGGGTGTGGGTGTGAGTATGTTGTGTGTGTGGGTGTGAGTATGTTGTGGGTGTGGGTGTGAGTATGTTGTGGGTGTGGGTGTGAGTATGTTGTGGGTGTGAGTATGTTGTGGGGAGGGGTGTGAGTATGTTGTGGGTGTGGGTGTGAGTATGTTGTGGGTGTGGGTGTGGGTGTGTTGTGGGTGAGGGTGTGAGTATGTTGTGGGTGAGGGTGTGAGTATGTTGTGGGTGTGGGTGTGAGTATGTTGTGGGTGTGTGAGTATGTTGTGGGGAGGGGTGTGAGTATGTTGTGGGGAGGGGTGTGAGTATGTTGTGGGTGTGGGTGTGAGTATGTTGTGGGGAGGGGTGTGAGTATGTTGTGGGTGTGGGTGTGAGTATGTTGTGGGTGAGGGGTGTGAGTATGTTGTGGGGAGGGGTGTGAGTATGTTGTGGGTGAGGGTGTGAGTATGTTGTGGGGAGGGGTGTGAGTATGTTGTGGGTGAGGGTGTGAGTATGTTGTGGGGAGGGGTGTGAGTATGTTGTGGGTGTGGGTGTGAGTATGTTGTGGGAGGGGTGTGAGTATGTTGTGGGGAGGGGTGTGAGTATGTGGTGGGTGAGGGTATGAGTATGTTGTGGGCAGGGGTGTGAGTATGTTGTGGGTGAGGGTGTGAGTATGTTGTGGGGAGGGGTGTGAGTATGTTGTGGGTGAGGGTTGTAAGTATGTTGTGGGGAGGGGTGTGAGTATGTTGTGGGTGAGGGTGTGAGTATGTTGTGGGGAGGGGTGTGAGTATGTTGTGGGTGAGGGTGTGAGTATGTTGTGGGGAGGGGTGTGAGTATGTTGTGGGTGTGGGTGTGAGTATGTTGTGGGAGGGGTGTGAGTATGTTGTGGGGAGGGGTGTGAGTATGTTGTGGGTGAGGGTGTGAGTATGTTGTGGGGAGGGGTGTGAGTATGTTGTGGGTGAGGGTGTGAGTATGTTGTGGGTTGGGGTGTGTGTATGTTGTGGGTGTGGGTGTGAGTATGTTGTGGGAGGGGTGTGAGTATGTTGTGGGGAGGGGTGTGAGTATGTTGTGGGTGTGGGTGTGAGTATGTTGTGGGAGGGGTGTGAGTATGTTGTGGGGAGGGGTGTGAGTATGTTGTGGGTGAGGGTGTGAGTATGTTGTGGGTGAGGGTGTGAGTATGTTGTGGGAGGGGTGTGAGTATGTTGTGGGGAGGGGTGTGAGTATGTTGTGGGGAGGGGTGTGAGTATGTTGTGGGGAGGGGTGTGAGTATGTTGTGGGTGAGGGTGTGAGTATGTTGTGGGTGAGGGTGTGAGTATGTTGTGGGGAGGGGTGTGAGTATGTTGTGGGTGAGGGTGTGAGTATGTTGTGGGGAGGGGTGTGAGTATGTTGTGGGTGTGGGTATGAGTATGTTGTGGGTGTGGGTGTGAGTATGTTGTGGGGAGGGGTGTGAGTATGTTGTGGGAGGGGTGTGAGTATGTTGTGGGTGTGGGTGTGAGTATGTTGTGGGGATGGGTGTGAGTATGTTGTGGGGAGGGGTGTGAGTATGTTGTGGGGAGGGGTGTGAGTATGTTGTGGGTGTGGGTGTGAGTATGTTGTGGGTGAGGGTGTGAGTATGTTGTGGGAGGGGTGTGAGTATGTTGTGGGGAGGGGTGTGAGTATGTTGTGGGTGTGGGTGTGAGTATGTTGTGGGGATGGGTGTGAGTATGTTGTGGGGATGGGTGTGAGTATGTTGTGGGTGTGGGTGTGAGTATGTTGTGGGGAGGGGTGTGAGTATGTTGTGGGTGTGGGTGTGAGTATGTTGTGGGTGAGGGTGTGAGTATGTTGTGGGAGGGGTGTGAGTATGTTGTGGGGAGGGGTGTGAGTATGTTGTGGGTGAGGGTGTGAGTATGTTGTGGGGAGGGGTGTGAGTATGTTGTGGGTGAGGGTGTGAGTATGTTGTGGGGATGGGTGTGAGTATGTTGTGGGTGTGGGTGTGAGTATGTTGTGGGAGGGGTGTGAGTATGTTGTGGGGAGGGGTGTGAGTATGTTGTGGGTGTGGGTGTGAGTATGTTGTGGGAGGGGTGTGAGTATGTTGTGGGGAGGGGTGTGAGTATGTTGTGGGTGAGGGTGTGAGTATGTTGTGGGTGAGGGTGTGAGTATGTTGTGGGTGTGGGTGTGAGTATGTTGTGGGGATGGGTGTGAGTATGTTGTGGGGATGGGTGTGAGTATGTTGTGGGGAGGGGTGTGAGTATGTTGTGGGTGTGGGTGTGAGTATGTTGTGGGTGAGGGTGTGAGTATGTTGTGGGTGAGGGTGTGAGTATGTTGTGGGGAGGGGTGTGAGTATGTTGTGGGGAGGGGTGTGAGTATGTTGTGGGTGAGGGTGTGAGTATGTTTTGGGTGTGGGTGTGAGTATGTTGTGGGAGGGGTGTGAGTATGTTGTGGGTGAGGGTGTGAGTATGTTGTGGGTGTGGGTGTGAGTATGTTGTGGGAGGGGTGTGAGTATGTTGTGGGTGAGGGTGTGAGTATGTTGTGGGTGAGGGTGTGAGTATGTTGTGGGTGAGGGTGTGAGTATGTTGTGGGGAGGGGTGTGTGTGTGTTTTATTCAGGAGGCAGCTGACCAGAAGCACTTTGTGGATGCCCCCTCCTCTCCCTCGACCATGCATAATTTAAAGACCCTGCTCTTAAGTGACAGGCCCCCAAAGTGGTTCCCAAGCATTCCCACAGAGCTGTGCGGGGAGTCCACGCCCCTCTCACTGGTCAGGAGATTATCCACCAATAGGATGTGCACAAATTATCCATCTGCCAAGCTCATTTTTGGCTCAAAAGCACTGGGAACAACAGACAGCCCCTTTCTCTGAATTTATATATTGATGAGGTAGGAAAGTCAGAGCTATTTATGTAGAAAGCAGTTACAGAAAATTGGTATATTTAGCTGGAGATTTTTTTGGGGTGTGGTCTTGGTTTGTGTGGAGGTGTGCATATTTGTGTATAGGTGGGTGGGGCTTCATTCTCAGTGAAAAAGATTACTCGTTGCAGAATTAAAGGACGACTCACAAGTGTATGTTTTTGCTGGTTTGACGTATGGTTTATCTGTGGGAGCTGTTGGCCTGGCATCGTCTATTCCGGGAACCGAGTAAAACAAAAGCTGTAGGTGATAGAGAAACACATAGGTCACAAAAGCAATCACAATAACAACATCTGGCCTCAATAACTCAGCACAGAATGTGTGGGCCTGAGACTACCAGCGATGCCATTTATGCTTCATAATTACGTAACAATTTCCTGTCTCAAAACCAGGAAGCCATTCTATTAGAGCGTGTCGCTGTCACGACGTTGTATACAGTAATCAGAACATTATTGTTCTTATTCTTAACAGAATGATAGACTGGTTGATCTTTTTGTGTAAATTATCCCTGTTGTTGTTACATTACATTATAGGCATTTAGCAGACGCTCTTATCCATAGCGACTTACACAACGTCTTACATTTATCCATTCCTATACATCTGGATATATACTGAAGCAATTCAGGTTAAGTACCTTGCTCAAAGGTACAACGGCAGTGTCCTACCTGGGAATCGAACCTGCAACCTTTCGGTTACAAGTCCAGTTCCTTAACCATTATACTACACTGCCGCCCGCATCTTGTTGAGATGCAAATGCCGTCTGACACAAATGGCTTGTCTTGTATATCCAGTGGACCGCAGGCCAGAAAGCTTGACTGTTGTTGCAGTGTTATGTTATAGAATGGTGGTTGAGTTTGGCTTGAATCACTGTCATCGATTGGATCCCCAACCACACAAGATCAAGATTAGTCTGAGGAATTAACTGGCCATTAGATTACTAGCTAAACACATCCCTGGAAATTATTATCACACAGGTCATGTTCATGGTATTGTAAGATTATGAGCCTGATGATTGAGACTGCGCACAGATAGACATCTTGTACACTCACAGTTCAGCCTTGGGCATATCTACAACTTTCCTGACCTCTGATCATTCAAATTCTGCATGGCAACAGCTCTTAGAAATATTTCTATAGGCACGATGGCAAAACAATAGCATTAGCATAATAATGACATGAATAATATGCCAAGATCATTATTTATATCCTTTTGGTACTTATATAATATGTTTGATTTGACAGGTTAAGTGAGTGAAAAACATCAGGGTCCACCAAAACAAACAGAAATGTGGATGGATCATTGGAAAGAACCAATCATTTTGTTGTATATTGGTACTGATATATTTACCCTTTTTTTAACATCTTTGCCTGCTCCTTTTGATTTGTCATGAATTATTTGTTTTTCTTGTGTCAATATTCTTGGTTCTGGGCTCAAATGTAGAATTTTTCACAGAGTGTCTATTTGCACTGTGTGGCACATGCTATTCATACTAACTCCGCCTACCAGCATACAGCTGCTCTGTCAAGCAGTAACTATGCCAACCGGCATTTTGAGGTTTATATTGGTCTTATTTTATGAGTGTTAAAAAATAACTGCAACATTTTATTATTACTCATTATAATTGGTGAATTAGCTACCTAGCGAATCACACTAGTTGGGTTAGGGCTAGCATCATCCTGCTGTTTGCATTTAGTGTGAATAATATCGCTAATAGGTTCTGCCTTCTTTTAAATGTAAGTCAAAAAAGCAAAACAATAAAAAACACTTAACAGAGGGTTACATGTACATCTCTAATATATAAACAAATGCAAATTGCCGAAGCATTTAACTTTATGTTAAATATTTTTCTGCGCACTAAAGCTATACCGCGCCAGCTCATCTATTCCATATCTGTACATAGGTACTATATGACTCATTTATGGTTTTAAATGAGAGTGATTCACGATCAAACGTGTGGGAGGTGCTTTTTGAGTGTGTAATGTGCCATCATGTTCTGGGAATGTCCTGTCATTTTAATAATGGGTTTAATAATCCCATTTGGAGATTGAATCCTGTGAAAGGGAGAAAAGCAGAAGCTCTTATTGAA